>SZWC01000783.1:315584-356335 GCA_023375785.1 Penium margaritaceum | reverse complement strand
TGTGACATGTGTCACATTCTTAGGGGATGACTTGACGTTTGGATCCCAACAGTTAGTCTGACCGAGGAGTCGTTAAGTCAAGGTGGTTCGCTCTAAAACCTGAACCGTTATTGAGAAGGGAATAACTTTTGGCGCAATCCTGTGTGTTCCAATAGCAACTAGGGCGCAGCTAGGGCGTAAGTACGGCGCATGTAAGACGGAACAAAGGTGCAAGTAGGTCGCAAGTAGGGAGCAACTAGGTCGCAAGTTGCATGCAACTTGGGCGCAAGTAGGGTGCAACTAGGGCACAAGTATGGCGCAACTTGGGTGTAACTAGGGTGCAACTAGGACGCAAGTAGGACGCAAGTAGGACGCAAGTATGGTGCAAGTAGGACACAACTAGGACACAACTAGGGTGCAACTAAGGTGCAACTAGGGCGTACCTAGTGCCCAAGTGAGGTGCAAGTAGGGTACAAGTAAGGCGCAACTAAGGTGCAACTAGGGCGCAACTAGGACACAATTAGGGCGCAACTAGGGCGCAATTTGGCTTGAAGTAGGGTGCAAGCAGGGCGTAGCTAGGGTGCAACTAGGGCTAAATTAGGACGAAAGCATGGCGCAACTAGGGCGCAACTAGGGCGCAACTAGGGCGCAAGTAGGGCGCAACTAGGAAGCACCTAGGGCACAACTAGGGCACAAGTAGGACATAGCTAGTGTCCAGCAGAGGTGTATCCTTGGCGCAACTAGGATGCAACTAGGGCGCAAGTAGGGTATAGCTAGTTCCCAACTGAGGTGGAACTAGGGCGCAACTAGGGCGCAAGTAGGACACAACTAGGATGCAAGTACGACACAACTAGGGTGCAACTAGGGCGCAACTAGGACACAAGTAGGGAGAAACTAGGGTACAAGAAAAGCGCAACTAGGACGTAAGTAGGGCACAAGTAGGGCGCAACTAGGGGGCACCTAGGGCACAACTAGGGTACATGTAGGGCTCATGTAGGGCGCAAGTAGGGCGCAACTAGGGCACAAGTAGGGCATTTTAGGATGCAAATAGGGCGCAAATAGGGTGCAACTAGGGCACAACTAGGACGTAGCCAGTGCCCAACTGAGGCGTAACTAGGGGAAAACTAGGGCGCAACTAGGACGCAACTAGGGCATAAGTAGGATGAAACTAGGGCAGAACTAGAGCGAAGCTAGTGTCCAACTGAGGCTTAACTAGGGCATAAGTAGGACGCAACCAAGACGCAACTAGGACGCAACTACGGCACAACTAGGACACAAGTAAGGCGCAACTAGGACACAAGTAGGGCGCAACTAGGGTGCAACTAGGGAACAACTAGGGTGCAAGTGGGGCGCAACAAGGGCGCAACTAGGGCATAGCTAGTGCCCAATTGAGGCGCAACTAGGGCGCAACTAGGACACAACTAGGGCACAAATAGGAGGCAACTAGGACACAAGTAGGACGCAAGGAGGGCGCAAGTAGGGCGCAAGTAGGGCCCAAGTAGGGTGCAACAAGGGCGCAACTAGGGCGCAACTAGAGCGCAAGTAGGGTGCAGCTAGGGCGCAAGTAGGGTGCAACTAGGAAAGAAGTACGATGTGTTTAGAACACAACAGGGTGGAACTAGGGCGCAGCGAGGGCATAGGTAGTGCCAAACTGAGGCACAAGTAGGGTGCAAGTAAGGCGCAACTAGGGCGCAACAAGAGCGCAACTTGGGCGCAACTTGGGTGTAGCTCGTGTCCAACTGAGGTGTAACTGGGGCGGAACTAGGACACAATTAGGGCCCAACTAGGGCACAAGTAGGCTTGAAGTAGGGTGCAAGTAGGGCGTAACTAGGGTGAAACTAGGACGCAACTAGGACGCAACTATGGCGCAACTAGGGCGCAACTAGGGCGAAAGCAGGGCGCAACTAGGAAGCAACTAGGGCGCAACAAGGGTGCAAGTAGGGCGTAGCTAGGGTCCAGCTGAGGTGTAACCTGGGCGCAACTAGGATGCAACTAGGACACAAGTACGGTGTAGCTAGTTCTCAACTAAGGTGCAACTAGGGTGCAACTACGGCGCATGTAGGACACAACTAGGTCGCAAGTAGGAGGCAACTAGGGTGCAACTAGGGCGTAACTAGATTGCAACAAGGACGCAAGGAGGGAGAAACAAGGATACAAGTAAAGCGCAAGTAGGACGTAAGTAGGGCGCAAGAAGGGTGCAACTAGGGCGCAAGAAGGGCACAACTAAGAAGAAAATAGGGCGCAATTAGGGCGCAAATAGGGCACAACTAGGGCGTAGCTAGTGCCCAACAGAGGCGCAACTAGGGGGAAACTAGGGCGCAAGTAGGGCTCAACTAGGGCACAAGTAGGACGCAACTAGGGCGCAGCTAGGATGTAGCTAGTGCTCAACAAGGGCGTAACCAGGGCACAACTAGGCCGCAACTAAGTTGCAACTAGGGTGCAACCAGGGCGCAACTACGACGCGAGTAGGGCACAACTAGGAAACAAGTAGGGCGCAACTAGGACAAATTTAGGGTGCAACTAGGGTGCAAGTAGGGTACAACTAGGGTGCAACTAGGGCGCAACGAGGGCGTAGCTAGTGCCCAATTGAGGCGCAACTAGGGCACAACTAGGGCGCAACCAGGGCACAAGTGGGACACAATTAGGACGCAAGTAGGACGCAAATAGGGTGCAAGCAGGGTGCAACTACGGCTTAACTAGGGCACAACTAGGGCGTATGTAGGGTGCAGCTAGGGCGCAAGTAGGGTGCAATTAGGACACAATTACGGCGCAAGTAGAACACAACTAGGGTTCAACTAGGGTGGAAGTAGAGCGCAGCTAGTACCCAACTGAGGCGCAACTAGGCCGCAAGTAAGGCGCAACTAGGGCACAACTAGGGCACAACTAGGGCACAACTAGGGCATAACTAGGGCGCTTGTGGGGCGTAGCTCATGTTCAACTGAGGTGTAACTAGGGCGGAACTAGGACGCAACTAGGGCGCAAGTAGGGTGTAGCTGTTAAAAAGTGTCCCTGCCATAGATGCCATTTGCTGTTTTCCTGGTTTGGCCACTAGAGTGTGGTTGGATGTCCAATCTGATTGTAGATTCCGACTTCGTGGATTTCTCCATGCATTTTTGAGCTTTCAGTTGCTCAATTTGGTTGAGAATTCAGAAAGTTAGGCCTACCCAAAGTTCAGGTGGTGCGGGGGGTGGAATTTGGTACCCGTCCGGGATGACGGGATACTCCACCGCCGGTGATCCGTGTTCAGCTCCAGCTGGCTCCATAGACCTCAAGGCCCTAGAGGAAGCAACCGAGGAGGTCCCCTTGATCAGGGCGAGCCGCCCTTTGACTTGTCAATCAAAGAAAGGCGGTTCGAGCCGTCGTCGGCTCATGTCGGAGACGACTCCCGTCGGCTGCAGCCAAAGGGGGCTCCACCAAGGGTTGCTTGGATGGACGTAGCAGGGGCTATACTTCTCTGTTTTGGGCATACTTGGATGCGTTGGAGTGCTCAGATCTCAGGTTATAATAATCTGATGTAATAGGAAAAAAAAAACCATTAATCATTTCAAGCCTTTCTCAGTTTCCGTAATCTGCATTCTGCCAGAATTCTGCTCCCTTGGTGTTGCGGCGACGCAAAGCACACACCTCCTTTGGAAGTCTCTTTGCACTAAGAAGCTGTACACACTTAGGTGGTTCAAGGCACGCCAGGAAAACATTCCTGAAAAAGGGCTATGGGCCCAAATCCCTGACCTGACTACCAAGATGTTCACGGCTTCCGCAACACATGGGAGTGTCGTTTCGGGCGACATTGCCGTCGCACTTTGAGACTATCCATTGTAGAAGTTCAACATGACGCAAAAGACAGAGTCCTCGCCCATCCAAAAGTACATGGGCGTCCTAGGCATTGGGCTGTGGCGGTGGAATTTTGAGATCTACCTCGCGCACAAGGGACTGCTGGAGCTCATGAAGGGCACGGAGGTTCACGGTGCGAGCGCAACGGACAAGGAGAAGACGGCCTTTGCGAGGAAGAACACGGAGGCGCTGATGTTCCTATTATCGGCACTGCATGAATCTTAGCGAGGCTACAGCCAACGCTGCGACCTGGCAGCTGACGTGTGGAAGAAGCTCTACTCCATCCACCAATCAACATCCCTAGCCAACAAGATCTTTGCAATGAAGCGACTCTTGACGGTGAGGATCGAGGAGGGTGAGGAAGTCATTTCTGCCATGCAACAGATCGAGTCTCTTGCCTCATAATGCAATGATGTGGGGTGGAAAATTGACATGAAGATGCAGGCGATGGTGCTCCTCATGGCTCTACCCGACAGTTGGGGTCCTGTCATCACCATTCTGGGAGGTTGGGAGGAGGAAAAACGTACCTACGGCGTAGTTGCCGAGTACATCCGCAACGATGTGCACTGTCGGAGCGGTGGCAAGACCTCTTCATCCTAAATTGCCCTGGTCACCAGAATGCAAAGTGGCAACAGCAGCGGCAAGCGAGGCGGCGGTAAGGGCAGTGGCAAGAAGGGCGCCAAGAGGGGTGCATGCCATAACTGTGGCAAGGAGGGCCATTGGGCCAAGGAGTGCCCGGAGGAGGCGCAGTCCGGTGGCAAGGGCGCCAAAGGCAAGAAGGCGCTCCTCAACGGCACAAAGAACCATGACCTGAAGGGCGCCAACCGGCGGTGTCTCGACTCAGGTGTGGAGGAGCATACCCAAGTCGAGGAGGTGGGGTTTATCAACTACACCAAGTCTGTAATGTCCATGGTGACCGCCAACGACAAGGCCGAATCTGCGGCCGGCCAAGGTGATGTGGACATTGAGGTGGTGGTTGGTAGTAAAAGAGCGCAATGTGTTATCCAAAATGTGCAACATGTCCCCGGCCTGGCTGACATTTTGAGTATGAGCTGGTTGAAAGACAAGGGGTATGAAGTGCTCTTCTGCAGGAAAGGTGCAGTCGTGTGGATGGACGGCGGTGGCTAAGTCGTGCTCGGGGCAAAGCGCGAGGGATATCTGTACAACGTTGAGACCAAGGGCATCCCCTCGGCAACAGACGTAGGAGACCCGCAAGCACACGTCGTCAATCTCACAAAAGGCAGGGGAGCAGACCTGCAACTGTGGCATCGGCTGGGGCACTCGTCGCCCGCAGTCGTGGAGGAGGTGGCAAAGGGCGACATGGTTCACGGCCTCAACATCACCGGTGCAGCAGACACAGTAGCAGATTTCGTAGAGCACAAGTGTGAGCCTTGCATCGTGGGCAAGGCAAAGCGCAAGCCGTTTGAAGACGAACAACGGCGGGCCAAGAACTTGCTTGAGGTCGTGCACAGTGATGTGTACGGACCAATCAAGGCCTTTATCGACGATTGCAGCAGAAAACTCTTCATCTACTTTTTGAAGCGGAAAAGCGAGGTACTGGACCGGCTGAAGAAGTATTTTGCAGCGATGCACAGGCACACTGGCCGCAAGGTCAGAGCTCTACACAGCGACAATGGTGGTGAGTACGTTGTATGTGGAGGGTGGTAAAAAGGAGCAGGGGATTGAGTGGGAGCCGACCACTCCGTACACGCCTCAATCTAATGGTGTGGCAGAGCGTGTGAACCAAACGCTACTCACCATGGCGTGGACGATGCTCATGGACACTAAAATGCCACGGAGTCTGTGGGCCGAGGCCGTGAGTACGGTGTGCTACATCACCAACCTCACCCCAATAGCAGTGCTGAAGGGGAATGGCGGCTGGAAGATGCCGTAGGAGGCTTGGAGCGGGCGCAAACCAAGCGTGGCGCACTTGAAGGCGTTCGGGTGCAAGGCACATGCGTTGGTGCAGACCGCTCAAAGAAAAGACTCCAAATTGGATCCGCGTGCAAAGGCATATGCGTTTGTCGGGTACGAGAGTGCGCCTAAGGCGTATCGCCTCTTTGACCCACAAGCGCAAGACGTCATCACCAGCCGCAACGTCACATTTGATGAGCAACAGAGCTACTGCAGCAGCAACAACATTGACGCATTGCAATCTCCAAAGGAGGGGGAGTGGTTCCAACTCGTTGAGCGTGAGGAGGAGCCGGCACCTGCACAGGTTGATGTCGGGTCTTAGGAGGACGAAGGTGCTGGAGCGCGGCAAGGAAATGCAGTAGGTACAGGTGCCGCTGGAGCGCAGGATGCAGCAGCCGATGCGAGGGAGCCCGCGGCCGAGGACAACGTTGCAGCAGAGCAACAGTAGGACCAACAGCCAGCGTCACCAAGGTCACCGCGTCGCATCCGAAGGCATCGGAATGCGTCAAAGCCGTATGATGCAAGCACGGGCCACTGGGTTGGCATGGCGCGGTGCATGATGGCAACCGCAACGGAGCCCACAACCGTGCAAGAGGCGCTTGTACGACCTGACGGGCAGCAGTGGGGCAAAGCAATGAAATTTGAACTTGCGTCCCCTGCTGAGAACGGCACATTGGAGCTGGTGGATCAACCTGTGGGGGCGAAGGTGTTCAGCTCTAAGTGGGTGTTCAAGGTGAAGCTCACCAAGGACAGCAAGGTGGAGAAGTATAAGGCGCGGCTAGTGGCAAAGGGATAGGCGCAGCGGAAAGGTGAACACTACGATGAGACGTTTGCGCCCGTCGCCAAGTTCACAAGCATCCGGACGATTCTCGCGGTGGCAGCCGCAAAGGACATGGAGATCCACCAATGTCAACCGGAGGGCACGCACGCTTGAGCTGGGCCAGGACAAGTACTCGGCCCAGGTCTTGAAGCGGTACGGCATGGAGGACTGCAAACCAGTGGGCAGTCCGTTCTCCACAAGCTGTGAGCTGAGTGCAGTGATGGCGCCGCAAACTAGAGAGGAGAAGGAGGACATGGCGGAGGTGTCCTACCAATCTGTGGTGGGCAGCCTCATGTATGCCATGGTGGTGACTCGGCCGGACCTGGCCTTCGCGGTGGGTCAGATGAGCAGGTATGTGGCCAACCCTGGGCCACTACACTGGCAGGCGGCGAAACGCATCCTCCGGTAATGGCAGGCAACGCAACATGCGCGCCTGAACTACGATGGAGAGGGGAGGTCAGACCCCTTCGGACTGGTCTGTTACACTGACGCGGACTACTCCGGCGATGTGGACAAGAGGAAGTCCACTTCTGGCTATGTGTTCTTCCTTGCAGGTGCAGTGGTCTTGTGGTGCAGCAGGAAGCAGGACTGCGTTGCCATCTCCACAGTGGAGGCGGAGTACATCGCTCTGGCGGAGGCGGTCAAGGAAGCGGTGTGGCTCCGCAGATTGCTGGGGAAGCTGGGTGTGCCAAAGCGGGAGCCTACATTGGTCCAAGAGGACAACACCGGCTCCATCAGGCTGACCAACAACCCAATGTAGCACAGGAGGACGAAGCACATCGACTTGCGCTACCACTATGCGCGCGACATGGTGGAGAAGGGACAGGTTGTGCTACAGCATTGCAGCACAAAGCACATGCTTGTAGATTGCTTGACCAAGGCGCAGCCCCAGGATCGGCACTTCATCAGCCTTGCAAGGCTTGGGTTGACAAGCTGTGAAGGGCTTGAAGGCACAGGAGCGGACGAGTAAGAGTGAGCATGAAGCATCCGGCATGGAAGGTGCACGGGGGAGATTGTTAAAAAGTGCCCGTGCCATGGATGCCGTTTTCCGTTTTCCTGGTTTGGCCACTCAAGAGTGGTTGGATGTCCAATCTGATTGCAGACTTGGACTCCTTGGATTTTTCCATGCAGTTTCGAGCTTTCAGTTGCTTGATTTGGTTGCGAATTCAGAGAATTAGCGCTACCCAAAGTTCGGGTGGTGCGACGGGTGGAATCTGGTACCCGTCTGGCTGACGCGATACTCCACCGCCGTTGATCTGTGTTTAGCTCCAACTGGCTCCATAGACCCCAAGGCCCTAGAGGAAGCAACCAGGGAGATCCCCTCGACCAGGGCGAGCCGCCCTTTGAATTGTCAATAAAAGAAAGGCGCTTCGAGCCGTCGTCGGCTCATGTCGGAGATGACTCCCGTCGGTGGCAGCCAAAGGCGGCTCCACCAAGGGTTGCTTGGATGGGCGTAGCAGGGGCTATACTGCTCCGTTTTGGGTGTGCTTGGATGCTTTGGCAAGCTCAGATAACAGGCTATAAGAATCCAATATAATCTCACATAAAAAATCATTAATGATTCCCAGACTTTGTCAGTTTGCGCAAACTGCATTCTGCCAGAATTCTGCTCCCTTGGTGTTGTGGCGACCCAAAGCACACACCTCCTTTGGAAGTCTTTTTGCACTAAGAAGCTATGCACACTTAGGTGGTTTAGGGCATGCCACGAAAGCATTCCTAACAGTAGCTAGTGCCCAATCTAGGTGTAACTAAGGCGTAACTAGGGCGCAACTAGGGCACAAGTAGGGCGGAACTAGGGCGCAAGTAGGGTGCGGCTAGGGCGCAGTTAGATCCAAATAGGACGCAACTAGGACGCATGTAGGACGCAACTAAGGCGCAATTAAAGTGCAACTATAATTCAAGTAGGACATAAGTAGGATGCAACTAGGGTGTAACTAGGATACAACTAGGATGCAAGTAGGGCGCAAGTACGGCAGAAGTAGGGCGCAAGTAGGGCAGAATTAGGGCGCAACTAGGGTGTAACTAGGGTGCAACTAGGGCGCAACTAGGGTGGTAGTAGGGCGCAACTGGGACGCAACTAGGAAACAACTATGGCGTAACTAGGAAGCAAGCAGGGCACAACTAGGGTGCAACTAAGGCACAGGTAGGGCGCAAGTAGGGTGCAATGAAGGCACAACTAGGGCGCAACTAGGGCGCAACTAGGGTGGAACTAGGGCGCAACTAGGGCGCAAGTAGGACGTAACTAGGGATGAACTGGGGCGCATGTAACGTGCAACAAGGGTACAACTATGGCGCAACAAGGACGCAACTAGGGGGCAAGTAGGGCGCAACTACTGTGTAATTAGGACACAACTGGGGCACAACTAGTGCACAAGTAGGGCTCTAGTAGGGTGCAAGTAGAGCGGAAGTAGGACGTAACTAGTACCCAACTAAGGCGCAATGAAGGTGCAACTAGAACGCAACTAAGGCGCTAGTAGGGCACAACTATGGCGCAAGTAGGGTGCAAGTAGGACACAACAAGGGTACAACTAGGGCCCAGCCAGGGCGCAACTAGGGTGCAACTAGGGAGTAGCTATTGCCCAAATGAGACGCAACTAGGGCTCACCTAGGCCGCACGTAGGGCGCAGCTAGGGCGCAACTAGGGTGCAACTAGGACACAACTAGGACGCAACTAAGGCACAACTAGGATGGAAGTATGGTGCAACTAAGACGCAACTGGGTCGTAGGTAGTGCCCAACCGAGGCACAACTAGGGCGCAACTAGGGCGCAAGTAAGGTGCAACTAGGGCACAAGTAGGGTACAACTAGGGCGCAACTAGGACGTAGCTAGTGTCCAACTGAGACGCAACTAAAGCGCAACTAGGGCGCAAGTAAGGCGCAACAAGGGCGCAACTAGGGCATAACTAGGTTGCAACTAGAGCGCAACTAGGGCGTAGATAGTGTCCAACCGAGGCGCAACTAGGGTGCAACTAGGGCGCAACTAGGATGCAAGTAGGGCGCAAGTAGGGCGCAACATGGGCGCAACAAGGGTGAAACTAGGACGCAACTAGGGCACAACTAGGGCGCAACTAGGGTACAACTGCGGCGCAAGTAGGATGCAAGTCTGACGCAAGTAAGGCGCAAGTAGGGTGCAAGTAGAGTGCAAGTAGGGTACAACTAGGACGCATCTAGGGCGCAACTAGGGCACACATAGGGCGCAAGTAGGGTGCAACTAGGGTGTAACTAGGGCGTAGCTAGTGGACACGTAGGGCGCAACAAGGGCGCAACTAGGATGCAACTAGGGCACAACTAGGGCGCAACTAGGGTGCAACTGGGATTCAACTAGGGCGCAAGTAGGGCGCAAGTCGGGCGCAAGTAGGAAGCAACTAGGGCGCAAATAGGGTGCAACCACGACGCAAGTAGGACGCAAGTAGGGCGCAACTAGGGTGCAACTAGGGCACAACTAGGACGCAAGTAGGGTGCAAGCATGGCAGAACTAGGGCGCAACTAGGACGCATCCAGGGTGTAACAAGGGGACAACTAGGGTATAACTAGGGCGCAACTAGGGCACAACTAGGTCGCAAGTAGGGCACAACTAGGGGGCAAGAATGGTGTTAGTTTGGTGGCAACTGCGGTGCAAGTAGGTCGCAAGTAGGGCGTAACTAGGGCGCAACTAGGGCGCAACTCAAGCGCAAGTAATTCTCAAGTAGGGCGCACGTAGGACTCAAGTAGGGTACAACTAGGGAACAACTAGGCCGCAAGTAGGGTGTAAGAAGGGCGTAACTAGGGCACAACTAGGGTGTAGCTAGTGCATGATTAAGGCGCAACTAGGGCGCATGTAGGGCGTAAGTAGGGTGGAACTAGGGCCCAACTAGGACGCAAGTATGATGTAGCTTGTGCCCAATGGAGGCTCCACTATGGAGCAACTAGGACGTAACTAGGGCGCAACTAGGGCTCAACTAGGGCGCAACTAGGGCTCAAGTAGGGCGCAACTACGGTGTATCTAGGGCGCAACTAGGGTTCAACTAGGGCGTAACTAGGGTGCAACTAGGGCATAACTAGTACCCAACTGAGGTGCAACTAGGGCACAAAGAGGGCGCAACTAGGGTGCAACTAGGGCACAAGTAGGGGGGTAGTAGGATTGAAGTAGGGCACAACTAGGGTGTAGCTAGTGTCTAACTAGGGCGCTAATGGCAGACTAATGGAGGGATTTGGGTGAGTGATGGCAGAAGCAAGCAGAAGATATGGGACATGCGGGAGCATAGAGAACTGATAATGAGAGCGAGGCGCTGCGAGACAATGAAAGGAGTTAGTTGTAAACCCCAGATAGAGGAGTTCTGGGCTTCTATAGAGCGATAAGGTAGATAGGTGATCAGTGAGAGAAAGTTAGAGTGAGGCGTGCAGGATTGCTCGGGAGAGGGAGTTTGAGGGAGAACCGTGGAAGACAATGAGAGTTATTGAGCAAAGTGGTGTGAATCTGAGAGTTGAGAGTAGATGGCGGAAGAATGGGCGATGGACAAGTAGAGCAAAGACTTGGTGGAGAAGCTGCGGAACCAAAGACGAACAGGATGGGAGGATTGTTTTGGGTTCGACTTGTGGAATGAACATCCTCAGTACATACAGGAAGACAAGGACGATATCGTCACGCAACAACTTCTCTCTGCTAGCCGGACGCGTGTGACATGTGTCACATTATTAGGGGATGAATTGACGTTTGGATCCGCACGGTCAGTCTGACCGAGGAGGTGTTAAGTCAAGGTGGTTTGATCTTGGACTTGAACCATTATTGAGAGAGAAATAACTCTTGGTGGAGTCTTGTGTTTTCCAACAAGCCCCCTGAGTCCAACAAGAGCTAATAAAAATACTCCTCCCAGCTGGAAAAACGTTGTCCATAACAGTGTGCAAGGAGACCTCTCCACATTGCTTCTAAGTCACTAGGATGAGCCAAAAGAAGAGAGTGAAGATCTTCGTCCATGAAAGGAGGAAGCCAAGATCTGATCCCTTGATTTAGGTCTTCCTTTTTCTGTGCTAGTTTACCAGGGAGCAGCGCTTGCCAAGATTTCTGGGTTTGTTGAGGAGGACATTTGTGATCGCAAATCCACCAATGAGCTCTGGGTAGAGATAGGTGTATATTTGAATTTGCAACTCCCCAATGTTGTTTTCCTACTTGTAGTGAACCTCACCAGCGTGTTTTCAAAGGTGTATTGCTAGGAGAGGTGGAGGAGGTGGTGCTGCAGTGTGCTCCATGACTTCTTCCTCTTCTTCACCTTCCTTGATAAGATCAGTTTTCAGAAACGGTCTGCTTCTGAGCTATGCGGGGAAGGGAGGAGAATGAGGATTTTTTTGGCAGGTGAGGGTGATCCAGCATCGTTTCCATGCCTCCTATTGCAGACTGATGCTCCGACACATGCACAAAGGTTTCATGATACAGGTAAGGAGATTTACGTGGAGTTTGCTCATATTCATATGCACCAAGAAAAAAGTCTGAGACTCGGTATTCATTGATGAAGATGGTACTGGTGATGGTCAGCATTATGTGGGACAAGCTGTACATGTTGTGCCCATCTTCATCAACGGTTGGGGACCCTGCCCATGGATTTGCCATTGTTGCTGATGCGTCAAAGCAATCCCTGTCGCTGCTGGTGTGTTACCTGCAGATGCCGACGTTCGTTTGATGAGGGACAAAGAGTGATTGATGATGAAGTGTGAGTGCAGGGACGGACCACTTGTGTTGATGAAGAGTTTGGCTTGGATGCAACTTGTCGTAAGGTTGACGGTGCGACCAAACGGATGATGAGGAGGGGAACAGATAGTTACAAAAGCGTCGTATGAAGGAGTGGTCGCAGGGACAAAACAACGTGTGCTGCTAAATATAGAGGGGTAGGATGCGCCAAAGGGAAGGTGAGATCCAACGTGCCATAAGAAATCTGCTACCGGCGTGGGTGTAGGCTGTTGCGAAGAAGGCAGCTAGCTCGTGCAGATCCTTTTACTGGTGGCAGATGCAGATGATTGCTGGTGACAAATAGAGGTAGAAGACTAATGAATTGTGGGTGCAGGGGCAAGCCGCGTGTGCTGTGGAGAAGAGTCAGCGTGGGCACGGGTCAACGCGATATTGGCGGTTCAACCTAATGGATCCTTGTGTCGAGTGAATGATGATGATGGAAGCGGCTGATTGATGATGAGCTGGACGCAGGGACACAACCACGTGCGCTGAGGATGATTGAAGGATGATGATGTTGATGTTGAAGAGGATGGTGATGAAAACGATGAGGAAGTTGAAGACGGCTGATGATGAAAGCAGATAAGGGTGATGATAGTAGAGGAAGGCTGATGCTGAAGTGGAAGATTGATGCGGGAAGAGAGGATTGATGGAGGAGATGCGGAGTAGGAGAAATAGGCTGCAAATACTGGTGAAGCAGGGAGCTTCTCAAACGTCAGGAGAGTGACGGCTTGTGCTCCCTCTTGGCCTGAGACCAACGTGTTGGCCTGAGGGTGAGTGTGCACCGTGGAGGGTCCCTAGCAGTGGCTGGTTCACACCACCAACTGTTTTTGGAGAGACTAAACCTGTGAAGGCAAATGGTTCCAAGGATGGCAGATAACTGGTCAGAGAGTGAGGCAATAGTTTTGGCCTCAATGTACTGGGAATGAACACTTGATCAAGGCTCACAAGCAGTGGAATTTTATAGCGACTGATCTAAGCTTTTGAGAACACCAAAGCATGCCAGATTTGAAGCTTGCTAGCAAATTCTATGGCTTCTAGAGTGGCCCTTGTTAGGCAGTCCTTTTCCCACCTAAGAAGGTATCCCTTCCCTCCTCTAGAAGCTTCTGCCCCTTCCTAGATTCCTCAGCTTACTTCTAGTAGGAGGGAAGGTGTCCAGAGGACCAAGACACCTCTAGATGCCTTGTAGGACAAGTCACCCCTTCTAGAAGGTGTGCCACCTTCCTGGACCCTCACCTGGCCTCTAGAAACTCAAGGAGGAATTCTAGAGTTTGAGCTAGCTTCCTGACATCTATTTTTCACCTCCCTTGAGGCAGGGCAGAATTTCATCTTGTGGGACTTGAACCCCGGCCCCTGCCTCTAGAGGTGGACACCATTAACCAGTAAGCCACCTTGGCTTGTCTTTTTGGTGTTCCTTTTTGAAGTCACTCGTGCCATGGTGAGGAGCATCACTCCAACAATCTCCCCCTTGCGCATTACCCATGGCACTTGTCCATGCTCAGCCTACAACTCAAGAGGCTTGGGAAAGCCCAAGCTCCATACAAGTAGCATCATGCCTGTCCTTGGGTTGCGCCTTTGTCATGGCATCAGCAAGCATGTGCTTTGTGCCGTAGTGCACAAGCACCACATCACCCTTTGTAACGAGGTCTCGTGCAAAGTGATGCCGGATCTCTATGTCCTTGGTCCTCAGGTTTAGCACAGGGTTCTTGGTCAGGCTGATGGCACTCATGTTGTCAACATTGAGTGCCCTTGGCCTCTTTTGCGGCACCCCTATCTCCTTGAGCGATCGCTGCAGCCATAGTGCCTCCTTTGCGGGTTCCGCGAGTGCAATAGACTCCGCCTCAGTACTAGATGGAGCCACACTGTCCTGCTTCCGGCTTCCCCAAGACATCGCTGTACCACCAAGCACAAAAATATAGCCTGATGTTGACTTGCGGTCATCAACGTCACCTGCTCAATCAACATTAGAGTAGCCAACAAACTTGAGGGAGTCAGTCCACTCTCTCCCTCCAAACACAAGTCGCAAATGTGTCGTTGCCTTCAAGTTGCGGAGGATTCTCTTCACCACTTGCCAATGTAGCGGCCCCGGATCAGCAACATAGCGGCTCACTTGTCCTTTAGCAAAGGCAAGGTCAGGCCGCGTCGCCACCATGGCATACATTATGCTGCCAACTGCGGACTGGTACGGTACTCCAGCCATCTCCACCTTCTCGTCCTCAGTGCTTAGGCCCATGCTCGAGCTCAGCTCACATCTCGTTTTCATAGGTGTGCCGATGGGGTTGCACTCCTCCATGTCGTAGCGGCGGAGCACCTCCTGCACATATTTTTCTTGACCCATCTCCAGTGTGCGTGCTTTGCGGTCCCTCTTGATGGCGATGCCAAGGTAGTACTCAAACTCGCCCATGTCTGTCATCTTGAACCGGCTGCCAAGCTGTTGCTTCAGGCTCTTGAGCTCCCCCTCATCGGAAGACACAAGGATGAGGTCATCCACAGAGAGGACAACAATTTGGTCGAGTCCTGGCTGAGTACGCACGTACACGCTGTGATCGGTCTTGTAGCACTTGAAGCCAAGTTCACCCATGAAACTATCCATCTTGAGGTACCAAATGAGTGGAGCTTGCTTCAGTCCGTAGAGCACCCTGCGAAACCGGCACACCTTCCCTTACGACGCATCGACCCCCTCTGGCACCTCCATGTAGACTTCCTTGTCCAGGTCGCCATTGAGGAACCCGGTTTTCACATCCATTAGGTGGATTTCGTAGTCGCATGCCGCTGCCACCGAGAGGATAGTATGGATGGAGGCAAACTTGGCAACTGGTGCAAAGGTCTCATCGTAGTGCTCCCCTTTTCTTTGGGCATATCTTTTCGCCACCAGCCGCGCCTTGTATCGCTCCACCTTCCCCTCCTTTGTGAGCTTCTTCCGGAAGATCCACTTTGAGCCAATGATTTTCTCGCCCTCCGGCCAGTCAACCAGCTCCCAAGTGCCGTTGTCCTCGTGGGAGGCAAGCTCAGATTTTATTGCTCCCTCCTACTGAGCCCCATGCTTCCGGTGCAGTGCCTCCTTTACACATTGAGGCTCCTCTTGCGTGAAGAAGGTTTGTGCAAATCCAGTCCAAATGCCCTTGTCGGCATCATACCTTTTTGTTCTTCTTCGCACACGGTTACTCGTGCGGGGCTCTTGAGGCGGTTGTTGTTGTTGCTGTCCCCTTTTGGCGCCATCCTCTCCAAGCGCCTGCTCCCCCTCTCTTGAAGACCTTGGAGACATCTGTTGACTCCCCACCTCCACGTCCATCTCAGTTGCTTTGGATTCCTCATCCAAACTGGCCGGAATAAAACCTGCCGCTCGCCCATCCCTCAGGATATGCTCTCCGGTTGGTGGTGATGCAAGGATGTCACCCTCATTCATGTCCTCCTGTGTCTCCCCCTCAAGGAGTGGCATCCACTCCCCCCTCTTGGAGAGACCTGCCTCCTTGTCTGTCCCATGGCTTTTCTCGTCCAACGTGACGTCGCGATTCTACACAATCTGCTGCCTCCTTGGGTCAAAGAGCCGGTACACCTTGCTTCCGCTCCCATATCCAAGGAAAATACACCGGCGGGTACGCGGGTCCAGCTTGCTCCTTCCCTCACGTGCCTCACCATTGCATGTGCAACACAACCAAACGTGCGAGGTGACCCACCGCGGGCTTCCTCCCTGTCCACACCTCTTCTGGCGTCTTCCATGCCTTGCTCTCCTTGTCCTTCAGCGGCTTGGTCGGCATGAGATTCATAATGTACGCTGTTGTTCTTGCCGCCTCCGCCCAATACTGTTGTGTAAGGCCGGCGTCGCTCAACATGGATCCACCATGTTAAGGATTGTGCGGTTCGCTCTTTGTGCGACGCCATTCTGTTGTTGGGAATGTGGAGTTGTTTTTTGCCACTCAATCCCCTTGCTCTTTATCCACCCAAGGCACACCGCATATTCACCCCCGTTGTCACTCTGGAACGCCTTCACCTTCAACACTGTTTGCCGCTCCACATCAGCCACAAACTCTTGCATGAACGCAAGGACCTCACTCTTCCACTTCATTGGGTAGAGGTAGAGTTTTCGGCTGTGGTTATCGATGAAGGTAAGGAAGTAGCGAGCTCCGCCGATGGAGCTCTCAAGCGGTCCACACACATCTGTGTGTACCACGGCCAGTTTTGCCAATGCACGCGTCCCCTTGGCGAAAAACGGCTGCCGAGTTCATTTGCCAATGATACATGGCTCACACACGGTCTCCTTGGTTCCATCAAGACCGCTGATTTGGAGACCCCGCACCACTTCCCTCTTAGCAATCTCCTTCACTGTCGATGGAGAAATGTGGCAGAGTCGGCGGTGCCATAGGTCCGGGTCTCCTCCATCCTCCGTTGCAAGATTGGCGGCGTTGGACCCCACCCGGCTGCTGAGGATCTTTGCTTGTAGCGGGTACAAGTCGTCCTCCCTCTTGGCATACGCAGTCACCTCACCTTTGCCCTCCTTGTGGATGACGGCCTCCTTCTTTGTGAAGAGCACCTCAAGTCCCTTGTAGGTAAGGCGGCTAACGGAGAGCAGGTTTGTCCCAAAGTTGGGCATATGCAGCACATCGTAGATTGTGCTCGTGACAGGTTTGCCATCGAGAATTGACTCAATGTGGACGTTACCCTCACCGGCAGCCACCTCTGTTTTTCCATTGGCCACTGTCATGCGTCTCTCTGAGGCGCCGTAGGTGACAAATACCGCCCTGTTGCATTGCGTGTGGCAGCCTGATCCAGAGTTGATGACGGCAACTCCCGGATCCTTCAAGTTGGTGGTGTTGTACTCCATAAGGGCATGCTCATCTTTCTTCCTACCCCCTTGCGACCAATCTGTTTTCTTCTTCGGATAGTTGCACGCGTAGTGGCCCTCCTTGCCACAGTAGAAGCACTCCCCCTTCTTGTCACCCTTCTTCGTGCCCTGTTTGGCACCCTTCCACTTGTCGCCTCGGCCTCCACTTTGAGGATGAACCGTGTAAGCTGAACTTGATGCCGTTGCACTCTCTCCACCGCCACATCGCATCCACTCATTGCGCATGTACTCAGCAACCTTCGGGTACTTCAGCTCGTCGGAAGGCCAGCCACCAAGGACTGCGATCATGTGACTCCAACTATATGGCAAGGCGAGAAGGAGGATCATAGCTTGCAACTGAGAGTCGACCTCCCAACCCGTGGCCACGCACTCCGCTGTGAGCAACTCAATCTGCTGCATGATCTCCATGATGTTGTCGCCTTCGTTGGCTCGGAGGGTGACGAGCCGTTTGAAGATGACAAGCTGATTGGCAAGGTTGCTTGACTGGTAGATGGAGCAGAGTTTTGACCATGCGTCTGCTGCCAAGGTGCATCCTTGGATGTGCCCAAGTTGTGGTGGGCATAACGCAGACACGAGCGCCAACGCCTTTTTGTTGCGCTTCTTATATGCCTCCTTCACCTCAGCCGTTGCAGTCTCAGGCGGAGCAGTCTCATCACCTTTTACGAGCTCAAGCAGTCCCTTGTCATCAAGGAAGACCTCAAACTACCACCTCCACAAGGCAAATCCTGTCCCATCAAACTTAAGGACAGCGCGGCTTCTCTATTGCTCGCTGGTTGCCATGTCTTGCTGTTGGAAGCGTGAAATCAAGCTGGCTTTGAACCCCTTAGAGGCTTGGGCCCATAACCCTTTGTTGGCCTGAGGGTGAGTGTGCGCCCTGGAGGGTCCCTAGCAGTGGTTGGTTCACACCACCAACTGTTTTTGGAGAGACTAAAACTGTGAAGGCAAATGGTTCCAAGGATGGCAGATAACTGGTCAAGGAATGAGGAAATAGTTTTGGCCTCAATTTACTGGGAATGAACACTTGATCAAGGCTCACCAGCAGTGGCATTTTATAGCCAATGATCTAAGCTTTCCAGAACACCAAAGCATGCCAGATTTGAAGCTTCCTAGCAGATTCTATGGCTTCTAGAGTGGCCCTTAGTAGGCAGTCCTTTTCCCACCTAGGAAGGCATCCCTTCCCTCCTCTAGAAGCTTCTGCCCCTTCCTAGATTCCTCAGCTTGCTTCTAGTAGGAGGGAAGGTGTCCAGAAGACCAAGACACCTCTAGATGCTTTGTAGGAAANGCAGTGGTTGGTTCACACCACCAACTGTTTTTGAAGAGACTGAAACTGTGAAGGCAAATGGTTCTAAGGATGGCAGATAACTGGTCAGGGAGTGAGGCAATAGTTTTGGCCTCAGTTTATTGGGAATTAACAATTGATCAAGGCTCACCAGCACTGGAATTTTATAGCCACTGATATAAGATTTCCAGATTACCAAAGCATGCCAGATTTGAAGCTTCCTAGTAGATTCTATGGCTTCTAGAGTAGCCCTTGGTAGGCAGTCCTTTTCCCACCTAGGAAGGCATCCCTTCCCTCCTCTAGAAGCTTCTGCCCCTTCCTAGATTCCTCAGCTTGCTTCTAGTAGGAGGGAAGGTGTCCAGAAGACCAAGACACCTCTAGATGCTTTGTAGGAAACGTCACCCCTTCTAGAAGGTGTGCCACCTTCCTGGACCCTCACCTGGCCTTCTAGAAACTCAAGGAGGAATTATAGAGTTTGAGCTAGCTTCCTAGCATCTATTTTTCACCTCCCTTGAGGCAGGGCAGAATTTCATCTTGTGGGACTTGAACCCGGGCCCCTGCCTCTAGAGGTGGACACCATTAACCACGAAGCCACCTTGGCTTGTCTTTTTGGTGTTCCTTTTTGGAGTCACTCCTGCCATGGTAAGGAGCATCACTCCAACACAACGAGCAAGATGACTGGTGCTTTTGATATTCTGAATCCGAGAGGAGTTTTTCTGCAGAGAGTGCAACTCAAGAGAATCTGACATGTTTACAAATTTCAGGCGACTGATGGCTTGTTGCCCAGTTGGCCCGAGACCGACGGGTAGGAAGACTAGTGGTGTCCAATGTCAATACAACAAACAGAGCTTTGCTGCTGACGACGAGAGAAGGCGGTGCAAGAGAGCAACTTGAAAGGATGATGGAGGAAGTATTAGTTGGGTGATGGAGGAGGCAGAGGATGATCGACGAAGATGCAGATAGATGCGGGTGATGTTGTAGATGAAGGTGCTGAAGCCGTTGCAAGACGCAATAAGGACGGAGGAACGAAGGTGCTGCAAAGATGGAGGCGGAGACGAGGATGTGACCATACCACGCGGCTATGGTGGTTGTGAGGAGGGACAAAGAGGAAGAAGGAAAACTGCGAAGGCTATAGAGAATGAGATTTAGCAATTCAGGGTGACAAAAGTAATGAGTAGAGGCAATAGGAAGCTTGAGAGAAGATGTTGTCAGAGCGTAGCTGGATGACTCTGCTAATACCTCGATGGCAAAGAGACACCGAACGCTGCCAGGGGCATGATTCCAAATGCAGGGCTTTGTTTTGGCACTGACAAACTGCCAGAGCTTGAGAAGTGCGCGAGGTGATGTTGCTGACGTCAGCTGCAGAGGCAGTGGAAGAGGCGTGGATGAGGACGACGAAGCAACAACTTAGTCAATGATCACCACGTGATGTAGCCTGATGCTTTGATACCATGTCAGCTAATGGAGGGTGCTGGGTGAGTGATGGTAGAAGCAAGTAGAAGCAACGGCACATGGGGAAGCACACACGCCAATGAAAAGAGCAAGGAGATGTGAGATAATGCAAGGACTTAGGCATAGGACCCATATAGAGGACTCCCAGGCTACCGTAGAGCGATAAGGTAGACATGTGATTAGTGGGAGAAAGTTAGAGCGAGGCGTGCAGGATAACTGTGTAGACTGAGTTTGAGCGAGAAGTTATCAAGGCAATGAGAGTGACGAAGCAAAGAGGTGCAAAGCTGAGAGCTGAGAGTGGATGGCGGAGGAATGAGCGATCGGTGAGCAAAGGAAAGACACGACGGTGAGGCCGTGGAACCAAGGGCAAACAGGTTGGAGAGAATGTTTTAAGTTAAACGCAAGGAATGAACATCCTCGGTATATGCAGGAAGAACAAGACAGAATAGGAAAGCAGTGGCCTCTTTCCACTTGTCGGACATATGTGACATGTGGTACATTGTTAGTGGATGACATGACGTTTTGATCCCAATCCTCAGTGTGACAAAGGAGCCATTACATCAAGGTGGTCCGGTCTTTGAACTGAACCGTTACTGAGAAGGGAATAATTCTTGGTGGAATCCTCTGTTTTCCAACATCAACTAGGGCACAACTACGGTGCAAGTACGGTGCAACTAGGACGCATCTAGGGCGCAAGTAGGGCGCAAGTAGGATGCAACTAGGTTGCAATGTGTGTGCAACTAGGTCGTAAGTATGGTGCAACTAGGGCACAAGTATAGTGCAACTTGGGTGCAGCAAGGGCGCCACAAGCCCGCAAGTAGGGTGCAAGTAGGGCGCAAGTAGGACACAACTAGTGTGCAAGTAGGGCTCGTGTAGGGCGCAAGTAGGGCACAAGTAGGGTGCAAGTAGGGCGCAAGTATGGTACAACAAGGGTGTAACTAGAGCGCAACTAGGGCGTAGCTAATGCCCTACCGAGGCGCAACTATGGCACAACTCGGGTGTAACTAGGGTGTAACTAGGGTGCAAGTAGGGTGCAACTAGGGTGCAAGTAGCGCACAAGTAGGGTTCAACTAGGGCGCAACTAGGGCACAAGTAGGGCGTAACTATGGTGTATCTAGTTTTCAACAGAGATGTAACTAGGGCACGACTAGGGCACAACTAGGGTGCAAGTAGGGAGCAAGTAGGACACAAGTAGGACGCAAGTAGGGCACAAGTACGGCACAAGTAGGGCGCAACTAGGGCGCAACTAGGGCGCAAGTAGGGTGCAACTAGGGCGCAACCATTGCGCAACTAGGGCACAACTATGGGGCAAGTAGGGCGCAAGGAGGGCGCAACTAGGGCACAACAAGGACACAACTAGGGCTCAACTAGGGCGGAACTAGGGTACAAGTACGGCACAAGTAGGGCACAACCAAGGTTTTGCTAGGGCTTAACTAGGCCACAAGTAGGGCACAAGAAGGACGCAACCAAGGTGCAACAAGGGCGCAACTAGGACGTAAGCAGGGTACCAGTAGGGCACAATTAGGCTGTAACTAGGGCGCAACTAGGGCGCAACTAGCGAAGAAGTAGGGTACAGCTAGGGCGCAAGTAGGATGCAAACAGGGCGCAACTAGGGTGTAAATAGGGTGTCCCTAGGGCGCAAACAGGGTACAATAGGGCGCAACTTCTTCTTCCTCTTCTTCATCTTCCTAGATGAGATCAATCTTTTGGCCTGCTTTTGAGCTCCGTGGGGAAGGGAGGAGAATGAGGATTGTCTCGGCAGGTGAGGGTGATCCAGCATTGTTTCCATGCCTCCTCTTGTTGACTGAACTAGAGTTCTGGTTCGCACCTTGTATGCCTTTGGAGATGGTGAAAGGACACATCACCTAGATTGGAGAGATGCCACCACACAAGCAGGAAGGTTTCATGATATAGGTGAGGAGATACACGTGGAGTTTATTGATGTTCATATGCACCAAGAAGAAGGTCTGAGACTCGGTTTTCATTGAAGAAGATGGTGCTGGTGATGGTTAGCATTGTGTGGGACCAACTGTAGATGTTGTGCCCATCTTCATCAAGGGTTGGGCACCCTGCCCATGGATTTGCCATTGTTGCATATGCGTCTAGACAGACCCTGCCGGTGCTGGTGTTTTGGCTGCAGATGCCGAGGTTCGTTCGATGAGTGACAAAGAGTGACTGATGATGAAGTGTGAGCGTAGGGACGGACCACTTGCGTTGTTGAAGAGTTCGGCTTGGGCGCATCTTGTCGCAAGGTTGACGATGCGACCGAGCGGGTGATGAGGAGGGAAACAGATAGCTACAACAGCGTCATATGAAGGAGTGGTCGCATTGGCAAAACCACTTGTACTGCTAGAGGGGTAGGATGTGGCAAGGGGAAGGGTAGAGCCAACGCGCCATGAGAAGTCTGCCGCCGGCGTGAGTGCAGGCTGTTGCGAAGTGGGCAGCTAGCTTGTGTACATCCTTTTGCTGGTGGCAGCTGCAGATGATTGCTAGTGAGAAGCAAAGGCGGAAGACCGATGAATTGTGGGTGCAGGGGCAAACTGCGTGCATTGTGGAGAAGAGTCAGCGTGGGTGCGGGTCGCCGCAAGATTGGCGGTTTGATGGGGCGGATCCTTGTGTTGAGTGAATGATGATGATGAAAGTCGCTAATTGATGATGAACTGGGCGCAAGGGCAGAACCACGTGCGCTGCAGATGATTGAAGGATGATGATGGAGATGTTGAAGAGTATGGTGATGAAAACAATGAGGAAGTTGAAGGCGGCTGATGATGGAAGCAGATGAGGCTGATGATAGCAAAGGAAGGCTGATGCTGAAGTGGAAGATTGACAAGGGAAGAGAGGATGGATGGAGGAGTTGCGGAGTAGGAGAAATAGGCTACAGATAATGGTAAACTAGGGAGCTTCTCCATCATCAGGAGAGTTAGAGCTTGTGCTCCCAACTAGCCTCTGACCGACGGGCAGGAAGACTGGTGGTGTCCGATATCCTAACTCCGAGAGGAAACATGCTGTAGAGAGTGCAACTCAAGAGAAGCAAAGAGATTTGCAAATGTGAGGAGAGTGACAGCTTGTTCCCCAAAAGGCCCGAGACTGACGGGCGGGAAGACTGGTGGTGTCCAATGTCCTGATTGTAAATGGAGTGTTGCAACCGACAATGAGAGAAGGCGATGCAAGAGAGCAGCTTGAGAGGATGATGCGGGAAAGATTACCTGGGTGATGAAGTAGGTAGAGGATGCCCGATGGAGAAGCCGGCACATGCAGTTGATGATGCAGATGAAGGTGATGAGGAGAAATGGGGCCGCCGCAAGACGTGATAAGGATGAAGGATCAAAGGTGCTCTGAAGATGGAGACGGAGACGAGGATGTGACAATACCACAGGACTATAGAGGTTGAGAGGAGGGACAGAGAGGAAGAAGGAGAAACTGTAAAGGCTACAGAGGAGGAGATTTAGCAATGCAGGGTGATAGAAGTAGCGAGCAGACGCAGCAGGAAGCTTTGAAGAAGATGCAAACAGAACGTGGCTTGAGGACGCTGCTAACACCTTGATGGCAAAGAGAAATTGAACGCTGCCAGGGGCAAGATTCTGAACGCAGGGCTTAGTTTCGGCGCTGAGGAACCACCAGAGCTTGTGAAGTGCGTAAGGCAATGTTGCTGACGTCATTTGCAGAGGAAGTGGAAGAGGCGTGGATGAGGGCGACGAAGTGATAGTTTGTAATCACCAAAGGACGTAGCCTTATGCTCTGATACCATGTCAGGTAAATGGAAGGAGTTGGGTGAGTGATGGCAGAAGCAAGCAAAAGCAAGGGTACATGCGGGAACACAGACGTCTGATGACGAGAGCGAGGAGCTGTGAGACAATGCAAGGACTTAGTCATAGGACCCATATAGAGGAGTTCCGCGCTACGGTAGAGCAATAAGGTAGACATGTGATAAGTGAGAGAAAGTTGAAGCGAGGCGTGCAAGATTACTTTGGAGACTGAGTTTGAACAAAAACTGAGTGAGGCAATGAGAGTAACAAAGAGAAGAGGTGCAAGCTGATAGCTGAGAGTGGAAGGCAGAAGAATGGGCGATGGGCAAACTGAGCAAAGACATTGTGGCAAAGCCGCAGAAACAAAGGCGAACAGGTTGGAGAGACTGTTTTGGGTTAATCTCAAGGGAATGAACATCCTCGGCATATACAGGCAGAACAAGACAAAATAGGAAAGCAACGGCTTCTTTCCGCTTGCCGGATGCGTGTGATATGTGTTACATTATTAGTGGATGACTTGACGTTTGGATCCCAACGCTTAGTCCGAACGAGGAGCCGTTATGTCAAGGTGGTTCCGTCTCATAACTGAATCCTTATTAAGAAGGGAATAACTCTTGGCGGAGTCTTGTGTTTTCAAAGAGCAACTAGGGCGCAACTAGGGTGAAAGTAGGGCATAACTTTGACGCAGCTGGGGCGCAAGTAGGACGCAAGTAGGACGTAACTAGGTTGCAAAGTTGTGCGCAACTAGGGCATAAGTAAGGCGCAACGAGGGTGCAAGTATGGTGCAATTTGGGTGCAACTAGGGCGCAACTAGCGTGCAAGTAGGGTGCAAGTAGGACGCACGTAGGACGCAACTAGGTTTTAAGTGAGATGAAAGTAGGGTGCATATAGGGTACAAGTAGGGTGCAAGTAGGGTGCAAGTAGGGCACAACAAGGGCACAACTAGAGCGCAACTAGTGCGTAGCTAAAGCCCAACCGAGGTGGAACTAGGGTGCATCTTGGGCGCAACTAGGGCGTAACTAGGGCGCAAGTACGGTGCAACTATGGCGCAAGTAGTGGGAAAGTAGGGTGTAACTAGGGTATAACTAGGGAACAATTAGGGTGCAACTAGGGTGTAGCTAGTTTCCAAGTGAGAGGTAACTAGGACGCGACTAGGGCATAACTAGGGCGCAGGTAGAGTGCGTGTAGGACACAAGTAGGACGCAAATAGGACACAAGTAGACCACAAGTAGGGCGCAACTAGGATGCAACAAGGACGCAAGTAGGGCACAACTAGGGTGCAACCATGGCGTAAACAGGGCACAACAATGGGGCAAGCAGGCGGAAGTAGGGTGCAACTAGGGCGCAATTAGGACATAACTAGGGCTCAACTAGGGCGCAAGTAGGGCGTAGGTAGGGCACAAGTAGGACACAGTCAAGGCGCAACTAGGGGGCAACTATGGCGCAAGTAGGGAAAGAATAGGATGTAACTAAGGCGCAACAAGGGCGCAACTAGGATGTAAGTAGGGTAAAAATAGGGTGCAATTAGGCTGCAACTAGGGTGCAACTCGGGCGTAACTAGGGAAGAAGTAGGGCACAACTAGGGCGCAAGTAGGGTGCAAACAGGGTGCAACTAGTGTGCAAATAGGGCGCAACCAGGGCGCAACTAGTGCACAACTAGGGTTCAAGAAGGGCAAAACCAGGGTGCAAGTAGGGTGCAAGTAGGGCGCAACTAGAGCACAAGTAGGACACAAGTAGGGGGAAACTAGGGCACAACTAGGGCGCAAGTAGAGCGCAAGTGGGGCGCAGGTAGGGCGCAACTTGGGTGCAACTAGGGTGCAACTAGGGCGCAAGTAGGGCACAACTAGGGCGTAATTAGGCAGCAACTATTGCACAACTAGGGTGCATCTAGGGCTCAACTAGGCCGAAGCTAGTGCCCAACTGAGGCGCAACTAGGGCGCAACTTAGGCGCAAGTAGGGTGCAAGTAGAGCGCAACTAGGCCGCAACTAAAGCACAAGTACGGCACAAGTAGGGCGCAACAATGGCAAAAGAAGGGCGCAAATAGGACGCAATTAGGGGGCAACTAGGGGGAAAGTAGGGCGTAGCTAGTGCCCAACTGAGATGCAACAAGGGCGCAACTAGAGCGCAGCGAGGGCGCAAGTAGGGCGCAAGTAAGGTGCATGTAGGGCAAAACTAGGGCGCATTGAGGGCGCAACTAGGGTGCAACTAGGGCGCAACTAGGGCACAACTAGGTCGAAGCTAGTGTCAAACTGAGATGCATCTAGGACGCAAATAGGGCGCAACTAGGGCGGAAGTAGGTCGTATCTAGGACGCAACTAGGGCACAAGTATAGCGCAACTAGGGCACAACTAGTGCGCAACTAGGCCACAGGTTGGGCACAACTATGGCGCAAGTAGAGAAAAACTAGGGCACAACTAAGTTGAACTAGGGTGTAACTAGGGTGTAACGAGGGCATTACTAGGGCGCAAGTAGCGTGCAAGGAGGGTGTAACTCGGGCGCACCAAGGGGAGAACAAGAGCGCAACTAGGGTGTAGCTGGTGTCCAACTGAGACGTAACTAGGGCGCGACTAGGGCACAACTAGAGCGCAAGTAGGGCGCAAGTAGCACACAAGTTGGACGCAAGTAGGGCGCAAGAAGAGCACAAGTAGGGCGCACCTAGGGCGCAACTAGGGCCCAAGTAGGACGCAACTAGGGCGCAACCATGGCGCAACTAGGGCACAACTACAGGGCAAGTAAGGCACAAGTAGGGCGCAACTAGGGCACAACTAGGACAAAACTAGGGCAGAAGCAGGGCAAAACTAGGGCGCAAGTAGGGTGCAAATAGGGCGCAACTAGGTTGCAAATAGGGCGCAACTAGGGTGCAACTAGGGCACAACTAAGGCGCAACTAGGGTACAACTACGGTCCAGCTAGGGTGTAGTTAGAGCACAACTAGGGCACAACTAGGTCGCAAGTAGGGCGTAAGTAGGGCGCAAGTAGGGCGCAACTAGAACACAACAAGGGCTCAACTAGGGCGCAACTAGAGTGCAAGTAGGGCACAAGAAGGGCCCAACTAGGACGCAACTAGGGCCCAACTAGGGCGTAACTAGTGTCCAACTAAGGAACAACTAGGACGCAAGTAGGGTGCAACTTGAACGCAACTAGGGCCAAAGTAGGACGCAACTAGGGCGCAAGTAGGGCGCAAGTAGGAGGCAGGTAGGGCACAACTTGGGTGCAAGTAGGGCGCAAGTAGGACGCAAGAAGGGCGCAACTAGGGTGCAACTAGGGTACAACTAGAGCGCAACTAGGGCACAAGAAGGGTAAATTCAGGGCGCAACTAGGGCAAAACTAGGGCGTAACTAGGGTGTAGCTAGTGCCCAATGGAGGCGAAATTGGTGTGCAAGTAGTGTGCAACTATGGCTCGACTAGGGCGCAACTAGGGCACAACTACTGCGCAACTAGGAAGCAAGTAGGCGCAAGTAGGATGCAAGTAGGGCACAAGTAGGGCACAACGAGGGCACATTTAGAACACAACTAGGGAGCAACTAGGATGCAAGTAAGGCGCAAGTAGGGGCAAGTAGGGCGCAAGTAGGGCACAAGTAGGGCACAACTAGGGCGCAAGTAGGACGCAAGTAGGACACAACTAGGGCGCAACTAGGGCACAATAAGGGCGTCGCTAGAGTCCAACTGAGACGCAACTAGGATGCAACTAGGACACAACTAGGACATAACTAGGGCGCAACTAGGGTACAAGTAGGATGCAAGTAGGAGGCAAGTAGGGTACAACTAGGGTGCAAGTAGGGCGCAAGTAGGACACAAGGAGGTCGCAAGTAGGACGCATCTAGGACGAAACTAGGGCGCAACTAGGGCGCAACTAGGACGCAACAAGGGCCCAAGTCGGTCAAAACTAGGGTACAACTAGGGTACAGCTAGGGCGCAACTAGGGCCAAAGTAGGGCCAAAGTAGGCTGCAAGTTGGATCTAATAAGGGTGCAACTAGGGCCTAACTAGGGTGCAAATAGGGCATAAGTAGGGCGCAAGTAGGGCACAAGTAGGGTGCAACTAGGGCGTAACTAGGATGCAACTAGGGCGTAGTTAGTGCTCAAGTGAGGTGCTACTAGGGCGCAACTAGGGCACAACTAGGGAGCAACTAGAGCGCAACTAGGGCGCAAGTAGGGCGCAAGTAAGGTGCAATTGGAGCACAACTAGGGCATTACTAGGGTGCAAGTAAGGCGTAGCTAGTACCCAACTGAGACGTAACTAGGGCACAACTAGGGCACAACTAGGGCGCAAGTAGGGCGCAAGTAGCGCGCAAGTAGGGTGCAATTAGAGTGCAAGTAGGATGAAAGTAGGGCACAACTAGGGCACAACTAGGGCGTAACTGGGGTGCAACTAGGGCTCAACTAGGGCACAGCTAGGGAACCACAAGGGCGCAAGTAGGGAGCAAGTAGGGTGCAACTAGGGCACAACTAGGACACAACAAAGGCTCAGCTAGGGCGCAACTAGGGTGCAAAAAGGGCGTAGCTAGTGTCCAATAAAGGCGCAACTAGGGCGCTGCTAGGGCATAACTAGGTTGTAGCTAGGGCTTAAGTAGGGAACAACTAGGGCACAAGTAGGGCGCAAGTAGGATGCAAGTAGGGCGCAACTAGGGCACAACTACGGTACGGCTAGGGCGCAGCTAGTGCCCAACTAAGAAGCATCTACGGTACAACTAGGGTGCAAGTAAGGCACAACTAGGGCGGAAGTAGGGCACAACTAGGGCACAACTAGGGTGCAACTAGGGCGTAATTAGGGTGCAAGTAGGACGCAAGTAGGTTGCAAGTAGGACGCAACTTGGGTGCAAGTAGGGCGCAAGTAGGATATAAGAAGGGCGCAACTAGGGCGCAACTAGGGCACAACTAAGGTGTAGTAACGACACAAGTAGTGTGCAACTAGGGCGCAACTAGGGCAAAACTAGGGTGCAACTCGGGCGTAACAAGGGCGTAGTTATTGCCCAATGGAGGCACAATTGTAGTGCATGTAGGGCGCAACTAGGGCGTGACCAGGGCGCAACTACGGCACAACTAGCGCGCAACTAGGATGCAAGTAGGCGCAAGTAGGGCGCAAATGGAATGCAAGTACGGCACAACTAGGGCACAACTAGAGGGCAACTAGGGGACAACTAGGATGCAACTAGGGCGTAAGTAGGGCGCAAGTATGGCGCAAGTAGGGCCCAAGAAGGACACAAGTAGTACGCAACTAGGAGGCAAGTAGGGCTGAAGCAGGACGCAACTAGGGCACAACTAGGGTGCAATAAGGGCGTAGCTAGTGTCCAACTGAGACACAACTAGGGTGCAACTAGGGCGTAGATAGGCCGCAACTAGGGCGCAAGTAAGGTGCAAGTAGGACGCAAATAGGACGCAAGTAGGGTGCAACTAGGGCGCAGGTAGGATACAAGTAGGGCGTAAGTAGGGCGCAAGTAGGTCACAACATGGGCGTATCTAGGGCGTATCTAGGGCACAAGTAGGACGCAACTAGGGCGTAACTAGGGCGAATGTAGGGTGCAACTACGCCGCAAGTAGGGTGCAACAAGGGCACAACTAGGGTGCAAGTAGGGCGTAGCTAGTGCGCAACTGAAGCGCAACTAGGGCGCAACTAGGGCGCAACTAGGGCTCAACGAAGACGCAACTATGGCACAACTAGGGCGCAACTAGGACGCAAGTAGGGCGCAACTAGGGCACAAGTAGGGCACAACTAGGGCGCAACTAGGGCGCACCTAGGTGTAAGGAGGGAACAACTAGGCCACAACTAGGGTGGAACTAGGGTGCAACTAGGGCGCAACTAGGATGTAGCTCATGCACAACTAAGGCGCAATTATGGGCCAAATAATGCACAACGACGGCGCAACTAGAGCGCAACTAGGATGCAAGTATGCAACTAGGGCGCACGTATGACTCAAGTAAGGCACAAGTAGGGTGCAACTGGGGTGCAAGTAGGGCCCAACTGGTGGGCAAGTAGGGTGCAAGTGGGACGCAATTACGACCCAACTAGGGCACAACTAAGGTGCAACTAGGGCACAACTAAGGCGTAGCTAGTGTCCAACTGAGGCGCAAGTAGGGCACAAGAAACGCGCAACTAAGGTGAAACTAGGTCACAACTAACACGCAACTAGGGCTTAACTGGGGTGCACTTAGGGCTCAAGTAGGGTGCAAGTAGGACGCAAGTAGGATGCAACTAGGGCGCAACTAGGACACAAGCAGGGCGCAACTAGGACACAAGTAGGGCCCAACCAGGGCACAACTAGGGCGCAAATAGGGCGCTACCAGGTCGCAACTAGGGCACTACTAGGGCGCAAGGAGGGCATAGCTATTGTTCAACTGAGGCGTAACTAGGGCTTAACTAGGACGCAACCAAGGCGCTAGTAGGGTGTAGCTAGTTCCTAAGTCAGGTACAACTAGGCCGCAACTAAGGCGCATGAAGGACGCAACTATGTTGCAAGAAGGACGCAACTAGGGAAAAACTAGGGCGCAACTAGGGCGCAACTAGGATGCAAGTAGGAATCAACTAGGGTACAAGTAAAGCACTACTAGGACGCAAATAGGGCACAAGTAGGACGCAACTACGGCGTAACTAGGGCGATCTAGTTTGCCGATAGGGTGCAACTAGGACACAGCTAAGGCTCAATTTGGAATCAAGTAGGGCACAACTAGGATGCAAATGAGACGCAGCTAAGACAAAGTAGGAACCAAATAGGGTGCCCGTAGGGCGCAACTAGGGTGCAACTAGGGCGCAACCAGGGCGCAAGTAAGGCGCGAGGAGGGCGCCTCTAGGGCACAACCAAGGCACAACTATGGCGCAACTAGGGCGCACCTAGGGCGCAATTAGGGCGTAATTAGGGCATAACTACATCGCAAGTAGGGCGCAACTAGGGCGTAACTAGGCCGTAAGTAGTGCACAACCAGGGACCAAGTAGGGCACAACTAGGGTACAACTAGGGTGCACATAGGATGCAACTAGGGCACAATAGGGTGCAAGTAGGGCGCAAGTAGAGCGCAAGTAGGGCGCAACTAGGTCGCAAATAGGACGCTAGGAGGGTGCAACTACGGTGTAACTATGGTGCAACTAGGGCACAACTAGAGGGAAAGTAGGGCGGAACTATGCCGCAAGTTGGGTTCAACAAGGGCACAATTAGGGTGCAAGCAGAACACAAGTAGGGCGCAAATAGGGAGCAAATAGAGCGCAGCTAGTGCCCAACTAGAGGCGCAACTAGGGCGCTACTAGGGTGCAACTAGGGCGCAACTAGGGTGTAACTAGGGCGCAAGTAGGGCACAACTAGGGCGCAACTAGGACACAACTAAGGCTTAACAAGGGCACAAGTACGGCGCAACTAGGGCGTAGCTAGTGCCCAACTGAGACGCAACTATGACACAACTAAGGCGCAAGCACGGCGCAACTAGTGCACAACTAGGACGCAAGTAGGACGTAGCTAGTGTCCAACTAAGGTACAAGTAGGGCAGAAGTAGGCCGCAACGAGGGCGGAACTAGGGCGCAACTAGGGCACAAGTCTGGTGCAAGTAGCACAATAGTATGTCGCAACTAGGGCATAAGTAAGGCGTAAGTAAGGCACAAGTAGGATGCTACTAGGAAGCAAGTAGAGCGCAGCTAGGGCGCAACTAGGGTGTAGTTAATTCCCTACTGAGGCGTAACTAGGGCACAACTAGGGCGCAACTAGGGTGCAATTAGGGCACAAGTAGGGTGCAAGTAGGTTGTAAGTATGGCGCAACTAGCATGCAACCGTGGCGCAAGTAGGAACAACTAGGGGGCAACTAGGGCGCAAGTAGGGCGCAACTAGGGCACAACTAGGGAGCAACTACGGCGCAACTTGGGCGCAAGTAGGGCGTACCTAGGGCACAAGTCGGGCGTAGCTAGTGTCAAACCCAGGGGCAACTAAAGGACTATGGCGCAACTAGGGCGCAAGTAGAGCGCAAGTAGGGTGCAACTAGGATGCAAGTAGGACGTAAGTAGGGCGTAGGTAGTGTTCTACTGAGGCGCAACTCAAGGGCAAGTAGGGGGCAAGTAGGGCACAATACAAGCGCAACTAGGGTGCAACTAGGGTGTAGTTAGGGCGCAACTAGGGCGCAACTAGGATGCAACTAGGGCACAACTAGGGTGCAACTAGGGCGCAACTAGGGCACAACTTTGGTGAAACGAGGGCACAAGTAGGGTGCAAGTAGAGCACAACCAGGGCGCAACTAGGGCTTAGCTGATGCCCAACTGAGGCGCAACTAGGGTGCAACTAGGACGCAACTAGGGTGAGACTAGGGCGCAACTAGGGCATAATTTGGGCTCGAGTAGGGCGCAAGTAGGGTGGAATTAGGACGCAACTAGGGTGCATCTAGGGTGGAAGTAGGGTGCAACTAGGTTGCAACAAGGTTGCAACTAGGGCGCAACGAGGGCGCAACTAGGATGCAACTAGGGCACAACTAGGGTGCAACTAGGTCGCAACTAGGGCACAACTACAGTACGACTAGGGCGTAGCTAGTGCCCAACTAAGACGCATCTAAGGCACAACTAGGATGCAAGTAAGGCACAACTAGGGCGGAAGTAGGGCACAACTAGGGCGCAACTAGGGTGCAACTAGGGCGTAATGAGGGCGCAAGTAGGACACGAGTAGGTTGCAAGTACGGCGCAACTTGGGTGCAAGTAGGGCGCAAGTAGGATCTAAGAAGGGTGCAACTAGGGCGCAACTAGGGTCCAACTAGGGTGCAGCTACGGCACAAGTAGTGTGCAACTAGGGCGCAATTCGGGTGGAACAAGGGCGTAGTTAGTGCCCAATGGAGGCGTAATTCTAGTGCATGTAGGGCGCAACTAGGGCATGACTAGGGCGCAACTAGGGCACAACTAGCGCACAACTAGGATGCAAGTAGGCGCAAGTAGGGCTTAAGTAGGATGCAAGTACGGCGCAACTGGGGCACAACTAGAGGGCAAGTAGGGGACAACTATGATGCAACTAGGGCGTAAGAAGAGCACAAGTATGGCGCAAGTAGGGCGCAAGTAGGACACAAGTAGTACGCAACTAGGACGCAAGTATGACACAAGTAGGATGCAACTAGGGCGCAACTAGGGCGCAATGAGGGCGGAGCTAGTGTCCGACTGAGATACAACTAGGGTGCAACTAGGGCGTAGCTAGGCCGCAACTAGGGCGCAATTAGGACGCAAGTAGGGTGCAAGTAGGACGCAAATAGGATGCAAGTAGGGTGCAACTAAGGTGCAAGTAGGACGCAAGTAGGGCGTGAGTAGCGCCCAAGTAGGTCACAACATGGGCGCATCTAGGGCGTATCAAGGGCACAAGTAGGACGCAACTAGGGCGCAACTAGGGCGTATGTATGGTGCAACTACAGCACAAGTAGGGTGCAACTAGGGCACAACTAGGGTGCAAGTAGGGCGTAGCTAGTGCCCAATGGAGGGGCAACTAGGGCGTTACCAGGGCGCAACTAGGGCTCAATGAAGAAGCAACTACGGCACAACTAGGGCGCAACTAGGACGCAAGTAGAGCGTAACTAGGGCACAAGTAGGGCACAACTAGGGCGCAACGAGGGCACAACTAGGTGTAAGTATGTCACAACTAGGCCGCAACTAGGGTGGAACTAGGGTGTAACGAGGGCGCAACTAGGATGTAGCTCGTGCACAATTGAGGCGCAACTATGGCGCGAATAATGCACAACTAGGGCGCAACTAGGGCGCAACTAGGACGCAAGTAGTATGCAACTAGGGTGCAAGTATGATGCAAGACAGGCACAAGTAGGGTGCAATTGGGGTGCAAGTAGGGCCCAACTAGTGGGCAAGTAGGGTGCAAGTGGGACGCAATTAGGACGCAACTAGGCACAACTAAGGTGCAACTAGGGCACAACTAGGGCGTAGCTAGTGTCCAACAGTGGCGCAAGTAGGGCACAAGTATCGCGCAGCTAAGGTGAAACTAGGTCACAACTAACACGCAACTAGGGCTTAATTGGGGTGCACGTAGGGCGCAAGTAGGGTGCAACTAAGGTGCAACTAGGGCACAACTAGGGCGTAGCTAGTGTCCAACAGTGGCGCAAGTAGGGCACAAGTATCGCGCAGCTAAGGTGAAACTAGGTCACAACTAACACGCAACTAGGGCTTAATTGGGGTGCACGTAGGGCTCAAGTAGGGTGAAATTAGGGCGCAAGTAGGACGCAACTAGGGTGCAAGTAGGACGCAAGTAGGGCGCAACTAGGACACAAGTAGGGCTCAATCAGGGCACAACTAGGACGCAAATAGGGCGCTACCAGGTCGCAGCCAGAACACTACTAGGGCGCAAGGAGGGCATAGCTATTGTCCAACTGAGGCGTAACTAGGGCGCATCTAGGACTCAATCAGGGCACAAGTAGGGTGTAGCTAGTTCCTAAGTTAGGTACAACTAGGACACAACTAAGGCGCATGAAGGACGCAACTATGTTGCAAGTAGGACGCAACTAGGGCGTAGCTAGTGCCCAACTGAGGCGCAACTAGGACGTAACTAGGGCGCAACTAGGGCTCAACAAAGACGCAACTACGGCACAACTAGGGCGCAACTAGGACGTAAGTAGGGCGCAACTAGGGCACAAGTAGGGCACAACTAGGGCGCATCTAGGGCACAACTAGGTGTAAGTAGGGCACAACTAGACCGCAACTAGCGTGCAACTAGGGTGCAACTAGGGCGCAACTAGGTTGTAGCTGGTGTACAATTGAGGCCCAACTATGGCGCGAATAATGCACAACTAGGGCGCAACTAGGGCGCAACAAAGACGCAAGTAGTATGCAACTACGGCGCAAGTATGACGCAAGTAAGGCACAAGTAGGGTGCAAGTGGGGTGCAAGTAGGGCCCAACTAGTGGGCAATTAGGGTGCAAGTGGGACGCAATTAGGACGCAACTAGGGCACAACTAAGGTACAACTAGGGCACAACTAGGGCGTAGCTAGTGTCCAACTGAGGCACAAGTAGGGCACAAGTATCGCGCAACTAAGTGCAACTAGGTCACAACTAACACGCAACTAGGGCTTAACTGGGGTGCAAGTAGGGCTCAAGTAGGGTGCAAGTAGGGCGCAAGTGAGACGCAACTAGGGTGCACCTAGGACGCAAGTAGGGCGCAACTAGGACACAAGTTGGGCTTAACCAGGGCACAACTAGGGCGCAAATAGGGCGCTACCAGGTCGCAGCCAGAACACTACTAGGGCGCAAGGAGGGCAAAGCTATTGCCCAACTGAGGCGTAACTAGGGCGCAACTAGGACGCAACCAGGGTGCAAGTAGGGTATAGCTAGTGCCTAAGTCAGGTACAACTAGGACGCAACTAAGGTGCATGAAGGACGCAACTATGTTGCGTGTAGGAAGCAACTAGGGAAAAACTAGGGCGCAACTAGGGCGCAACTAGGATGCAAGTAGGACTCAACTAGGGTGCAAGTAAAGCGCTACTAGGACGCAAAAAGGGCACAAGTAGGGTGCAACTACGGCGCAACTAGGGCGATCTAGTTTCTGAATAGGGTGCAACTAGGACGCAAGTAAGGCGCAACTAGGGAACAAGTAGGACACAACTATGATGCAAATGAGACGCAACTAAGACGAAGTAGGAACTAAATAGGGTGCACGCAGGGCGCAACTAGGGTGCAACTAGGGCGCAACTAGGGCGCAAGTAAGGCGCGAGGAGGGCGCCTCTAGGGCACAACCAGGGCACAACTATGGCGGAACTAGGGCGCAACTAGGGCACAATTAGGGCGTAACTAGGGTATAACTACATCGCAAGTAGGGCGCAACTAGGGCATAACTAGGGCGCAGGTAGTGCATAACCAGGAAACAAGTAGGGCGCAATTAGGGCGCGAAAAGGGCGCAACTAGGATGCAACTAGGGTGCAACTAGGGCGCACATAGGATGCAACTAGGGCACAGTAGGGTGCAAGTAGGGCGGAAGTAAAGCGCAAGTAGGGTGCAACTAGGGCGCAAGTAGGACGCTAGTACGGTGCAACTACGGCGCAACTATGGTGCAACTTGGGCACAACTATAGGGAAAGTAGGGCATAACTATTTTGCAAGTATGGTTCAACTACGGCACAACTAGCGTGCAAGCAGAACACAAGTAGGGCGCAAATAGGGAGCAAGTAGAGCGCAGCTAGTGCCCAACTAAAGGCGCAACTAGGGTACTACTAGGGTGGAACTAGGGCGTAACTAGGGGGCAACTAGGGCACAAGTAGGGCGCAACTAGGGTGCAACTAGGACAGAACAAGGGCTTAACTAGGGCGCAAGTAGGGTCCAACTAGGGCGTAGCTAGTGCCCAACTGAGATGCAACTATGACACAACTAAGGCGCAAGCACGGCGTAACTAAGGTGCAACTAGGACATAGCTAGTGCTCAACTGAGGTACAAGTAGGGCACAAGTAGGACGCATCTAGGGCGCAACTAGGGCGCAACTAGGGCGCAAGTCTGGTGCAAGTAGGACACTAGTATGGATAAACTAGGGCATAAGTAAGACGTAAGTAGGGCGCAAGTAGGACACTACTAAGAAACAAGTTTGGCGCAATTAGGGCGTACAAGGGTGTAGTTAGTGCCCTACTGAGGTGCAACTAGGGTACAACTAGGGCGCAACTAGGGTGAAATTAGGGTGCAAGTAGGGTGGAAGTAGGGTGCAAAGAGGGCGCAACTAGGATGCAACTATGGAGTAAATAGGACGCAACTATGGGGCAACTAGAGTGCAAGTAGGGTGCAACTAGGGCACAACTAGGGCGCAACTAGGGCGCAACTAGGGCGCAAGTAGGGTGCACCTACGGCAGAAGTCGGGCATCGCTAGTGTCCAACTGAGGTGCAACTAGGGGACTATGGTGCAATTAGGACCCAAGTAGAGCGCAAGTAGGGCGTAACTAGGATGCAAGCAGGACGTAACTAAGGCGTAGCTAGTGTCCAACTGAGGTGCAACTTAAGCGCAAGTAGGTAGCAAGTAGGGCATAACACAGGTGTAACTAGGGTACAACGAGGGTGAAGTTAGGGCGCAACTAGGATGCAAGTAGGGCACAACTAGGGTGCAACTAGGGCGCAACTAGGGCACAACTTTGGTGAAACTAGGGCACAAGTAGGATGCAAGTAGAGCACAACCAGGGCGCAACTAGAGCTTAGCTAATGCCCAAATGAGGCGCAACCAGGGTGCAACTAGAACGCAACTAGGGTGCGACTAGGGTGCAACTAGGGCATAATTTTGGCTCGAGTAGGGCGCAAGTAGGGTGGAATTAGGACGCAACTAGGGTGCATGTAGGGTGAATGTAGGGTGCAACTAGGTTACAACAAGGCTGCAACTAGGGCGCAACGAGGGCGCAACTAGGGTGCATCTAGGGCACAACTAGTGTGCAACTAGGTCGCAACTAAGGCACAACTAAGGTACAACTAGGGCACAACTAGGGCGTAGCTAGTGTCCAACTAAGATTCAACTAGGGCGCAACTAGGGTGCATCTAGGGCACAACTAGTGTGCAACTAGGTCGCAACTAAGGCACAACTAAGGTACAACTAGGGCACAACTAGGGCGTAGCTAGTGTCCAACTAAGATTCAACTAGGGCGCAACTAGGGTGCATCTAGGGCACAACTAGTGTGCAACTAGGTCGCAACTAAGGCACAACTAAGGTACAACTAGGGCACAACTAGGGCGTAGCTAGTGTCCAACTAAGATTCAACTAGGGCGCAACTAGGGTGCATCTAGGGCACAACTAGTGTGCAACTAGGTCGCAACTAAGGCACAACTAAGGTACAACTAGGGCACAACTAGGGCGTAGCTAGTGTCCAACTAAGATTCAACTAGGGCGCAACTAGGGTGCATCTAGGGCACAACTAGTGTGCAACTAGGTCGCAACTAAGGCACAACTAAGGTACAACTAGGGCACAACTAGGGCGTAGCTAGTGTCCAACTAAGATTCAACTAGGGCGCAACTAGGGTGCATCTAGGGCACAACTAGTGTGCAACTAGGTCGCAACTAAGGCACAACTAAGGTACAACTAGGGCACAACTAGGACGCAAGTAGGGCGCAACTAGGACACAAGTTGGGCTTAACCAGGGCACAACTAGGGCGCAAATAGGGCGCTACCAGGTCGCAGCCAGAACACTACTAGGGCGCAAGGAGGGCAAAGCTATTGCCCAACTGAGGCGTAACTAGGGTGCAACTAGGACGCAACCAGGGTGCAAGTAGGGTGTAGCTAGTGCCTAAGTCAGGTACAACTAGGACGCAACTAAGGTGCATGAAGGACGCAACTATGTTGCGAGTAGGAAGCAACTAGGGAAAAACTAGGGCGGAACTAGGGCGCAACTAGGACGCAAGTAGGACTCAACTAGGGTGCAAGTAAAGCGCTACTAGGACGCAAACAGGGCACAAGTAGGATGCAGGTATGGCGCAACTAGGGCGATCTAATTTGTGAATAGGGTGCAACTAGGATGCAACTAGGGAACAAGTAGGGCACAACTAGGATGCAAATGAGACGCAACTAAGACAAAGTAGGAACCAAATAGGGTGCACGTAGGGCGCAACTAGGGTGCAACTAGGGTGCAACTAGGGCGCAAGTAAGGCACGAGGAGGGCGCCTCTAGGGTACAACCAGGGCACAACTATGGTGCAATTAGGGCGCAACTAGGGCGCAATTAGGGCGTAACTAGTGCATAACTACGTCGCAAGTAGGGCGCAACTAGGGCGTAACTAAGGCGCAAGTAGTGCACAACCAGGGAACAAGTAGGGCGCAACTAGGGTACAACAAGGGCGCAACTAGGACGCAACTAGGGTGCAACTAGGGCGCACACAGGATGCAACTAGGGCACAGTAGGGTGCATGTAGGGTAGAAGTAGAGCGCAAGTAGGGCGCAACTAGGGCGCAACGAGGGTACAACTAGGTGTAAGTAGGGCACAACTAGGCCGCAACTAGGGTGGAACTAGGGTGCAACTAGGGCGCAACTAGGATGTAGCTCATGCACAATTGAGGCGCAACTATGGCGCGAATAATGCACAACTGGGGCGCAACTAGGGCGCAACTAGGACGCAAGTAGTATGCAACTAGGGTGCAAGTATGATGCAAGACAGGCACAAGTAGGGTGCAACTGGGGTGCAAGTAGGGCCCAACTAGTGGGCAAGTAGGGTGCAAGTGGGACGCAATTAGGATGCAACTAGGCACAACTAAGGTGCAACTAGGGCACAACTAGGGCGTAGCTAGTGTCCAACAGTGGCGCAAGTAGGGCACAAGTATCGCGCAGCTAAGGTGAAACTAGGTCACAACTAACACGCAACTAGGGCTTAACTGGGGTGTACATAGGGCTCAAGTAGGGTGAAAGTAGGGCGTAAGTAGGACGCAACTAGGGCGCAACTAGGACGCAAGTAGGGCGCAACTAGGACACAAGTAGGGCTCAACCAGGGCACAACTAGGACGCAAATAGGGCGCTACCAGGTCGCAACCAGAACACTACTAGGGCGCAAGGAGGGCATAGCTATTGTTCAACTGAGGCGTAACTAGGGCGCATCTAGGACGCAATCAGGGCACAAGTAGGGTGTAGCTAGTTCCTAAGTCAGGTACAACTAGGCCGCAACTAAGGCGCATGAAGGACGCAACNGCAACTAGGCACAACTAAGGTGCAACTAGGGCACAACTAGGGCGTAGCTAGTGTCCAACAGTGGCGCAAGTAGGGCACAAGTATCGCGCAGCTAAGGTGAAACTAGGTCACAACTAACACGCAACTAGGGCTTAATTGGGGTGCACGTAGGGCTCAAGTAGGGTGAAATTAGGGCGCAAGTAGGACGCAACTAGGGTGCAAGTAGGACGCAAGTAGGGCGCAACTAGGACACAAGTAGGGCTCAAGCAGGGCACAACTAGGACGCAAATAGGGCGCTACCAGGTCGCAGCCAGAACACTACTAGGGCGCAAGGAGGGCATAGCTATTGTCCAACTGAGGCGTAGCTAGGGCGCATCTAGGACTCAATCAGGGCACAAGTAGGGTGTAGCTAGTTCCTAAGTTAGGTACAACTAGGACACAACTAAGGCGCATGAAGGACGCAACTATGTTGCAAGTAGGACACAACTAGGGCAAAACTAGGGTGCAACTAGGGCGCAACTAAGACGCAAGTAGGACTCAACTAGGGTGCAAGTAAAGCGCTACTAGGACGCAAAAAGGGCACAAGTAGGGTGCAACTACGGCGCAACTAGGGCGATCTAGTTTCTGAATAGGGTGCAACTAGGACGCAAGTAAGGCGCAACTGGGGAACAAGTAGGGCACAACTATGATGCAAATGAGACGCAACTAAGACGAAGTAGGAACCAAATAGGGTGCACGCAGGGCGCAACTAGGGTGCAACTAGGGCGCAACTAGGGCGCAAGTAAGGCGCGAGGAGGGCGCCTCTAGGGCACAACCAGGGCACAACTATGGCGGAACTAGGGCACAACTAGGGCACAATTAGGGCGTAACTAGGGTATAACTACATCGCAAGTAGGGCGCAACTAGGGCATAACTAGGGCGCAGGTAGTGCATAACCAGGAAACAAGTAGGGCGCAATTAGGGCGCGAAAAGGGCGCAACTAGGACGCAACTAGGGTGCAACTAGGGCGCACATAGGATGCAACTAGGGCACAGTAGGGTGCAAGTAGGGCGGAAGTAAAGCGCAAGTAGGGTGCAACTAGGGCGCAAGTAGGACGCTAGTACGGTGCAACTACGGCGCAACTATGGTGCAACTTGGGCACAACTATAGGGAAAGTAGGGCAGAACTATTTTGAAAGTAGGGTTCAACTACGGCACAACTAGCGTGCAAGCAGAACACAAGCAGGGCGCAAATAGGGAGCAAGTAGAGCGCAGCTAGTGCCCAACTAAAGGCGCAACTAGGGTACTACTAGGGTGCAACTAGGGCGCAACTAGGGGGCAACTAGGGCACAAGTAGGGCGCAACTAGGGTGCAACTAGGACACAACAAGGGCTTAACTAGGGCGCAAGTAGGGCCCAACTAGGACGTAGCTAGTGCCCAACTGAGATGCAACTATGACACAACTAAGGCGCAAGCACGGCGTAACTAAGGTGCAACTAGGACATAGCTAGTGCTCAACTGAGGTACAAGTAGGGCACAAGTAGGACGCATCTAGGGCGCAACTAGGGCGCAACTAGGGCGCAAGTCTGGTGCAAGTAGGACACTAGTATGGATAAACTAGGGCATAAGTAAGACGTAAGTAGGGCGCAAGTAGGAC
>SZWC01000783.1:269357-314073 GCA_023375785.1 Penium margaritaceum | reverse complement strand
CTAGGGCACAACTAGTGTGCAACTAGGTCGCAACTAAGGCACAACTACGGTACGACTAGGGCATAGGTAGTGCCCAACTAGGACGCATCTACGGCACAACTAGGCTGCAAGTAAGGCACGACTAGGGCAGAAGTAGGGCACAACTAGGGTGCAACTAGGGTGCAACTAGAGCGCAATAAGGGCGCAAGTAGAATGCAAGTAGGTTGCAAGTAGGGCGCAACTTGGGTGCAAGTAGGGCGCAACTAGGATCTAAGAAGGGCGCAACTAGGGCGCAACTAGGGTGCAACTCGGGCGCAACAAGGGCGTAGTTAGTGCCCAATGGAGGCGTTATTGTAGTGCATGTAGGGCGCAACTAGGGCGTGACTAGGGCGCAACTAGGGCACAACTAGTGCGCAACAAGGATGCAAATAGGCACAAGTAGGGCTTAAGTATGATGCAAGTATGGCGCAACTAGGGCACAACTAGAGCGCAACTAGGGGACAACTAGGACGCAACTAGGGCATAAGTAGGGCACAAGTATGGCGCAAGATGGGCGCAAGTAGGACACAAGTAGTATGCAACTAGGACGCAAGTAGGGCACAAGTACGACGCAACTAGGGCGCAACTAGGGCGCAATAAGGGCGTAGCTAGTGTCCAACTGAGATTCAACTAGGGTGCAACTGAGGCGTAGCTAGGCCGCAACTAGGGCACAATTAGGACGCAAGTAGGGTGCAAGTAGGACGCAATTAGGACGCAAGTAGGGTGCAACTAGGGCGCAAGTAGGACGCAAGTAGGGCGTAAGTAGGGCGCAAGTAGGTCACAACATGGGCGCTTCTAGGACATATCTAGGGCACAAGCAGCACGCAACTAGGGCGCAACTAGGGCGTATGTAGGGCGCAACTACAGCGCAAGTAAGGTGCAACTAGGGCACAACTAGGGTGCAAGTAGGGCGTAGCTAGTGCCCAACTGAGGCGCAACTAGGACGTAACTAGGGCGCAACCAGGGCTCAACAAAGACGCAACTATGGCACAACTAGGGCGCAACTAGGACGTAAGTAGGGCGCAACTAGGGCACAAGTAGGGCACAACTAGGGCACATCTAGGGCACAACTAGGTGTAAGTAGGGCACAACTAGGCCGCAACTAGCGTGCAACTAGGGTGCAACTAGGGCGCAACTAGGTTGTAGCTGGTGTACAATTGAGGCCCAACTATGGCGCGAATAATGCACAACTAGGGCGCAACTAGGGCGCAACAAAGACGCAAGTAGTATGCAACTACGGCCCAAGTATGACGCAAGTAAGGCACAAGTAGGGTGCAAGTGGGGTGCAAGTAGGGCCTAACTAGTGGGCAATTAGGGTGCAAGTGGGACGCAATTAGGACTCAACTAGGGCACAACTAAGGTACAACTAGGGCACAACTAGGGCGTAGCTAGTGTCCAACTGAGGCGCAAGTAGGGCACAAGTATCGCACAACTAAGTGCAACTAGGTCACAACTAATACGCAACTAGGGCTTAACTGGGGTGCAAGTAGGGCTCAAGTAGGGTGCAAGTAGGGCGCAAGTGAGACGCAACTAGGGTGCAACTAGGACGCAAGTAGGGCGCAACTAGGACACAAGTTGGGCTTAACCAGGGCACAACTAGGGCGCAAATAGGGCGCTACCAGGTCGCAGCCAGAACACTACTAGGGCGCAAGGAGGGCAAAGCTATTGTCCAACTGAGGCGTAACTAGGGCGCAACTAGGACGCAAGTAGGGCGCAACTAGGACACAAGTTGGGCTTAACCAGGGCACAACTAGGGCGCAAATAGGGCGCTACCAGGTCGCAGCCAGAACACTACTAGGGCGCAAGGAGGGCAAAGCTATTGTCCAACTGAGGCGTAACTAGGGCGCAACTAGGACGCAACCAGGGCGCAAGTAGGGTGTAGCTAGTGCCTAAGTCAGGTACAACTAGGACGCAACTAAGGTGCATGAAGGACGCAACTTTGTTGTGAGTAGGAAGCAACTAGGGAAAAACTAGGGCGCAACTAGGGCGCAACTAGGACGCAAGTAGGACTCAACTAGGGTGCAAGTAAAGCGCTACTAGGACGCAAACAGGGCACAAGTAGGATGCAGGTATGGCGCAACTAGGGCGATCTAGTTTGTGAATAGGGTGCAACTAGGATGCAACTAAGGCGCAACTAGGGAACAAGTAGGGCACAACTAGGATGCAAATGAGACGCAACTAAGACAAAGTAGGAACCAAATAGGGTGCACATAGGGCGCAACTAGGGTGCAACTAGGGTGCAACTAGGGCGCAAGTAAGGCGCGAGGAGGGCGCCTCTAGGGTACAACCAGGGCACAACTATGGTGCAATTAGGGCGCAACTAGGGCGCAATTAGGGCGTAACTAGTGCATAACTACGTCGCAAGTAGGGCGCAACTAGGGCGTAACTAAGGCGCAAGTAGTGCACAACCAGGGAACAAGTAGGGCGCAACTAGGGTACAACAAGGGTGCAACTAGGACGCAACTAGGGTGCAACTAGTGCGCACACAGGATGCAACTAGGGCACAGTAGTGTGCAAGTAGGGTAGAAGTAGAGCGCAAGTAGGGCGCAACTAGGGCGCAACTAGGATGCTAGTATGGTGCAGCTATTGCGCAACTATGGTGCAACTAGGGTACAACTAGAGGGAAAGTAGGGCTAAACTATTTCGCAAGTAGGGTTCAACTAGGGCACAACTAGGGTGCAAGCAGAACAGAAGTAGGGCGCAAATAGGGAGCAAGTAGAGCGCAACTAGTGCCCAACTAAAGGCGCAACTAGGGCGCTACTAGGGTGCAACTAGGGCGCAACTAGGGTGCAACTAGGGCGCAAGTAGGGCGTAACTAGGGTGCAACTAGGACACAACTAGGGCTTAACTAGGGCGCAAGTAGGGCGCAACTAGGGCGTAGCTAGTGCCCAACTCAGACGCAACTATGACACAACTAAGGCGCAAGCACGGCGCAACTAGGGTGCAACTAGGGCGGAACTAGGACATAGCTAGTGTTCAACTGAGGTACAAGTAGGGCACAAGTAGGACACAACTAGGACGCAACTCGGGCACAACTAGGGCGCAAGTCTGGTACAAGAAGGACACTAGTATGGCGCAACTAGGACGTAAGTAATGCGTGATTAGGGCGCAAGGACGCTACTAGGAAACAAGTACGGCACGACTAGGGCGCAACTAGGGTGTAGTTAGTGCCCTACTGAGGCGCAACTAGGGCACAACTAGGGCGCACCTAGGGTGCAATAAGAGCGCAAGTAGGGTGCAAGTAGGGTACAAAGAGGGCGCAATTAGGATGCAACTATGGCGCAAGTAGGACGCAACTAGGGGGCAACTAGAGCGCAAGTATGGCGGAACTAGGGCACAACTAGGGCGCAACTAGGGGGCAACTAGGGCGCAAGTAGGACGCACCTAGTGCACAAGTCAGGCGTAGCTAGTGTCCAACTGAGGGGCAACTAGGGGACTATGGCGCAACTAGGGCGCAAGTAGAGCGTAAGTAGGGCGCAACTAGGATGCAAGTAGGACGTAACTGGGGTATAGCTAGTGTCTAACTGAGGTGCAACTTAAGCGCAAGTAGGGGGCAAGTAGGGCGCAACACTGGCGCAACTAGGGTGCATCTAGGGTGTAGTTTGGGCGCAACTAGGACGCAACTAGGACACAACTAGTGCACAACTAGGGTGTGACTAGGGCGCAACTAGGGCACAACTTTGGTGAAACTGGGGAACAAGTAGAGTGCAAGTAGAGCACAACCAGGGCGCAACTAGGGCTTAGCTAATGCCCAACTAAGGCGCATCTAGGGTGCAACTAGGACGCAACTAGGGTGCAACTAGGGCACAACTAGGGCATAATTTGGGCTCAAGTGGGGCGCACGTAGGGTGGAATTAGGACGCAAGTAGGGTGCATGTAGGGTGCAAGTACGGTGCAACTAGGTTGCAACAAGGCTGCAACTAGGGCGCAACGAGGGTGCAACTGCTGACATGGTGTGCCCCTTGCCATGATTGTTGTTGATCGTACTCCCTGGTTCAACCACTGAGGAGTGGTTGAACACCTGAATTGACTTTAGATTTCGATTACTTGGATTTTTCCATGCAGGATCGAGCTTTGAATTTCTCAATTTGAGTGAGTATTCTGAAAGTAAGCCTAGCCCGAAATTCGGGTGTTGGGGGGTGGAATCTGGTATCCGCCATGGGTGTAAGGGTGCACACCGGATCTGATCCGCGGATCCTGAGTTGGATCCGGATTTGCGGATCAAATCAAGACAGAAGATCCGGATCCGCGGGTCCAAATTCGGATCCGCGGATCTGTAGAATCTTGGATGCTTTTATCCGAGGAACCGCGGATGTGTCATTTTGGCCGGTTTTCATGTGTGACACGTTGCAACTTGCAAAAAGGCAACTATCACAAAGTCCACGACTTTGCTTAACATGTCTTGTACATTCTCTATTTTCACATGTCCACCCTATCTCACTGGTCCATTGTTGCACCCACTAGCTTCTGCACATGTTTTTTTGAAATCTTCCACATCGCAGACCACTGATGACGCTGTCCATTGCAATTACACTTGTTGCGCTCATGACTATGGTGAACAATTTCATTCATTGCATAAGGGTTCAGTATGCACTCAGGTGCACACCTTTATTCATGGCATCATTGTGGACTTTGGAAACAGAAATGAAGGTGCTCCATTCCATTGAATGCATCAGCAGGTCATACATTTGAACTGAGAAAATGGGCAAGTGCATCCCATAGAGAATACGCATGTAAGATAACTGCAAAGAAGGATGAGCTTTTCATCTAAAAAATGCTTCACAAAAGTGCTTTTGATCTGAAAAAATACTTCACAGAATTGCTCCTCTCTACATTTCTACAACATCGTCATCCCCACCCGTGTTGTCCCCCCCTTCCCCTTCCCCCCCCCAGGCCCAAGTCCCCCATGTCCTCATCCCCCTCGTCATTCACAAATAGGCTTAGCCCTTCCAACTCCTCTGTTGCTGTTCCAACTAGGGACTCCCGAGCGTGTCGGCAAAGCTTATTCACACGGTCCTCTTCATCCTTCAAATCCTTAGCCACCATGCCGTGTTGACTGACAGGGAAGTCCCGAAGCGTAAGCTTGTTGATCCAGCTCTTCATCGTCAAGAGGTTCTCCGCGGTGAGATGGGCCAACGTGTGCCGGAAGTCGGTAATGACGTGCCTGCCCAGAGAAAACAAGCTCTCAGAAGGCGTGGAAGTACCACGGACACAAAAAATGTCCATGCCAAGCAGATAGAACATGGGAAACTGCCTGTGCAACTTTCTGTAGTGCTTCAGAATGTTGGTCTTGTTGAAATAGTGTGCACCTTGTCCACTGCCTAGCTGGCTAGCTACACATACAGACAAGGCATGCACTGCTCTATGGAGTATGTCCCCTTGGTCTGTTCTGAGATGGGCCAGGAATGCACTGCCCATAATGGGTATGTCCCCTGTGGCTCATCATAGGAACCATACCTTTTTGGCTTGGTTGATTAGGCACCGGAGTCTCAAACCAGAGGTCGCGGGTTCAAACCCCGCGACGGCCGCAATTTTCTTTGTGGCCAAAACCGGGACAGGAAGCTTCTAGGAAGCTTACTAGAGCCTACCTTGAGGATGACACTTGGCGGTCTAAGGACGCGCCAAGTAGGAATGTAGGATGAGGTTGGCTCCAGTGGAGCCACTACAAGCAGAAGCTTTAGCAAAGCTCTGCAAGTATAAAAGCCTGTACCTTGCATGCATCCATTTACAGTTCTTGCCTTTGAGACTCCTCACAGAGTGTCCAACCAAAGGTAGACACTAAAGACCAACATGCGGACTTCGTGAGGTTGCAAACCAAACGAACCTAAAGTGTGGATCCCTTGTTCGAGGGTGATATGTTATCTTGGTTGCAATACCAAGAGCGGTTGGCGGCCTCCCATGTCGGGACCCGTTCTCTAGACCGTTGCTATCCGGCACATTGATAGGTCTTTGGATGCTTCTTGTCCAGCTTGCTCCATCTGTCCACCTCGTCCTCCAGTTCCGTCAGCTTCACTTCTGCTGCTGGTGGCGGGACTGGCGTCTCAAACATGTCAGCCATTGGGTCAGCTAGAGCTGCTAGCAGCAGTGCATCATCTTGTGCTCTCTGCTGCTCTTCCCGAGGGCGGAGTTGCCGCACAGAGGTAGAGGTGGAGCTCTGCGCTCCAGGAGACCCCTGGCTGTTGTTGATAGCTCCTTCACGCAATGCTGATGCTGTTGCTCTCTCCTTTGCCTCCGCATAATCTTGCTCCACCCGATCATGGTAGGGATGCATCAGCTGCAGAAGCTTCACATGCAAAGCTGCTGCCGACCGGATCCCCATGAGACCATGGGTTCTGGTGTAGTAGCGGACCCTGAAGCGCCGGTCTGCGGACATGGCCAACACATGGCGATCAGTCTGGAGCCGGGCCTACTTCTCTAGTTTTGCAAGTGCGTTCTCCAGCCCCGGTAGCAGGCTGGCCAACAGCTTCATCTTTGCATCTAGCTTCCGTGCAGCACCCCTTCTCTTGCTTTTTGACAATGCTGCCTCTCCTTCCACCTGCCATCCTGAGAGCTTGTCAAACATGGCCTCAAAGAACGGGATGACAAGATCGAGGGTGGGGTGTTTGCTGCCACTGACGTTGTCAGTGTAAGCCTTGAAAGCCCTGAGGATGAAGGTCATGAGTGCATTGAGGTTCCACTCATCAAAACTCAACTTCACCACCTCTCCATCTCGCCCGTACCCGTCAAGCCAGCTTGGCAAAATAGGCTTCAAGTGCAGCACTTGCTCCATCATGTTGAGCGTTGAGTTCCAGCGCGTCTCAGTGTCAAGATGCAGCGACTGATAGGTCAAACCTTCAGCTGCCGCACGGTTCATGAGTGATTGCTCATGAGGCGTGCTGCAGGTTGCAATAACAGCAATGCAGCGTGCAGATGAGATCACTTTTGTGACACTAGGCAGGTTCATGAGGTCATTCACTGCCAGATTCATGATGTGCCCTAAGCAGCGAATATGCCCTGCCTTCTTGAATGAGCAGTCTGCAACAAAGATGATGTGATTGTCAATCATGGGATCGTTCGTGCTTTCATTGTTCACGCTCAAGCAGAACATCCTGTCCCAGAGCCCACAGGACTCGAGGGCCTCGGATAAGACATCAAACATCCTGACTGGAGTGGGACTCTCTAGTACAGCGGGGATAGACAGAGCCACAGCTTTGATTTTCCAGTCTTCCATCGAGTGAGCTGTCACCCCAATGCACTTCATCTTTTTGTCTCCTTTCCAGCCGTCAGTTGTGAAAGAAAATGCAGATTTTACCTCTGACAGATGCCGACGGATTCTCGTTCTGAAGGCTGCTGTAGCAAGAATGATTTGCCTGGAGATAGTCATGCACCCTGGCATCACAACTGCTGGATTGGCGTGCGTGAATTCTTGTTGCAGCCAATAGGAATCCATGCTGAGGAAGCTAACATTTTTGTTGATGACGTGTTTCCAGACGCAAGTCTGGAAACACCTCTTTTCGAACACGACGCTGACCGCAGCCACGCCACGTGCGATGATGGTGTTCTCCTCATTCATGGACGCACCCTATTCAGCCTCAACAGCGGCCGCAACAGCCTAGACAGTGGCCTGCTTGAGTGCGTAAGCAGCGGCTTCCTCCTTCAGGCGCTTGTAGATGACGGAGTGCTTGTTCCGCATGTGCTTCCACATGTTCAATGTGCACCCCTACTTTGTGGAGTATTTTTTGGGGCAATGGTTGCACTGCGCACGCGGGTCTTCTTTGGTCCCGGTCTTGGTGAACTCCTGCCACAGCACGGACGGCGTGCCTGTCTCTTCCAGATCCTTGCGTTTCTCGCCGTGGGACTCGTCACCACCGTCGTCATCGTCGTCTGAAGCTGGGCGACACAGTGTGCCCGACTTGTCCGCGACACCATCGTCAGCCAAGGTGCCAACGGTGGGATTCATCTCTGACTGACGACTCCCACCGTTGGCTCCCACCGTTGGAGTCTCTGACTACTCTGTCTGACGAGTGTCAAGTGACCAGCACTCTGACTCAGAGTGCTTGTCCACACAAACAACCCTCTCAAGGCACAAATGGTGGCCGACGGACGACCCCTAACCCGAATGTTACGATGCGATGGCCAACTCGTCATGCTAGGGTTTTTATGAAATATCCCTATTTCATTTGGCAAAACCCGCAGTTTGTATCTGGAAACCGATAAAACCCAGTCAATGTACTACGTAACATCGCACAAACTGCGTGCATTTCACATGAAGCGAATCGTCCACATGTGGGTGTAAACCCATCCAGGGTGGACAATGATCTGTGATTCGTTTGTTGCTCGAACAAATCAGAGTGCATTTCATACGTCGGACAACGGCCATGCACAACGCTCATGGCACCACATTGTCCCCGAGGTGTGCATGTCACGTGCTTGTTGTGGACATGTGCAATGGATAGATGAGGTGTACACGACACTGACAGATGTGAGATATCTCACCAGCTAATCTGCCATGCGTAGCACAAGGCGTCACATAGTCACTGGTTTGTGCCATATTTTGGCGCCGCATTGCAGTGTTTGCGGTCGCCGCACGAACAGGTCATCCACGTCATGACATGCAATCGCGCCATGTCCAGGTGCAATCCCCCCGACGCGGGGATAATGGCCTAAGCGTTGGTTCAAACTAGACCCCCCCTCGATTCCCCCCCCCCCTGACGAAGGATTTGCGGTTCCACGGATTGGATCCTTGGCGCTGATCCGGATCCGTGGATAGATCCAAGATCCGTGATCCATGAGTAAGATTCGCGGATCCGTGGATTTGGTGTGCACACTTACATGGGTGGCGGGATAATCCACCACCAGTGATCTGAGATCGTCTCCAACGACACCCAAATGCACCAGGGCCATAAAGGAAGCAAGCAGGAGACTCTCCTTGACTAGGGTGAACTTCTCCTTGACTTCTGGGCGAGGAAAGGCGCTTCGACGGGACATCGTGGAAGTGCCTCCCATTGCCTAGCGTGCAAGACAAGGTGGGCGGCTCAACCAAGGGTTACATTGACGGCCGTAGCAGGGGCTCTACTTCTCTGTTTTGGGCGTGCTTGGATGCGTTGGAAAGCTTAGATCAGAGGCTATAAGGATCTGATATAATCTCACTATGGTAAGCTCCATAAACGTGTTTCGATTCAGATCTACTGAATGCAACATGTTCTGCCAACTCTTGCCCGTGATCCTTGTGCTCCACACTTTTTACCATTGGTGTATATTGGCCGCCCAAAAAATTGGTGGCGTGAACCAGTGAGAACTAGGCATCCTTGAGGGTGCCTCCACACCCACTAGAGCTAACAGCAACTAGGGCGCAACTAGGGCACAACTAGGGTGCAACTAGGGCACAACTAGGGTGCAACTAGGGTGCAATTAGGGCGCAAATAAGGTGTAGCTAGTGCTCAACTGAGACGGAACTAGGAAGTAACTAGAGCGTAGGTAGTTCCCATCTGAGACGCAACAAGGACACAACGAGGGTGCAACTAGGGCGCAAGCAGGGTGCAACAAGGGCGTAACTAGAGCGCAACTAGGGTGCAACTAGGGTGTAACTAGTGCCCAACTGAGGCGGAAATAGGGCGCAACCAGGGCTTAACTAGGGCGCAAGTCAGGTGCAAATAGGGCGTAACTAGGGCGCAACTAGGGGACAACTAGGGCGCAACTAAGGTGCAACTAGGGCGCAACTAGGGCAAAAGTAGGGCGCAAGTAGGGTGCAACTAAGGCGCAACTAGGGCACAAGCAGGGCGCAAGTAGGGCGCAAGTAGGTCGCAACTCGGGCGCATCTAGGATGCAAGTAGGGTGCGACTAGTACGCAACTAGGATGCAACTTGGGCATAGCTAGTGACCAACCGAGGTGCAACTAGGCCATAACTAGGGCGCAACTAGGGCGTAACTAGGACGCAAGTAGGGTGCAACTAGGGCGCAACATGGGTGTAGCTAGTGCCCAACTGAGGCGCAAGTAGGGTGCAACTAGGACGCAACTAGGGTATAAGTAGGGCGCCACTAGGGGGTACATAGGGTGGAACTAGGCCGCAACTAGGGCAGAAATTGGACGTAACTCGGATGCAAGTAGGGCGCAAGCAGGGCGCAACTAGGGTACAACTAGGGTACAACTAAAACGCATGTAGGGCGCAAGTAGGGTGCAAGTAGGATGCAACAAGAGCACAAGTAGGTCGTAAGAATGGGCCAACTAGGGTACAACTAGGCCACAACTAGGACGTAACTATCGTGCAATTAGGGCACAACTAGGGTACAAGTATGGCACAAGAAGGGTGCGAATTGAGCGCAAGTAGTGTGCAAGTAGGGTGCAAGTGGGACGCAACTAGGGCGCAACTTTGGCGCAACTAGAGCGCAAGTAGGGCGGAAATAAAGCGTAACTAGGGTGCAACTAGGGCATAACTAGGGCGCAAGTAGGGCACTACTAGGGCGCAACTAGGGCGCAACTAGGGCGCAAGTAGTGCGCAACTAGGGCGGGACTAGGGCAAAACTAGGGTGCGAGTAGATCGCAAGTAGGGTGCAACTTGGACGCAAGTAGGACGTAACTAGGGCGTAACTAGTGTCCAACTGAGGCGCAACTTAAGCGCAAGTAGGGGGCCAGTTGGGCGCAACTAAGGCGCAACTAGGTTGCAACTAGGGTGTACTTAGGGCGCAACTAGGGCGCAACTAGGACACAACTAGGGCATAAATAGGGTGCGACTAGGGCGCAACTAGGGTGCAACAGGGGCACACCTAGGGCGCAACTAGGGTTGAAGTAGGGCGCAAGTAGGGCGCAACTAGGTCGCAAGAAGGCTGCAACTAGGGCGCAACAAGGGCGCAACTAGGGCGCAACTAGGGCACAACTAGGGTACAGCTAGGACGCAACTAGGGTGCAACTAGGGCACAACTAGGGTGCAAGTAAGGTGTAGCTAGTCCTCAACTGAGACACAACTAGGAGGTAACTAGGGCGTAGATGGTTCCCATCAGAGACGCAAAAAATACCCAACGAGGGCACAACTAGGGCGGAAGTAGGGCGCAACAAGGGCGCAACTAGGGCGTAACGAGGATGCAACTAGGTTGTAGCTAGTGGCCAACTGAGGCGCAAATAGGGCGCAACTAGGGCCTAACTAGGTCGCAAGTCGGATGCAAGTAGGACGTAACTAGGGCACTACTAAGGCAGAACTAGGGCGCAACTAAGGTGCAACTAGGGCGTAACTATGGCACAAGTAAGGCGCAAATAGGGCGCAACTAAGACGCAACTAGGGCACAAGTTGGGCGCAAGTAGGGCGCAAGTAGGTTGCAACTCGGGCGCATCTACGACGCAAGTAGGGTGCGACTAGGACGCAACTAGGATGCAACTAGGGCATAGCTAGTGTCCAGCCGAGACGCAACTAGGTTGCAACTAGGGTGTAACTAGGGCGCAACTAGGGTGCAAGTAGGGTGCAACTAGGACACAACTAGGGTGTAGCTAGTGCCCAACTGAGGCGCAGCAAGGGTGCAGCTAGGAAGCGACTAGGGCACAAGTAGGGCGCAACTAGGACGTGAATATGGCGCAACTAGGGCGCAACTATGGCGTACACAGGGTGCAACTAGGGTGCAAGTAGGGCGCAAATTGGACGTAACTAGGGTGCAAGTAGGGCACAACTAGGGCGCAACTAGGGTGCAACTAGGGTACAACTAGGACTCAAGTAGGACGCAAGTAGGGCGCAACTACGATGCAACTAGGACTCAAGTAGGTCATAACAAGGGGGCAACTAGGGTGCAACTAGGCCGCAACTAGGATGCAACTACGGTGCAATTAGGGCACAACTAGGGTACAAGTATGGTACAAATAGGGCGCAAATAGGGGGCAAGTAGTGTGCAAATAGGGTGCAAGTGGGGCGCAACTAGGGCACAACTATGGCGCAACTAGAGCGCAAGTAGGGCGAAAGTAAAGCGTAACTAGGGTGCAACTAGGGCATAACTAAGGTGCAAGTAGGGTGCAACTAGGGTGCAACTAGGGCGCAACTAGGGCGCAACTAGGCTTTAGCTTGTGCCTACTTGAGGCGCAATAAGGGCATTACTAGGAGTGACTAGGGTGCAAGTAGGGTGTAAGTGAGGTGCAACTACGGCATAAGTAGGGCACAAGTAGGGTGTAGCTGATGCCCAACTGAAGCGCAACTAGGACGTAACTAGGACGTAACTAGGGTGCAACTAGGGCGCAATGAGGGCGTAACAAGGGCGCAATAAGGGCGCAACTAGGGCACATCAAGGGCGCAACTAGGGCACAACTAGGGCTCAACTAGGGCGGAACTAGGGCGCAACAAGGGCATAGCTAGTGCCCAGTTGAGGCGCAACTAGGGCGCAAGTAGGGCACAACATGGGCACAACTAGGGCACAACTAGGGCACAAAAAGGGTGCAAGTAGGGCTTTACGAGGGTGTAGCTAGTGCTAAACTGAGGCACAACTAGGGCGTAACTAGGACGCAACTAGTACACAACTAGGGCGTGGCTAGGGTCCAATTGAGGGACAACTAGGGCGCAACTAGGGCGCAAGTAGGGCGCAACTAGGACGTAAATAGGGCATGACTAGGGCACAAGTAGGGTACAAATAGGTTGCAAGTTGTGCAAAACTAGGGCATAATCAGGGCAAAAATAGGGGGAAAGTATGGCCTAACTTGGGCGCAACTGGGGCGCAACTGGGGCGCACGTACGTACAAGTAGGTTGTAAGTAGAACGCAACTACGGTAGAAGTAGAGCGCAACTAGGGTGCAACAAGGGTGCAACAAGGGCGTAAGTAGGACGCAAGTAACGCAAGTAGGGCACAAGTCAGGCGCAACTAGGGCACAAATGAGGCAAAACTAGGGCGCAACTAAGGCGCAACTAGGGCGTACCTAGTGCCTTGCTGAGGCGCTACTAGGGTGCAACTAGGGCACAACTAGGGCACAACTACGACAGAATTATAATGCAACTAGGGCGCAACTAGGGCATAGCTAGTGTCTAACTGAGGTGCAACTAGGGCACAACTATAGCGCAACTAAGACGCAAGAAGGGGGCAACTAGGACACGAGCACGGCGCAACTAGGGCGCAACTAGGGCGCAACTAGGTTGCAAGTAGGGTGCAACAAGGGCACAATTAGGGCGCAACTAGGTTGCAACAAGGGCGCAACTAGGGCATAACTAGTGCCCAATTGATGTGAAGCTAAGGTGCAATCAGGGTGCACCTGGGGCGCAACTAGGATGTAACTAGGAGGCAAGTAGGATGCAACTAGGGTGCAAGTAGAACACAAGTAGCACGAAAGTAGAGTGTTACTATGGTGCAACTAGTGCACAACTAGGGCGCAAGTAGGACTCAACTAGGGCGCAAGTAGGGTGCAACTAGGGCACAAGTAGGACACAAATAGGACACAACTTGGATGCAACCAGGGCATAGCTAGTGCCCAAGTGAGGCGAAAGTAGGGCACAAGTAAGGCACGACTAAGCCATAACTAGGGCGCAACTAGGGCGCACAGAGGGCACAACTGGGGCATAACTAGGGTGCAACTAGGGCGCAACTAGGGTGCAAGAAGGGCTCAAGTAGGATGCTAGTAGGACAAATCTAGGGCGCAACTAGGGTGCTAGTAGGATGCAAGTAGGGCGCAACTAGGGCATAACTAGGGTGCAAGTAGGGTGCAACTAGGGCATAACTAGGGCGCAACTAGGGCGCAAGTAGGACTTAGCTAGTATCTAACTGAGGCGTAACTAAGGCGGGACTAGAGCACAACTAGGGCACAAATAGGGTGTAGCTAGTTCGTAACTATGGTGCAACTAGGGCGCAACTGGGGTGCAAGTAGGGCGCAACTAGGCGCAAGTAGGGCGCAAGTACGGCGCAACTAGGGCGCAACTAGGGCGCAACTAGGAGGCAAGTAGGACAAAAATATGACGCAAGTAAAGTGCAACTAGGATGTAAGAAGGGTACAAGTAGGATGCAACCATGTTAGGAAAAGAAATGACACCAACAAGGTTCTCTCCACCACTCCTCAGATGATCCGAGCTGTCCATGCAGGTTCGAATCTTCCAAGCCTTACTTTGGTTTGGTCGGTCGGTCACGACCGTTTTATTAGAGCCAAACCGCCCCTAATGAAGCGATTACATCACCACGCGTACGGGTAGCAGACAACAGCCATTGGTGACTCTCTTTTGTCCTATTGTATTGTATTTACGGAGGATGTTTATTCCCTCCATGAATAAACGAGAACACTTCCTCCCATCTTGTTTCCCTTTGGTTATGCGGCTTTGTCGCCATGTCCTCGCCCTGCTCATCCCTCACATATTCTGCCTTTGCCAACCACTTCCAGCTTGCAGCCCTTCGCTCCGTCACACCCGCTCCATCGCTCAACACTCATTGACCCATCACTCGCTTTCCTCTCATTCTCTCTCACCAACTACTGCCTATCGCACATCTTCAGTGTCTCGCCTCTCTGTATGTTCTACAACTAATTCCTCGGGACTGTTCATGCCTCTCTCACTTTGCTGATGTACTTGTGCATGTTTTGTTGCTTTTGCTTGCCTTTTCTATCCTTCCCACTCTTGCATTATTCTGACATGGTATCAGAGCATTGGGCAACATCACCTGGTACCCCGTAACCTAGTCATCGCTTTGCTACCACAATTGCTCCTCTCCTCTACCCAGTATTTAGCTACTGCGGCAACCGCCAACTCACGCTGCTCCGCATTGCCAACAGTTGACATCAGCAGTACTATTTCGATGGAGTTGCTCCTCAGGCGGAAGCGACACCTCGTCATCGCAACTAAGCCTTGCACCCAGATATGTGCCCGTGGCCAATAGCTCATGACGCGACGTCGATAACTTCTGAGAATAGCTCCCAAAACGGTGATTCTCACCATCGTCCTTGAAGCAACCTGCCGCCCGTCGCCTCTGCTCCCTCATCACTCAACTGTCGCAAACCGCACGACTGCTCACCACATGACCTCCTCCAGCCGCAGCCACCGCATGACTACATCACTGCTCACCGCATGACCTCCTCCCGCCGCAGCCACCTTCCCCTCACTATCAGGTGATCAGACAGCACCACTCTTCCTGCTTGTCGGTCGCGAGCCAACTGTGAAACAAGCTGTCACTCTCCTGACAACAGAGGAACTGGTTTCCTTGCCCGCGCCCATTGCTGCTTCCTTCACCGCTCCGTCATCCAACTCTTGGCATCACTCCTCCATTACCCTCAATGTGACATCGTCATCCTCCTCAGCCTTCTCTACATCAGCCTCCGTACATCCTCTTCATCACCCGCTAGCATTCATCATCTCCTCTAGTCCATCCTTGCATCAACCTCTTTCTCGTTATCTTTAGCATTGTTTTGAAGCGCACGTGGTTTTGCTACTACGCGCAGTCAGACATGGATCACTCCTCTGCCATCATCTGCCTCCATCATCCGTTTGGCATAAGGATCCGCCCAGTCGCATTGCCTTTTGCGCAACAACCTACACCAATGCCAAACCTTCCGCAGCACACGTGGTTTCACCACTGCGCCCACTTCCTTGTCATCAGCTTCCGCCTCCTCAGTAGCAATCATCAGCATGTATCACCAGCACGAGGACCTGCACAAGCTAGCTGCCCACTTCACAGCAGCCTGCACCCATGCCAGCAGCAAAGTTCTCGCGGCGCGTTGGCTTATGCCTTCTCATTGCCGCATTCTAATCCCCTAAGCATCAACATCGTACGTGGTTTCATCCCTGCTTCCACTCCGTCATCATCTAATCATCTGCTTCCACATCGTTCTTTGCTCAGCACGTGGATCCTCTCGGTAACATCGCCCGTTGTGCGATGACGTACACCCATGCCGGACCTTCCTTGGTGCACGTGGTTTTGCCTTGTATCAACTCTGTTATCAGCCGTTCCTCCGCCTCCAACATTCGCAGCACACAATAATCTCATTCCCTAGTACCGGTGCCCTTGCGAACACCAACAATAGGTCGGACCTGTCGGACCCACAAACTGCCATACACTCCCAAGACTATCAGCATGGCAGAACACGCCTTTGACTTGAAGCACATCCTAGAACTCCATCAGTTTGGAGACAACATCCACGACAGGTATGGTGGCATACAAGTCAAGAAAAAGCAGTCATTTCATCATGGATATCAACTATCCCTCTTTCTAGAAGGAGTTTATGACAATCCAGGATATCCTCCAAGGGCATACTCAACTACCCTTGAAGACATCAACAGATGCATTCGCCCCACCACCCCTCTTCTCTACCACTTAATTGTCAATGAAATGTCAATGGTCGTAGCAATGTCGCACACTCCAGTGGCAGCAGCGTGGAATCCAAACCTGTACAACGAGATCGTCAAAACCCTCCATTGAGTGGCCATTCCCCCCTGGAGAAAACGCTACCTGGACACAGTTGCCGTATAAGGCATTCAGGTCTATGCACCTTGTCGGAATCAAGGGGGCTTCCAGGAAACGAAATGACTCCGACAAGGTCCTCTCCACCACCCCTCGGATAATCCGAGCTCTCCAGGCAGGCTCAAACCTTATGAACCTCACTTCCGTCGGTCGGTCGGTCACGACCGTTGTACCAGAGCCAAACCATCCCTGATAAGGCAATTACATCGCTATGCGTACGGCTAGCGGAAAGAAGCCGTAGGTGACTATCTTTTGTCCTGTTCTATTGAATGTATGGAGGATGTTCATTCCCTCCATGAATTAACCACAACAGTTGTTCCCATCGTGTTCCCCTTTGGTTCCGCGGCTTCGACGCCGTGTCCTCGTTCCATTCACCCCTCGCCTATCCTGGCTATGCCAACCACTCCGAGCTTGCAGCCCCTCGCTCCGTCACTCTCGCTCCATCGCTCAACACTCATCGACCCATCACTTATTTTGCTCTCGTTCTCTCTCACCAAATGCTTTCCACCTCGCATCTTCAGTGTCTCGCCTCTATGCAAGTTCTACAACTAACTCCTCAGGACTATTTACGACTTTGTCACTTTGCTAACCTACTTGTGCATGTTCCGTTGCTTGTGCCTCCTTCTGCTATCGGCGTTCCTGCTCTTGCATTCTTCTAACAAACTAGGGCATAGCTAGGGTACAACTAGGGCACAAGTAGGACACAAGTTGGGCGTAAGTAGGGCGTAGCTAGGGCGCATCTAGGGCCAACTAGGGCGCAACTAGGGCGCAACTAGGGCACAACTAGGGTGCAAGTAGGATGCAACTAGGACGCAACTAGGACACAACTAGGGCGTAACTAGGACGCAAGCAGGGTGCAACTAGGGCGCAACTAGGGCGCAAGTAAGGCACAAGACGAGCAAAAGTATGATGCAATAAAGGCACAACTAGGGTTCAAATAGGGTGCAACTAGGGTGCAACTAGGGCAACACTAGGGTGAAATTAGGGCGCAAATGAGGCACAAGAAGGGCGTAACTAGGAAGCAACGAGGGCGCAAGTAGGGCGCAACTAAGCCACAAGTAGGGAGTAACCAGAGCATAACTAGGGCACAAACAACTAGGATAGAACTAGGGAGCAAGTAACTAGGCCGCATGTAGGGCGCAAACAGGGCACAACTAGGGCGCAACTAGGGTGCAACTTGGGCGCACGTAGGACACAAGTAGGGCACAGGTAGGGCGCAAGTAGGGCATAACTAGGGCGCATGTAGGACGTAACAAGGGTGCAACTATGGTGCAACTAGGGTGCAACTAGGACGCATGTAGGGCGCAACTGTTTTCTAAACAGGGTACAACTAGGGCACAACAAGGGCGCAAGTAGGACGCAAGTAGCGTGCAGGTAGGGCGCAAGTAGGGCGTAGCTAGTGCCCAACTAAGGCGCAACAAGGGCGCAACTAGGACGCAAAAAGGGTGTAATAGGGTGCAATAAGGGCGCAAGTAGGGCGTAAGTAGGGAGCAACGAGGGCATATCTAGTGTCCAATTGAGACGCAACTAGGGCGCAACTAGGGCACAACTAGGGAAAAACTAGGGTGCAACTAGGGTGTAGCTAGTGCCCAATTGATTGGCAACTAGGGCACAACTAGGGTGCAAGAAGGACGTAAGTAGGGCAAGAGTAATGTGCAACTAGAGCGCAACTAGGGCCCAACTAGGATGCAACTAGGGTGAACTAGGGCGCAACTAGGGCGTATGTAGGGCGCAAGTAGGGCACAAGTAGGGCGCAACTAGGGAGAAAGTAGAGAGCAAGTAGGGTGCAACTATGGCGCATCTAAGATGCAACTATGGCACAACTAGGGCACAACTAGGGGGCAACCAAGGCGTAGCTATTTTACAACTAGAACCCAAGTGAAGAGGCAGCTAGGACGTAATTAGGGTGTAGCTAGTGCCCCACTAAGGTGCAACTAGGGCTCAACAAGGGCGCAATGGGGGCGCAAGAAGGGGGCAAGTAGGACGCAAGTAGGGCACAAGTAGGAAGCAACTAGGGTGCAACTAAGGTGCAAGTAGGGCACAAGTAGGGCGGAAGTAGGGCACAACTAGGGTGCCATTAAGGAACAACTAGGACGCAGCTAGGGCACAACAAGGGGGCAACTAGGGTGTAACTGGGGCAAAATTAGGACGCAACTAGGGCACAAGTAGGGTATAACTAGAGTGTAAGTATGGTATAAGTAGGGCGCAACTAGGACGCAAGTAGGGTGCAAGTAGGGCACAACTAGGGAAAGACTAGGGTGCAACTAGAGTGCAACTAAGGTGCAAGTAGGACGCAAGTAGGAAGAAAATATGGCAGAACTAGGGCACAACTAGGGCGCAAGTAGGATGCAAGTAGGGCGCACCTAGGATATAGCTAGTGCCTAACAAAGATGCAACTAGGGCGCAACTAAGCCCCAACAAGGGCACAGGTAGGTTGTATTTAGGGTGTAACTAGGGAGCAACTCAGACGCGAGTAGGATGTTCTTAGTGCCCAACCGAGGGGTAACTAGGGAGAAACTAGGACGCAACTCGGGTGCAAACAGGGCAAACTAGGGCGCAACTATGGCGCAAGTAGGGCGCGAACTAGGACGCATCTAAGATGCAACGAGGGTGCAATTAGTGAGAAGCTAGTACCCAACTAGGGTGAAACTAAAACGTAAGTAGGGAGAAACTAGGGCGCAAGTAGGGCACAAGTAGGATGCAAGTAGGGCGCAACAAGGGTGTAGCTAGTGCCCAACTGAGGCGCAAATAAGGAGCAACTAGGCACAACTAGGGCGCAATTAGGGCCTATCGAGTGTCCAAGTGAGGAACAATTGTCAGATGAATGGAGGGGGTTGGGTGAGTGATGGCAGAAGCAAGCAAAAGATATGGGACATGCAAGAGCACGGACGTCTGATGACGAGAGTGAGGAATTGTGAGACAATGTATGGAGTTAGTCGTAGGACCCAAAAAGAGGAGTTCCAGGCTACGGTAGAGTGGTAAGGTAGATAGATGACCAGTGAGAGAAAGTTGGAGCGAGGCGTGCAGGGTTGCTTGGAAGAGTAAGTTTGAGCGAGAATTAAGCAAGGTAATGAGAGTGACAGAGCAAAGCGGTGCAAAGCTGAGAGCTAAGAGTGGATAGCGGAAGAATGGGCGATAAGCAAGCACAGCAAAGACTCAACCAAAGCCAAACACGATGGAAAGACTCTTCTGGGCTAAACTTTAGGGAATGAATGTCTTCAGTTTATACAGGCAGAGCAAGACAAAATAGCAAAGCAACCGCTTCTTTGCGCTAGCCGGACTCGTGTGACATGTGTCACATTATTACGGGATGAACTGACATTTGGATTCCAACAGTCAGTCAAACCGAGGAGCCATTAAGTCAAGGTGGTTTGGTCTCGCACCTTAACCGTTATTGAAAAGGAAATAAATCTGGGCGGAGTCCTATGTTTTTCATTAGGCCCCATCAGTCCGACAAGAGTTGATATGAGTTCTCCTTCCAGTTGGGAGGAAGCTGTCCATAACTGTGTGCAAGGAGGCTCCAAATGGCTCCTAGGTCACTAGGAAGATCCGAGAGAAGTGGGTGGAGATCTTCGTCCATGAAAGGACGATGCCAATATCTGATCCCTTGATTTCAGTCTTCCTGTTTCCGTGCTAGTTCCGCATGGGAGAAGCGCTTGGCAAGATGTTTGGGTCTGCCAACGAGGACATTTGTGATCGGAAATCCACCAATCAGCTCTATGTAGAGATAGATGTAGATTTAAGTTTGCCACTCCTCGATGTTGCTTTCCTCCTTGTAGTGAATCTCGACAGCGTGTGCTGGAAGGTGTACTACAAGAGGAGGTGGAGAAAGTGGAGCTGCAGGGTGTTCCATGACTTTTTCTTCTTCCTCTTCTTCACCTTCCTTGATGAGATCAATTTTCAGAAACGGTCTGATTTTGACCTCTGTGGGGAATTGAGGAGAACGAGGATTGTCTCCGCAGGTGAGGGTGATCCAGCATCGTTTCCATGACTCTTGTTGTAAACTGAATCAGAGTTTTGGTCAAAGGACACATCGATCTAGGTTAGAGAGGTGCCTCCACACAAGCAGGAAGCTTTCATGATACAGGTGAGGAGATTTACGTGGACTTTGCTGATATTTGTATGCACCAAGAAGGATGTCTGAGACTCTGTATTCGTTGATGAATATGGTACTGGTGATGGTCAGCATTGTGTGGGACCAGCTTTAGATGTTGTGTCCATCTTCATCAAGGGTTGGATAGCCTGTCCATGTATCGTGAATTGTTGCTGATGCATCCACGAAAATCCCTGGTGGTGCTGGTGTGTTGGTTGCAGATGCCAACATTCGTTTGATGAGGGACAAAGAGTAATACATGATGAAGTATGAGCACAGGGACGGACCACTTGCCCTGATGAAGAGTTTGTCTTGGGCGCAGGTTGTTGCAAGGTTAGCGGTGCGACTGTGCATATCCTTGTGCCGAGCAGATGGTGAGGATGGGAAAGGATAGCTATGACAATGTCGTAAGAAGGATGGGAAAACCACGTGTGATGCTGAATGTAGAGGAGTAGGACGCGGGAATGGGAAGGCGAGAGCCAACGCGCCACAAGAAATCTGCTGCCGGGGTGGGTGCAGGCTGTTGCAAAGTGGGCAGCTAGCTCGTGCAGATCCATGTGGTGGTGGCAAATGCAGATGATTGCCGGTGAGAAACGAAGGCGGAAGACTGATGGATTTTAAGCACAAGGGCAAGTTGTGTGCGCTGCGAAGATGAGTCAACGTGGCCGCAGGTCGTTGTGAGATTGGCGGTTCAACCGGGCGCATCCTTATGCCAAGTAAATGATGATGACAAAAGTGGCTGATTGATAATGAACTGGACGTAAGGGTGGAACAACATGCGTTGCAGATCATTGAAGGATGATGATGCTGATGCTGAAGAGGATGGTGATGAAGACGATGAGGAAGCTGGAGACGGCTGATGATGAAAGTAGATGAGGCTGATGATACCAAAGGAAGGCTGATGCTGAAGTGGAAGATTGACGTGGGAAGAGAGGATGGATGGAGAAGATGCGGAGGAGGAGGAAGAGGTTATAGATACTAATGAAGCAGTGAGCTTCTCTGTTGTCATGAGAGTGACGACTTGTGCCCCAAGTTGGCCCAAGACTGACGGGCACGAAGATTGGTAGCATCTCATATCCTCATTCCGAGAGGAGTTCTGCTGTAGAGAGTGCGACTTGAGAGTAGCAGAGACGTTTGTAGATATCAGGAGAGTAACGGCCTTTTCCCCAGATGGCCTGAGACCAAGGGGTAAGAAGACTGCTAGTGTCCTATGTCCTCACAGGAAACACATCTTTGGTGCGGACGACGAGAGAAGGCGGTGCGAGAGAGCAGCTTGAGAAGATAATGCGGGACGGATTAGCTGGGTGATGGAGTAGGAAGAGGATGCTTGGTGGAGAAGCGGGCAGAGACGGGTGATGATCCAGGTGAAGGTGATGAGGAGAAATGGGGGCGCCGCAAGACAAGAGAAGGATGGAGAAACGAGGACACAGCAAAGATGGAGGCAAAGACGAGGATGTGATCGTACCACGCGGCTATAGAGGTTGTGAGGAGGGATGGAGAGGAAGAAGGAGAGTTTGTGAGGGCTACAGAGGAGGCGTTTAAGCAATGCAAAGTGACGGAAAAACTGAGCAGAGGCAACAAGAAGCTTCGGTAAATCGTTCCGTACAGCGTCGCTCAAGGACGTTGCTAGTAGCTTGATGGCCAAGAGACACCAAACGCTGCCAAGGGCGTGATTCTGAACGCAGGGCCTAGTTTTCTTGTTGAGGAACAACCAGAGCTTGAGAAGCGCGCGAGGCGATGTTTCTGGCGTCAGCTACGGAGCTAGTGGAAGAGGCGCAAGTGAGGGCGACGTAGCGATGACTTGGTCGGTGATCACAAGGTAATGTAGCCTGATGCTTTGATACCATGTCAGGTTAATGGAGGGAGCTGGGTGAGTGATGGCAAAAGCAAGCAGAAGCAATGAGACATGCCGGAGCACAAACGTCTTATGACAACAAGGAGGCGCTGTGAGACAATGCAAGGAGTTAGTCATAGGACCCGGATAGAGGAGTTCCGGGCTACAGTCGAGCGATAAGGTAGACAGGTGATCAGTGAGAGAACGTTGGAGCAAGGCATGGAGGATAACTTGGAAGCGTGAGTTTGAGCAAGAAGTGAGCAAGGGAATGAGAGTGACAGAGCGAAGAGGTACGAAGCTGAGAGTTGAGAGTGGACGGCGGAAGAATGGGCGATGGGCAAGCAGAGCAAAGGCACGGCAGCAAAGCCGGGATACCAAAGGAGAAGAAGTTGGGAAGACTGTTCTGGGTTTAACACGAGGGAATGAACATCCTCGGTATATACATGCACAACACGACAAATAGCAAAGCAATGGCTTCTTTCCGTTAGCCGGACGCATGTGAAACATGTTACATTATTAAGGGATGAATTGAGGTTTGGATCCCGACGGTCAGTCTGACCAAGGAGCCAGTAAGTCAAGGAGGTTCGGTCTTGGACCCAAACTGCTATTGAAATGGGAATAACTCTTAGTGGAGTTCTGTTTTTTCCAATAGCAATAGGCGCACTTAGGGCGCAAATATAGCGTAACTAGGAAGCAATGAGAGCACAAGTAGGGTCAAGTATGGCACAACTTGGTCGCAAGTTGTCCGCAAGTAGGACGCAAGTAAGGCGCAACTAGGGCGCAAGTATGGCACAACTTGGGTGAAACTAGGGTGCAACTAGGGTGCAAGTAGGGTAGAACTAGGGTGGAAAGAGAGTGCAACAAGGGTGTAGTAGGGCGTAAGTAGGACGCATGTACGACACAACTAGGGCGCAAATAGGGCGCAGTAGGGCACAAATAGGGCGCAACAAGGGTAGAACTAGGGTGCAAGTAGGATGTAGCCTGTTCCCCAGTGGAGCGCAACTAGGGTGCAACTAGGGCGCAACTAGGGCGCAATTAGGGCGCAACTAGGGTGCTAGTGGGGCTCAAGTAGGGTGCAAGTAGGGCACAACTAGGGCACAACTAGGGCGTAACTAGGACGCAAGTAGGGCGCAACTAGGACGCAACTTAGGCGCAAGTAGGGCGTAACTAAGGAACAACTAGGATGTAACTAGGGCGCAAGTAGGGCGTAGGTAGTGTCCAACTGAGGTGTAACTTGGGCGCAACTAGGATGCAACTAGGGCGCAAGTAGGATATAGCTAGTCCCCACCTTAGGTGCAAGTAGGGCACAGCTAGGGCTCAAGTAGGGCGCAACTATGGGTCAAGTAAGACGCAACTAGGGAGCAACTAGGGTGTAACTAGGGCGCAACTAGGACACAAGTAAGATGCAAGTAGGGAGAAAGTAGGGCGCAAGTAGGGCGCAACAAATACGCATCTAGGGCACAACCAGGGTGCAACTAGTGTGCAACTAGGATGCAACTAGGGCACAAGTAGGATGCAACTAGGATGCAACTAGGATGCAAATAGGGCGCAACTAGGGTGGAACTAGGGCACAAGAACAGCGGAAGTAAGCTCCAACTAGGGCACAAATAGGGCGCAACAAGGAATCAAGTAGGGCGCAAAGAGGGCGCAAGTAGGGCTCAAGTAGGGCGTAAGTAGGGCGCAACAAGGGTTCAACTAGGGCGCAACAATGGCACAACTAGGGTAGAACTAGGACGCAAGTAGGGCGCAACTATTGCACAAGTAGGGTCAAACTATGGCACAACTAGGGTGCACGTAGGACACAAGTAGGGCGAAAGTATAGCGTAGCTAGTGTCCAACTGAGGCGCAACTAGGGTGCAACTAGGGCACAACTAGGGCGTTAGTAGGATGCAACTAGGGCGCATGTAGGGAACAACTAGGGCACAACTAAGGTGCAACTAGGGCGTAACTAGGGTACAACTAGGATGCAACTAGGGCGCAACAAGTAAGCAGCTTGTGCCCAACTGAGACGCAACTAGAGTGCAACTAGGGCGCAAGTAGGACGCAACTACGGTGCAAGTAGGGCGCAAGCAGGGTGCAACTATGGTACAACTAGGGCATAACTAGGGCGCAATAAGGGCGTAGCTAGTGCCCAACTGAGGCACAACTAGAGCGCAAGTAGGATGCAACTAGGGCGCATCTAGGGCGCAACTAGGGCACAACTAGGGTGCAAGTAATGTGCAAGTAGGACAGAAGTATGCCGCAACGAGGGCGCAATTATGGTGCAAGTAGGATGCAAGTAGGGCACAAGTTGGACTATACTACGAAGAAAGTAGGGTGCAACTAAGAAACTATGGTGTAGCTAGTGTCCAACTAAGGCGCAACAACGGAGCAACTAGGGCGCAACTAGGGCGCAACTCGGGCGCAAGTAGGGTGCAAGTAGGGTGCAAGTAGGATGTAACTAGCACACAACTAGGGCGCAAGTAGGGCGCAACTAGGGCTTAACTGGGCGCAAGTAGGGCCCAACTAGGGCACAACTAGGGCTCAACTAGGGCGCAAGTAGGGCGCAAGTAGGGTACAACTAGGGCGCAAGTAGGGCGTAGCTAGTGTCCAGTTGAGGCGCAACTAGGGCACAACTAGGACGCAACAAGGCAGCAAGTACAGCGCAGGTAGGGCACAACAGGGACACAACTAGGATGTCTCTAGGGCATAGCTAGTGCCCAACAAAGGCACAACTAGGGCGCAACTAGGGCGCAAGTAGGGCATAACTAAGGAGCACCTAGAGTAAAACTAGGGTGCGACTAGGCCACAACTAGGGTGCAACTATGGTGCATCTAGGGCGCAACTAGGGCGCAACTAGGGCACAACAAGGGCGCAACTAGGGCGCAAGTAGGGTGCAAGTAGGGCAAAACTAGGGCGCAACTAGGGCGTAGCTGGATCCCAAGGCGCAACTAGGGTGCAACTAGTGCGCAACTAGGGAGTAACAAGGGTGCAACTAGGGCGTAAGTAGGGCTCAAGTAGGACGTAAGGAGGGTTGAACTAAGACGGAAACGAGCACAAGTAGGACACAACTAAGGCGCAATAAGGGCACAACATGGGCGCATCTAGGGCACATGTAGGGCGTAACTAGGGCGCAACAAAGGCGTAACTAGGGTGCAACTAGGGCGTAACTAGGGCGCAACCAGGGCGCAACCAGGGCGCAACTAGGGCGCAAGTAGGGCATAAGTAGGGGGCAACTAGGGCGCAAGTAGGGCGCAAGTAGGTCGCAATTAGGGCGCAACTAGGGCGCAACTAGGGCGCAACTAGGGTGTATCTAGTGCCTAACTGAGGTGCAACAAGGGGCAACTAAGGCGCAAGTAGGACGCAACTAGGACATAAGTAGGGCACAAGAAGTGCGCAACTGGGGCGCAACTACGGCTCAACTAGGGCATAACTATGACGTAATTACTGCCCAATTGACACGCAACTAGGGCACAGTTAGGGCGCAAATACGGTGCAAGTAGGGCGCAAGGAGGGTGCAAATATGGTGCAACTAGGGCGCAAGTAGGGCACAAGCAGGGCGCAAGTAGGGTGCAACTAGGGGACAACAAGGGCGCAAGTAGGACGCAACTAGGGCACAACTAGGGCACAATTAGGGCACAACTAGGGTGCAACTAGGGCGCAAGTAGGGCGCAAGTAGGTCCCAACTAGGGTGCAACTAGGGCGCAACTAGGGCGCAACCAGGGCACAACTAGGGCGCAAGTAGGGCGCAACTAGGGTGTAGCTTGTGCTAACTCAGATGCAACCAGGGGGCAACTAGGGCGCAAGTAGGACCCAACTAGGATGCAAGTAGGGCACAAGAAGTGCATAACTGGGGTGCAACTACGGCGCAACGAGGACGTAACTAGGACTAGCTACTGCCCAACTGAGGCGCAACTAGGGCACAACTAGAGCGCAAGTAGGTTGCAAGTAGGTTGCAACTAGGATGCAACTAGGTCAAAATATGGGTGCAAGTAGGGCGCAAATAGGGCGCAAGTAGGACGCAAGAAGGGTGCAACTAGGGCGCAACCAGGGTGCAACTGGGGCGCAAGTAGGGCACAAGTAGGGTGGAACTAGGGTGCAACTAGGGGACAACTAGGGCGCAAGTAGAACACAAGTAGGGCGCAACTAGGGCGCAATCAAGGCGCAACTAGGGTGCAACTAGGGTGCAAGTAGGGCGCAAGTAGGGTGCAACTAGGATGTGCCCAACTGAGGTGGAACTAGGGTGCAAGGAGGGCTAAAGTAGGACGCAAGTAGGGTGCAACTAGGACGCAACTACAACGCAACTAGGACGCAACTAGGACCTAACTAGGGTGCAAGTAGGGCACATGTAGGGCGCAAGTAGGGTGCAAGTAGGGCGCAATAAGGGCGCAATTGGGGTGCAACTAGGGTGCAACGAGGGCACAAATAGACTGCAAGTGGGGCGCAACTAGGGCACAAGTAGGGTGCAACTAGGGTGCAACTTGGGCGTAGCTAGTGCCCAACTGCGGCGCAACCAGGGCGTAGCTAGGGCGCAAGAAGGACGGAAGTAAGGCGCAACTAGAGTGGAACGAAAGCGCAACTAGGGCAAAACTAGAGTGCAATTACGGTGGAACTAGGGTACAAGTAAGGCACAAGTTGGGTGCAACTAGGGCAAGGCAAGTGCCCAACTCAAATGCAACTAGGCCATAACTAGGTCGCAACTAGGGCAAAAGAAGGCCTTAAGTAGGTTGCAAGTAGGGCGTAAGTAGGGGGCAACTAGGGCGGAACTAGGGCGCAACTAGGGTGGAACTAGGCTGTAACTAAGGTACAACTAGGGCGTAGCTAAGGTCCAACGGAGGCGCAAGTAGGACGCAACTAGGGCGCAAGTAGGGCGCAACTAGGGCGCAAGTACGGCACAACAAGGGTGCAAGTAGGACACAAGTAAGGTGCAACTAGGGTGCAATGAAGGTGCAACTGAAGAACAATTGAGGTGCAAGTACGAAGTAACTAGGGCGCAACTAGGGCACAACTAGGGCACATCTAGGACGTAGCTAGTGCCCAACTTAGGCGCAACTAGGGCGCAACTAGGGCGCAACTAGTGTGCAACTAGGGCGCTAGAAGGGTGTGAGTAGGGTGCAAGTAAGGCGCAACTAGGGCGCAACTAGGGCGCAACTAGTGCATAGAGAGTGATCAAGTGAGACACAGCTAGGGCACAACTAGGGTGTAAGTAGGGCACAACTAGGATGCAAGTAGGACGCAAGTAGGGTAAAACTAGGGCGCAAGTAGGGTGCAACTAGGGCGCAACTAGGGCATAAATAGGTCGTAGCTAGTGTCCAACTAAGGTGCAACTAGGGCGCATCTAGGGCGCAAGTCGGGTGCAACTAGGGCGCAAGGAAGACATAATTATGTTTTTACTAGGGCGCACCTAGAGCGCAAGTCCGGCACAGCTAGGATGCAACTAGGGTACAACTAGGGTGCAACTAAGGTATGACTAGGGTGCAAGTAGGGCTCAAGTAGGGTGCAACTAGGGTGTAACTAGGGTGCAATTAGGGTGCAAAGAGGGAACAAGTAGGATGCATCCGGGGCACAACAAGAGCGTAACCAGGGTACAAGTAGGACACAACTAGGGCGCAAATAGGGCGCAACTAGGACGCAACTAGGGTGCAACTAGGGCGTAGCTAGTGCCCAACTGAGGGGCCACTAGGGCGGAACAGGTTGCAACTAGGGTGCAAGTGAGGGGCAACTAGGGCACAAGTAGAGCGCACATAGGGTGCAAGAAGGGCAGGACGAGGGCACAGTTAGGACGTAACTAGGGCGTTTGTAGGGCATAACTAGGGTACAACTAGGGCACAAATAGGGCACAAGTGGGGTCTAACTATGGTACAACTACGGCGGAAGTAGGGCACAAGTAGGGCGCAAGTAGGGAACAACTAGGGCGTATCTAGGGTGTAATCATGGCGTAACTAAGGTGCAACTAGGGCGGAACTAGGGCGTAGCTAGAGCCCAATTGAAGGGAAACTAGGTTGCAAGTAGGGCACAAGTAGGGCGCAACTAGGGCGCAAAAAGTTGCAAGTAGGAAGTAACTAGGTCGCAACTAGGGTGTAGGTAGGGTGCATCCAGGGCGCAAGTAGGGCACAATTCGGGCGCGAGTAGGGCACAATTTGGGCGCAAGTAGGGCGCAAGTAGGACACAACTAGGGCGCGACTAGGGCACAACTTGGATGCAAGTAGAGTACAACTAGGGTGCAACTATGATGCAACTTGGGCACAACTAGGGAGCAAGGAGGGTACAAGTGGGATGCAACTACGGTGCAGCTAGGGCGCAACTAGGGCGCAAGTAGGGCACAACTAGGCCACAAGTATGGCGGAACTAGGGCACAACTAAAGTGGAACTAGGGCGCAACTAAACCGGAACTGGGGCGCAACTAGGACGAAACTAGGGCGTACGTAGTGCCCAACTGGGGAGCAACTAGGGCGGAACTAGGTTGCAACTAGGGCACAAGTAGGGCGCAACTAGGGCGCAAGTAGGACGCAACTACGGCACAACTAGGGTGAAACTAGGGCGCAAGTAGGGCGTAACTAGGATGCAAGTAGGGCGCAACTAGGGTGCAACTAGGGTGCAACTAGGGCGCAATTAGTGCATTGCTAGTGCTTAACCGAGGCGTAACTAGGATGCAAGTAGGATGTAACTAGGGCGCAATTAGGTCACAAATAGGATGCAAGTAGGCCACAAGAAGGGCGCAATCAGGGTGCAACTAGGGCGTAACTAGGGCAGAACAAGGGGGCAACTGCGGTGCAACTAGGGTGCAAATAGGGTGCAAGTAGGATGCAAGTAGGGCACAACTAGGGCACACATAGGGCACAATAAGGGCGTAAGTAGGGCACAAGTAGGGAGAAAGTAGTGCGCAACTAGGGTGCAACTAAGGTGCAACTAGGGCGCAACTAAGGCGTAAGTAGAGCACAAATAGAGTGCAAGTAGGTCGTAACAGGGGTGCAACTAGGGCATAACTGAGGCGTAACCAAGGCGCAATAGTGGTGCAACTAGGGCATAAGTAAGGCTTAACTAGGACGCAACTAGGGCGCAACAAGGGCGCAACTAGGGCGCAAGTAGTGCACAAGTACGGCGCAAGTAGGGTGCAAGTAAGACGTAGCTAGGGTGCAACTAGGGCACAACTAGGGTGCAACAAGGGCACAGCTAGTGACCGACTAAGGCGCAACTAGGGCGTTACTAATGAAAACAAGGGTGCAAGTATTGCGCAAGTAGGGCACAAGTAGGACGCAACTAGGGTGCGACTAGGACACAACTAGGACACAACTAGGACGCAAGTAGGGTGTCATGAGGGTGCAACTAGGGTGCAACTAGGACGCAAATAGGGTGTAGCTAGTGTGCGACTGAGGCGCAACTAGGGCGCAACTAGGGCGCAACTAAAGCACAACCAGGGTAACACTAGGACACAAAAAGGATGCAATTAGGGCACAAACAGGCCACAACTAAAGTGCAACTAGGGTGCAACTTAGGCGCAACTAGGGCACAACTAGGGTCCAACTAGGGCCCAAGTAGGGCACAAGTGGGGCGCAACTATGGCGCAACTAGGGCGCAAGTAGGATGTAAGTAGAATGCAACTTGGGCGCATCTAGGATAAAACTGGGATGCAATTCCGGTGCAACTAGGGCGCAAATAGGACGGAGCTAGTTTTCAAATTGTTGGAATATTGAATTCCACACTGACTGAATCCGTTGGATGATCCGAGCTCTCAATAAGGTTCAGGTCCCACCACGGACAAGTGCTAATCACCTCGCCAAACAAATTGTAGGTCACGATCATGGATCCTACGGCAAGCCGCCCTAACAACAGCGATCACTTTGCAACTGTGTCCAGCTAGCTGAAAAGAAGTTTATGCTCCAGTTTTGTCCTCTTCCACAATGTATTATTGAGGATGTTCATTCCCTTGAGTTAACCAAAACTATTATTCCCATCCAGTCCCCCTTTGGTTCTGCGGCTTCCCCGCCATGTCCTTACTCTACTCGCACCTTTCTCATCTCGCCTTTGCTAGCCACTCACAACTTGGATCTTGTTGCTCTCTCACTATCGCTCCTTCACTCAGTCCCTGCCGACCCATCATTCTCCTTGCTCTCGCTCTCTCTCACCAACTGTCGTCTACCTTGCATCTTCAATGTCTCGCCTTTATGCAAAAGCTCTAGGCCTAACTCCCCAGGACAGCTCTTGCCTTCGTTAACTAGCTGACGTACTCGTGCATGATTCGATAATTTTTCCTGCTTTTGCTGTTGCTGTCTCCGCTCTTGCATTCTTCTAACGTGTTATCAGAGCTTCAGGCAACATCCCATAGTTATGGGTGTAATCTAGACTGGTCTTGCAATTCTGGAAGCTGAATCAGAATCGCAAGACCAAGTCCGGTCCCAGGACTAGACTCGCGATTATCGTCTTGGACTCGCGAGTCTACTGTATCGCGAATTCATAGTCTGGGAATTGTGAGACCGGATACCACCGCCGTGTGCACCACCACCTCCAGGTGGTTGTGCACAACCATCACAATTGTGAGCCAGCAATTGCTCATCCACCACCTGCAATTGCTTCAGCATCGCCAACACACCACCACCACCTCTACACCTCCACCACACCACCAATTCGCTAAACAACGGACAAGTGCACCATTACTCTTGCATAGCAAAACCTGTCTATGAATGCATTTCTCATGCTAACCTAATATGCTATCCAAACTTGCTATCCAAATCTGCTTTCCAAATCTGTGTAGCTGTGTGTAACTCGGTGTGCTAACCAAATCAGCTAACCAATTATGTGCATAACTCAGTGTGCAAACCAAATCTGCTAGCCACGTGTATGGAGAGATGCAGCAAAGGAATCTTATGCTGCGCGAGATGGAAGCTTTTTGCTCATCTCAAATTATTAAACAAGGGTGGATTACAACACATGTTTCAACGCAGCATAACCTTTTTGTGTCCTCTCCATTCAATGAATTGGGGAATAACTGAACACAAGCATGCATTGCAACAGATGCAAACATGGACTGAAAAAAAAACATTCAAAGAGACTTGTTTCAAACCAAGTGAAGACATGACTAGTTCATCTCTATAATATCATCATCGTCATTGTCATCCTCCATGACAAAGCCACCCTCTTTGCCACACCCATCCTCGTCATTCTCATCCTCCTCTGAGTCCTCTGAACTACTGTCATCCTCCTCATATTCATCTTTGTCAGCATTTCCATGCACATCCTCTATTGTAGCATCAGCACCATCTGCAGCTGCCTTGTCCTGCATGTGTGTTGTTTTCACGGCTTTCCTCGCTGCTCGTCTTGCTGCCTTCTCCTTCTCCTTGATCTATAGCAGCTCCTCAACCAAAGTACCATTGGGTGCCACCAGAAAATTCTTCAGTGTTGGATTGTTGATCCAGGTTCTGAGGCGGAGCAAATCCTGCACCGTCAGCTGGAACAAAGAATGTCAAAAGTCTGTCACAACTCTGCCCCGGAGTAAGAATATGCGCTCAGAGGGTGTACTTGTTGCTGGTACGGCCAGCACATCCTGCACTACCAAGGCAAACGTAGGGTATGTGGTGCAGTTCTCCTTGTAGAATTGCAAGACGTTGTAACGCTGTATGCCTCTTACCTCCTTCTTGTAGAACTCTACCTCTTCTTTGATCGTGTCCGGCACCACCACATGTATAGCACGTTCTTGCTCTTCGTTCAACTCGTCCATTGAGTCTACTAGTGCGGTCTCTAGCATGCTCTGACGCCTCTGCTTCCCGCGCCCCTTCTTTGCGGCTGCTGCAGGACCACCCTGCTGTTCGCTGCTGCTAGCAACTGCTGCTGTTCTGGGCATGTTGGTAGACATCGCCATGATGTTGTTGTCGTTGTTAGCATCCGCTCTTGCAGCTGCCTCTGCTACCTCTGCTGCGGCAGCTGCCTCTACTGCTACAGCCACAGCCCTCTGTTCGTCCTGTACCTTAGAAAAGTAGGGCTTGAAAAAATCAAGCACCTTGACCTCCAGCTCCACCATTGACTTGATTCCCAGAAGCTGCATCGAACACATGATGGGAAAACAAGGGAAAGCAAGAGAAAGTTAGTTCACATGAGGAAGGTAAAAGAACAATGTAAATACACTAAACCAACGCCACCACCACCACAACCACCCCTCAATCACCACCACCCACACCACCACCATCAGCACCACCACCATCACCATCCCATGGCACGTTTTTTACCTTGTGCACGCGTTCAAAGAATTGGAACCTGAACCTTGGATCGATCACTGTCGCAACCACATGGTGGATGGTACAATTCTTCACTTATTTCTCAACCTACAGTACCACAAGCTGAAAAGGAATGATTGTCGAGAAGATGAATACAAATCTTTATAAACCTAGAGTGATTTTCCATCGCCACCCGTTTCTCACCTTGTCAACTGCACTGGCTAGCCCCTGCTGTAGCGTTAAGAGTAGCTTCTCCGTGCGGTCAAGACTCGCCTTCTTTTGCTTCTTTTCTCCAGCTTAGGTCGCCTTCACGCGCCACATGTGGAGTTTCTGCAAGATGGTGCTAAAGAATGGCACCACAAGTGAGAGCTTAGGGTAATCCTGCCCATAAAGGTCCTCTGTGAAGCCATTGAACGACTTCAAAATCACATTCACCATGCTCAGCAGATCCCAACCCTGCCCACTAGGAATCAAGGCAGGATTCCGAGACTCGAGCCACTCGTCAAGCACCTCTTTTAACTTCACCACCATCTCACACATGCCAAGCGTACTGTTCCATCTCGTGGGGGTGTCAAGGTGTAGGGAGAGGTAGTTGAAAGCGCGGGCCTTACAAGCGTGGATGAGCGAATACTCACACTTTGCAGATCTGCTCACATGATTCACTATGTCTCGTGCCACTCAAAGGTGCTCCTCCACCTGCTCCATTGCAATCAAGTATTTCACAGCCAGGTTTAGAATATGACCCATGCATCTGATGTGGTTATTGTTGTTAAACCTGTCGTTTTGCAGCACCAAAAAGCTATCCACCATCAAGTCGTTCACGTTGTCGTTATCCATGGTCACATAGAAGCTTTTGTCCCAAAGTCCCCACTCTTTCACAGGAGCAGCGAACAAGTCAAAAACAGTGGCGGCTGTGGCATCATCATTGCAAAACGGGAAAGACAGCCACACTCTGCATCTACCAGTTGGCAATCCAGTGCACCGTCACACCCAAATACTTGTGATTGGCGTTGGATTGGCAACCATTGGTTGTGAAAGACACCCCTGAAACCACCGCCAAGAACAACTTCCAGAGCTTCTTTCAAAACGCAGCAGCTCCGTTCTTCAACAGCCATGTTAGTGTGATCCTACCAGGTAGGAGAGCAAAAGGATTGCAGTGGAGAAAAGCTTGCCGCAACTACAACGATTCGATTCTCAAGAAACTATGGTCTTTATCCACAACATGCTTACAGATGCAGAATAGGAATTACTTCTTGTTGAAAATCAGCCCCACACCAGCGGCACCACGTGCAACTTGCGTGTTCGTACCGTCAACCTCGGCTACGGTGTCTAAGGCTACCCTTGTTGCATTGAGGAGGCTCTGCTGAACCTCCAACGCCTTCAACTCCTTGTGCTTTTCCTTGTGCTCAAGCCATAGATGTTTCCACATGCCAGACGTGTTAATTTGGTCTGGCCCGAAGGTCCCCTTCAGTCTCGTGCGCGGGGGACACAGCATGCATGCAGCCCGTGGCCCACCATTGATGACCACGTGGGTGAAAACGGTCCACACCACGGACGGTTTTGCTTTGTGCTTGTCCACCCGTCCTCGCGTTTTTAGCGTGGCCTGGATGAGAGTCCCGCCTGGCTTAGAGACAGAGGTGCTGGGGGTCTACTTCTACATCTTCTACACCTCTTGCTGCAGCCCCTGTTACTGCTACTGCTGCTGGCCCTGCTCCTGTTGCTGCTGCTGCTGCTGCTACTACAGCACTGATGCTTGTGAGGCCATAGGTGTTGGTGTGAGGGCCCGGCCAGGTGGCTGGGTCGAAGGCCCGGAGGTGCCTTAGAAGAATCCTCGAAAGTGAAGGCACAACCTGTTATGAGATAGTAGGGAGGGTGTAGGCACGCACTACTCGTGAAACCCTACGTGAAACGCTACGTAGACATGGGCAGCAAAATGTAGATTTTTGGATACACAGCCGTGGCCATTGGGGGGGGAGAGGGGGCCGGCATCGCGGTATAGGCAAGCATAAAAAAGGTCAGGGGGGTTTTTGAGCCTAGATAATGGCACAAAACTTGTCAAGGTGGTGGATGTCGAACCGGACCCCAACCTCATTTTCCCCCTCCCCCCCCCCCTCCGGCTCCCGCCGCCACCCCAGCTAGGAATCGCGATTCGACGCCGTATTCTTGGCATCGCGAGTTGATTCCACAAAGGCGAATCAGACTTGCGAGTCTGGACTTGGTTTGGAATTGCGAGACTCGGACTTGAAACCTGGTTTTTGGATCTACAGGCTTACTCCTAGTGCCTTGTGATTCACAAGGTACTAGGACCCAGTCATTGCTTCATCGGCGCCACTACCTTGCGCTGCCATCAAGCATTCGTATGCTGCCACTTCCACCACATCATGCTTCTCAGCTTCATCAGCAACTGACATCTGCAGCCTTGCCTGGATTGCTTCTCACACTGGAGTGACAACCCATTCTCCAAATCAAATCCTGCGCCCATCTTATGCTTGTGGTCAACATTCTGGGATTTTTCAACAATAGCCGCAAGGAGCTCTCGAGCCACCATCTGCCATCATCTTCTTCAAAGCTTCCTTTCGCTCGCCATCTGCCACCATCCATCACCTCAGCTTCCGTAAGAGCCTCTGCCTTCTTCATCCTCTCAATCTGCCTCATCCACTCCATCCACCTCATCTACCTCAGCTTTCTTTCACATGCAACGCCTCGAGCCGCTCTCTCGCACTGCTTTGCTTGTTGTCAACAAGAGGAGCTTGCCTGTCACCATCCGGATATCAGACACCACCAATCATCTTGCCCAACGGTCTCGGGCCACCTAGGGAACAAGCCGTCACTCTCCTCACATCCACGGACTGGCATCAGTGCCCATCTAACGACTTGCTTTGCTACAGCTGACTTCCTCTCATTGCCAGGATATCAGACACCACCAGTCTCCCTGCCTGTCAGTTTCGGTGCTAGTGGGGAACACGCCATCACTCTCCTGACAACAAAGGAACTGGTTACCTCGCCCTGCGCCCACTACTTCATTCATCTGCCACTTCTGTCATCCGCTTGCTGCTGCCAGTCCTCCATCACTCTCACTACGCCATTTTCATCCTCTTCAGCCTCTTCACCATTGGTTTATGCACATTCTCTTCATCTTTTGCTCGCATTCACCATTTCCTTCAGTCCATCCTTGTATCAGCCTCATCTCAGTTTCTACTGCCTTGTCAAGCCGCCTTCGCATCAACTTCATCCTCATCATCATCAATCTTATTCTGAAACACATGTGGTTCCGCCCCTGTACCCACTCCATCATGAATCATTTCTTTGCCATTATTCACTTTTTGTCATCCGTTTGGCACAAGGATCCTCCCGGTCGCATCGCCTGTTACCCGATGACCTGTGCCCACGTCAAACCTCTCGCAGCGCAAGTGGTTTTGCCCCTGCACCCACTCCCTCTTCATCAGCTTCTACTTCCTCAGCAATCATCAACATCTGCTGCCAGCACAAGGATCTGCATGAGCTAACTGCCCGCTTCGTAGTAGCCTATGCTCACGCTAGCAGTAGATTTCTTGCGGCGCGTTGGCAATCGCCTTCCCCTTGCTGCACTCTACTTCGCTATTACGAAGCGTACGTGGTTTTGTCCCTGCACCCACTCCATCATTCGCCGCGTTTCTGCCAATCATCAGCTTTTGTCATAAGCTTGGCACCTGGATCCGCCCGGTTGAATTGCCCGTTGCGCAACGTCCTGCGCCCACACCAAAACTTCCTAAGCGCACGTGCTTTTCACCCATGTGCCCACTCCCTCATCAAACAGTTTTTTTCCATCATCAGCAATCATCATCATGTGCGGACAAGTACATGGAACCACCTGGTTGCATTGTCCAGCCTACGCCTGCACCAAAACTTCCATTACGCACGAGGCCTCGTCCGCGCACCCATTCTTGCCATCAGCTCCCTCCTTCCAAAGTATCTACATCATTTGGACACAATGTTTTCTTGCATCCAGACAACTTGCCTCATTAGCCCCTACATTTGTAGTCAAAGCCAGTTCGCAAGAGGTAGCATCAAGACACCACTGGAACTGGACACCACCCATCTCCCTCCTTACCCATGCTAACAGGTGGATGAAGCCGATGTATCCGTGGACCTGACTGTTTAAGTCCCTACACTTCCTACATTTCCCCTCGGACTCACAAGAGCTCACTGTAGCAGAGAACTCTTTGAACGTGACATTGTGGCAGCACCCTCCACTCCTGCATTCCAAGCATTCAACATCCCCACCATTAAGCTTCCAATGGGTCATACTAAGAAGAATGAGCTCTCAGCGGTATCCTTTTGGAACAATCCCCACATCAAGGCTACCTCGTTAGATGGCCTTGATGAATCAACAGTTCCTCTTGGCACTCCCTACACTAGAGCAAACCATGAGCAATAATACAACCATTGCCCTTCTTTGTGTTCAACCATCAATGAAGCCAATCCACTTCATTGAGTGCTCAATACCAGACGGGGCACTTACCGACATTGTTGCTCATCTTGCAGAGTGCCTACGGAATTCCCCCTAACTACACAAGTCGACAAATGGTTCCACAAACTACCATCAATGGAGAGTTGAACTACTACTCAATCTGGGAAGGCTCCGATTCCCTAAGTTCAATCACCAACAGGTACTCCTTGGTCTCTTTGACTCCATCACCCTTCTTGGTACGGACTGGGAAGAAGCACTCCCAAAAGAGGCGTTCATCCTCACCGCGCATCACTCTCTTCACCCACTCATCCTGTAACCACACGAAGGATTCTCAGAGATCTGGCGGTCCCTGTATCTCACCTGTGCACCACATTCTCTCCAGTGTTGACTCTAGGGCGGGTGTTGGAATATTGAAGTCAACACTGACCAAATCCCTTGGATAGTCCAAGCTCTCAATAAGGTTCAGGTCCCACCGCGGACCAGTGCGAACCACCTCGCCAAACGGATTGTCGGCCATGATTAAGGATACTGCGACGAGTTGCCTTATTAGCTGCAATCGCATCGCAACCGTGTCCGGCTAACGGAAAAGAAGGCGTTGCTCCAATTTTGTCATTTTCTGCAATGTGTCACTGAGTATGTTCATTCCCTTGACTTAACCAGAACAGTTCTTCCCATGTTGTTCCCCTTTGGTTCCGCGGCTTCACCACCGTGCTCCCTCTACTCGCACCTCGCTCATCTCGCCTTTGCCAGCCACTCACACCTTGGATCTCTTTGCTCTGTCACTGTCGCTCCTTTGCGTAGTCCCTGCCGACCCATCACCCTCCTCGCTCTTGCTTTCTCTCACCAACTGCCGTCTACTTCGCATTTTCAGTGTCTCGCCTTCCCGCCAAAGCAATACGACTAACTCCCCGGGACCGTTCTCGCCTCCGTCACCTAGCTGACGTACTTGTGCATATTGCGATGCTTGTGCCTGCTTTTGCTGTTGCTGTCTCCACTCTTGCATTATTCTTACACAACCGAAATGCAACTAGGGCGCAACTAGGGCGCAACTAGGGCGCAACTAGGGCGCAACTAGGGCACAAGTAGGACGAAACTAGGGGAAAATAAGTCACAAGCAATGCACAACTAGGGCGTAGCTAGTGCCCAACTGAGACACAACTAAGGCGCAACTAGGGCGCAACTAGGGCGCAAGTAGGACGCAACTAGGAAACAAGTATGGCACAACAAGGGCACAACTAGGGCGTACATAGTTCCCACCTGAGATGTAACTAGGGTGAAACTAGGGCGCAACTAGGGTCCAGCTAGGGCACAAGTAGGACGCAACATAGGTGTAGCTAGTGTCCAAGTGAGGCGTAACAAGGGGGTGTGCGCAATGAGGGTGCAAGTAGGACACAACTAGGGCGCAACCAGGGTGTAAGTAGGGCTCAACTAGAGTGTAGCTAGAGTACAACAAGGGTGCAAGTAGGGTTCAATGAGGGCGTAAGTAGGGCACAACTAGGGCGCAAGTAGGGCGTATGTAGAGTACAAGTAGAGCGTATTTTGGGTGAAACTAGGGTGTAACTAGGGCGCAAGTAGGGTGCAGGTGGGACGCAATGATGGTACAACAAGGGCAAAAGTAGGGTGCAACTAGGGTGCAACTAGGGCGCAACTAGGGCGTAGCTAGTGTCCAAGTGAGGCGCAACTAGGTCAAAACTCGGACGCGACTAGGGCACAAGTTGGGTTCAAGTAGGACGGAAGTAGGGTGCAAGGAAGCTGGGTTGTCAGAAGAATGAAAGAGCAAGGACGACAATAGGAGAAGCAAGCAGAAGCAGCATGACATGCAAAAGTATGTAAGCAAAGTAATGGAGGCGTGAGCAATCCCGAGGAGTTAGTCGTAGAGCCTGCAAAGAGGTGAGAAACTAGAGATGCGAGGTAGACAACAATTGGTGAGAGAGAGGGCAAGAGCGAAGTAAGTGATGGGTCGATGAGTGTTGAGCAAAGGACCGAGAGTGACAGAGCGAAGAGCTCAAAGTCGGGAGTGCTTGGCGAGGGCAAGTTGGGTGAGTGGGGAGCAGAGTGAGGACATGGCAGCGAAGACGCAGAACCAAAGGGGAACAAGATGGAAAGAATTTTTGTAGTTAACTTTGAGGGAATGAACATCCTTGGTAATATATCGCAGAACAATACAAAAGTAGAGCAACAGCTTCTTTTTTGTTAGCCGGACATGGTTGTGACATGATCGAAGTTGTTTAGGATGGCTCGCCGTAGGATCCTTGACTGTGACCGATAATCCGTTTGGCGAGGTGGTTGTACTAGTCCGGTACAGGACCTGAACCTTGTTTAGAGCTCGGACTATCCAAGGGATTAGTCAGTGTTGATTTCTATATTCCGACAGTCCCCCTTGAAGTCAACACCGTAGAGGATGTGGTCCACAGGTTAGGTACAGGGATCACCAGATCTTTGAGAATTCTTTGTGTGGTTGCCGGATGAGTGGGTGAAGAGAGTGGTGTGTGGTGAGGATGAGCGCCTCCTTCAGGAGTTCTTCTTCCGAGTCCTTACTAAGAAGGGTTATGGAGTCAAGGAGACCAAGGACCACCTGTCGGAGATTGAACTTGGAAAGTTGGAGTCTTCCCTGATTGAGAAGTAGTTCAACTCTCCATTGATGGTAGTTCGAGGAACCATCTATTGACGTGCTATTGGGGGGGAATTTTGTAGGCACTCTGGAAGTGTAGTAACAATGTAAGTCAGTGTTTTGCTAGGTGTTGAGCAGTCAAGGAAGTAGATTGGCTTCAATGATTGTTGAACACAAAGGAGGGCAGTGGCTGTATTGTTTGTCATGGTCTGCTCTAGTGTAGGGAGTGCCGAGAGGAACCGTTGATTCACCAAGGCCATCTGATGAGGTAGCCTTGATGTGGAAACTGTTTCAAGGGGACACCGCTAAGAACTCATTCTCTAAGGAGTACCCTTAGTAAGGTGATGATGGGGATGCTGAGTGATGGGAATGCATGAGTGGCGAACGCTGCTACAACTCCGCACTCAAAGAGGGCTCTACCACAGCAAGCTCTGTGAGTCCAAGGGAAATGTAGGGTAGCACATGGACTTGGGCAGTCATGTCCACGGATGCATCGGCTTGTTCCACGTGATAGCTTGAGTAAGCAGGGAGATGGGTGGTGTCCGGTTCCGGTGGTATCTTGATGCTGCCTTTTGTGAACTAGCTTCAGCTACGAATCTAGGTGCTTGTAAGGGCAAAATGAGTGTTGTGTCCACGTGCAGAGAGAGAGAGAGAGAGAGAGAGAGAGAGAGAGAGAGAGAGAGAGAGAGAGATGACTCATGGCAAAGTGGGCGCACGGACGAGGCCTCGTGTGCTACAGAAGCGTTATAACAATGTAAGAGTAGTGACATCAATGGTAGAAGCAAGCAAAAGCAACGGAACATGCACGAGTGCTTCAACAAAGTGACGGAAGTGAGAACATCCCTGGAAGTTAGTCGCACAGCTTGCGCGAAGGCGAGACACTGAAGATGCAAGGTAGATAGGAGTTGGTGAGAGGAAGCGACAACAAGTTGAGTAATGGGTCAACAAGTACTTAGCAAAGNCGTGCGGAGAGAGAGAGAGAGAGAGAGAGAGAGAGAGAGATGACTCATGGCAAAGTGGGCGCACGGACGAGGCCTCGTGTGCTACAGAAGCGTTATAACAATGTAAGAGTAGTGACATCAATGGTAGAAGCAAGCAAAAGCAACGGAACATGCACGAGTGCTTCAACAAAGTGACGGAAGTGAGAACATTCCTGGACGTTAGTCGCACAGCTTGCGCGAAGGCGAGACACTGAAGATGCAACGTAGATAGGAGTTGGTGAGAGGAAGCGACAACAAGCTAAGTGATGGGTCAACAAGTACTAAGCGAAGGAGCAAGAGTGAGTGAGTGAAGAGCTTGCAAGCTGGTAGTGGCTGCCGAAGGCAGGATGGACGAGGTACGAGCAGAGCGAGGACACAGCGGTAAAGCTGCAAAAGCAAAGAGGAACAGTATGGGAAGAACTATTTGGTTAACTCGAGGGAATGAACATCTTAAGTATGAAAAGAGCAGAACATGACAAAGTAGTACAGCAACGGCTTCTTTCCGTTAGCCGGGCGCTGGTGACAGGTATCACATTATTAGGGTATGACTTGTTTTTGTCACTTCAACGGTCCTTGAAGTGATCGTTGGCTGCCGTGGTGGTTTGGTCATAGACCTGAACCATTATTGAGAGGAGAATTTCCTCCTGGGTGAGTGCACTGCCCGAGTTTCTTTGTTGGGGTTTTTTGACACCCCCCTCAAAACACACATACGGTACTCACAAAGGTGGTCAATCTGAAGGATCCATGATTCTTCTAGTCCTCCTCCGTTGCAAGTGTGGCAAGCGATAATGGAGAGGGAGGACTAGGAAGATACTCTCAAGGAGGAACCCTTAGTGGTTATGGGAGGCTACGTACTTGTGTGTAATTAAGCCACCATGGTAGCCCTCTCCTTCCACTGATTTCTCTCAATTCCATCACTAGTGCATGGATGTTAGATATACGAGCATCATAGTTTCTGAAAGAGGCTCAGAAGGGTTGCTCTATAGTGAGCCACATGGGCCAGAAGTAGGGCTTGATACGCGACGTAGAAGTAGTCGTGCCAGTATCGGGTGACGTAGCAGTTGTCTTTAAAATTGTAGCAATCAGAGCAGAAGTGACCTCTCCTTTGGGAGAAGATAGTCCATAGGTTGATGTTGGGGATGTTAACATTGGTTGTCCTTTGCAGGGAGGAATGACAGACGCGATAACTCTGTATTCCAATAGAGTTAGAATTGGGATACGTCTAGCAATGGCAAAGGTCTCTGGAGAGACTTGTCGTTGTTCCCACCTGAACATGGATCGTCGACCCGCCACTTGTGATTGTTGCTGTTGGGTCGCGTATGGGGTTGGAGGCGCATGTTACGAGGGCCTTGTAAGAGGTCATATGAGGCGTAGGTACTACAAGAAGATGTCGGTGTAGGAACAGGTTGGTAGAAGAATGAAGATGTAATTGAGCGGATCCTTTTGCCGGACGGAGAACAAAGATGGAGGCCGATGAATGGCTGATGACGGATTGGGCGCAAGGGCAAAACCTCGTGTGCTGCTGAGTAGAGGGATAGGATGCGGCAAGGGGAAGGCATAGGCCAGCGCACTGCGATAGATCAACTGCTGGAATGGGTGCAGGGTGCTGCAGAGGTGGCAGCTAGCTCTTGCAGGTCCTTGCGTTTGCGACAGATGCTGATGATTGCTCATAATGATGCGGAGGAGGCTGGCTGAATCTAGGCGCAGGGGCTAACCGCGTGTGCTGCGGAGGTTTTGGCGTGTGCGCAGGTTGTCGCAAACTACGTGCGCAAGTGTGTGAAGCAGATGATAAGAAACGAATGAAGGCAGTGAGACGATTGATGGATGAGTGGGTTCTCGGATGAAACCACGTGCGTTGCGGAGTAGAGGGATAGGATGCGGTAAGGGGAAGGCAAGAGCCAATGCACTACAAGAAATCTGCTGCTGGAGTGGGTGCAAGCTGCTGCAAAGACAGCAACTAGCTCGTGCAGATCCTTTACTGGCCACAGATATGGATGATTGCTGATGAGGAAGCGGAAGCTGATGATGAGGAAGTAAGCACAGGGGCAACACCACGTGCGCTGCGGAAGGTTCGGCGTGGGCGTAGGTCATCGCGAAAAAGGCAATGCCACCGGGCGAATCCTTGTGCCGATGATGAAGGCAGATGATGGCGAAGGAGCTATTCATGATAGAGTGGGCGTAAGGGCAAAACCATATGTGATGCGGAGCAATGTTGATGAAAACGATGATGCTGATGCACATGTGATTGGAGGAGGCCAAGACGAGGCTGATGCAAAGGTAGGCTCAAGGAGGCGGTGGATGGTGATGGGCAATGTAGAGGAAGTGCAGAAGCAAAACAAGATGAAGTTGACGAACTAGTGACAGCAGGAGGCGGTTAAGGGAGCAGTGGAGGAAGCGGCAATGGGCGCGGACGAGGTAACCAGTTCCTTTGTTGTCAAGAGACTAATGGCTTGTTCCCCAGTTGGCCCGAGACCGACAGGCAGGAAGACTGATGGTGTCATATATCATGACAACGAGAGGAAGGTGGCTGCAGCAAGAGAAGACGTAAGGTCATTTTGGATGTCCGTGATTGTAAGGAGAGTGACGACTTGTTCCCCACTTAGTTAAGAGCATGAGGAGGAAGATTGGTGGTGTCCGATGTCCTGGCAGTGAATTGCAATCTCCAGCTATCGACGACGAGCAGAGCTAGTGTGAGAGGGTGGCTCGAGAGGATGACAGCTATTAAGCTAGGGAAGTTGGAGCACATGAGGCAAATGAAGTTGATGTGGAAGACAAAGACATTTGTGGCAGCCGAGGACGTGAGATGACATGTGGCAGGCGACAGGAAGCTTCTTGGAAGATGACGACAGACGGCGAATCAAGAGTTACTTGCGGCTGTTGTTGAAGAGTCACTGATCGTTTGCTACAGGCGTGAAATGGGCAGAGGGTTTAATCAGGATGACAAGTTGTCACTCTAGTGTGAGGAGCAATCCAAGTGGAGCTACGGATGTCAGCTGCTGGCGAAGATGAGAGACATGCGCATGCGGCGGCGGCAAATGAAACCGGACTGAGAAGTAGAGCGATTGCGGTGGCAAAGCGATGACTAGGTCACAGGATACCAGGTGATGTTGCCTGATGTTATGATACCATGTCAGAAAAATGCAAGAGCGGTGACAGCAACAGCAAAAGCAAGCAAAAGCAATGGAACATGCACGAGTGCGTAAGTAAAGTGACAAAAGCAAGAGTGTTCCCGAGGAGTTCGTTGCAAAGCTTGCGGGAAGGCGAGACACTGAAGATGCGAGGTAAACAGGAGTTAGTGAGAGGAAGCAATAGCAAGAGAAGTAATGGGTCGGAAAGTATTGAACGAAGGAGCAAGAGTGATTTAGCGAAGAGCTTGGAAGCAGGGAGTGGCTTGCAAAGGTAGAGTGGGTAAGGTACGAGCATAGCGAGGACACTACGGCAAAGCTGTGGAACCAAAGGGGAATAGGATAGGAAGAATTCTTCTGGTTAACGCGAGGAAAAGAACATCATTAGTATAAAAAGGGCATAATAGGACAAACTAGTAAAGCAACAACTTCTTTCCACTGGCCGGACGCGGGTGAAAGGTGTCACATTATTAGGGGATGACTGTGCTTTGTCGGTTCAACAGTCCTTTAAACGATTGTTGGCTGCTGAGGTGGTTTAGTCTTAGACCTGAACCATTATTGAGAGGAGATTTTCCTCCTGGGTAACTGCACTGCGTGAGTGTTTTCGGTGGTGTTTTCTAACAGGGCGCAACTAGGCTGCAACTAGGGCGCAAATAGGGTGCAACTAGGGCAAAACTAGGGTGCCATTTGGGTGCAACTAGGGCGTAACTAGGGCGTAGCTAGTGTCCAACTGAGGCACAACTAGGGTGCAACTAGGCCGCAAGTCAGACGCACATAGGGTGTAGATATCACAGAACTAGGGCGAAACTAGGGTACAACAAGCGTGCAAACCAGGTACTAGGGTGCAACTAGGGCGGAATTAGAGTGTAGCTAGTAAGCCTGATACCCTTTTTTTAGGGATTGCGAGACAGACTCGCGAGTCCGAGACCGGACTCGGACTCGCGATTCCTTTTCTGTCATTGCGAATCGTCTCGGACTCGGACCCCCTTCCGTGCGGGGACTCGCGAGGCCGCATTGCGAGCCCAGGGGGGGGGGGGGGGTGGG
>SZWC01000783.1:131394-267277 GCA_023375785.1 Penium margaritaceum | reverse complement strand
GGGGGGGGGCTGCACCATGCAAATCTGTTGTGTTCTGTGTTTACTTGTTGTGTTAACTCGCAGCTCGAGAAGTACGTGAAGAAGTGCAACATGCGGCACGTCGTGGCAACTTTTGCGGATCCCCGTTTCCGACTGCGCTTCTTCGACCGCGTACACAAGCTGATGGGGATAAAGTCCGCAGCTGAGCTGGAGGTGCGCATTGTGGAGGAGCTGCGGCCCTACTTCGTGCGCGCACAGGAGAACAAGGAGCGGGCTGCAGCAGCAGTAGCTGAAGCTGTAGACGAAGCTGCAACTGCAGCAGAAGCGGATGATGAGGCCGACGATGACGATGCCCCCGCTGCCTCGACTCAAGCGAGTTCAGCCCGAGGTCGTGCGAGCACCGCCGCAGCAACTGGTCGCAGCAGCAGCTCAGGTGTCCGTGGAAGCACCAGCTCAACTCCAGCATCAAGCAGCGCGCGCCCTGTACGCAGTGCCTCCGAGGGGAGCAGGGCAAGGCCCCGCCCGGAGAAGCGCCCGAAGAAGAGCATGGTCGACATGGCGCTCGAGGACACGCTGGATGCCCTCTTTGAGGAGCCTGAGTCTGAACCCGCAGAGGTGGCTCCAGACTCTTTGGAGCATGAGGTTGAGGAGTACAAGAAGTTCGCACGGGGCGGGAGAAAGTGCAATGTCCTACACTTTTACAAGGAACACCAAAGCAAGTATCCAACGCTTGCTTTGGTGGTCCTTGACCTCTTTGCTGTGCCAGCTACCTCCACCCCTTGCGAGCGCATGTTCTCTTTGGGTGGACGCGTTGTGACAGACATGCGGCACAGCCTGTCAAATGCCACTGTGCAGGATCTCCTCTGTCTGAAGACTTGGATCAACGACCCTGCTCTGGTGGACTTCCCGGTCGCACCAAACAGCACAGTTGCAACGGAGCTGCTGCGGGAGGAGAGGAAAGAGAGGCTGCGGAGGAGGGAGGTTCGGAGGGTGGTGTTGCAGGTCAGGAAGGGCCTCGTGCAAGCAGCAACACTCCCAGATTCGGATGACGACGTTGAGAGTGTGCCAGATGCCATGGATGCATCAGCTGACGAGGAAGAGGAGGATGAAGAGTTGGATGAGGAGGATGAGGAGGCAGCCGAGGAAGAGGAAGGAGAAGGAGAGGGCGACGATGGTGATGATCAAGATGTCATGGAAATTGGTTAGGTTGCAAGAGTGCAAGTGGTTTCTCATGGCATACTTTCTCTGAGTAAAAATTTACAAGTTCGCACGTTACATTACTTGTCAAAAATCCTTNATCGAAGGGGAACACCGCGCGCGCTGCAACCTATGTCCTCCCAGTGGGGGGACTAAGTGGACGTACACGTTCGGCGACGGACAGACGTCGGGGATGTGGAAGCATCTCCGCAAGATGCACGAGGCCAAGTGGAAGGAGCTGAAGTCCTTGGAGGCGATGCAGAAGCTGCTGGCTGCAACGATTGGTGCCGCTGAAACTGCAGCCACGATTGACGGCTCCAACTCGCTGCTGGCAAGGGGAGTGTCGGGTGTGGGAGTGGCATTCAACAAAAAATGTTTCCAGATGTGTGTGTGGAAGCATGTGGTGGACAAGATGATCAGCTTTGCGTTCATCGAGTCACTGTGGCTGAAGCGTGCATTTCTGCACTGCAACCCCTTTGCCGTGCTGCCAGGCCGCCTCACTCTCAGCAAGCAGATTCGGCTAGGTACTGCTGCTTTCCGTCGACGCCTTGCAAAAATGTTTCAGTCGGTGCACTCCGGTGTGTCGTTCACAACGGACGGGTGGCAGTCGGACGCCAACGTGAAGTACCTAGGCGTCACTGTCCACTGGATTGAGGCATGGCAGATGCAGAGTGTGGCCCTGGCATTTCCTCACGTGTCCGATGCAGCCACGGCCGAGAATGTGTACGGCCTGTTCAGTGGGGTGGTCAGGGACTGGGGGCTGTGGGAGAAGTTCTATGCACTGACCGTTGACAACGACACTGTCAACGACTCCATGGTTGACAACTACATCCTCATGAACCACCCCACCTTCTCCAAAGACGGCCACATTCGCTGCATGGGGCACAGCATGAACATTGCTGTGCAGGATCTGTTGAAGAGTGACAACCTGCGGGCACACCTTGCAACAGCGCGCGACATCGTCAACTTTGTTGTGAAGTCCGCCAAGCGTGAGGAGAGCCTCATGGCAACGGCGGCCGAGTGCGGCGTNCAGACATGCGGCACAGCCTGTCAAATGCCACTGTGCAGGATCTCCTCTGTCTGAAGACTTGGATCAACGACCCTGCTCTGGTGGACTTCCCGGTCGCACCAAACGGCACAGTTGCAACGGAGCTGCTGCGGGAGGAGAGGAAAGAGAGGCTGCGGAGGAGGGAGGTTCGGAGGGTGGTGTCGCAGGTCAGGAAGGGCCTCGTGCAAGCAGCAACACTCCCAGATTCGGATGACGACGTTGAGAGTGTGCCAGATGCCACGGATGCATCAGCTGACGAGGAAGAGGAGGATGAAGAGTTGGATGAGGAGGATGAGGAGGCAGCCGAGGAAGAGGAAGGAGAAGGAGAGGGCGACGATGGTGATGATCAAGATGTCATGGAAATTGGTTAGGTTGCAAGAGTGCAAGTGGTTTCTCATGGCATAATTTCACTGAGTAAAAATTTACAAGTTCGCACGTTACATTACTTGTCAAAAATCCTTTTGCATTCTTCATGTTATCCTCTTTGCTTCCTTTTTCCTGTATTGTGGCATTCTGAAGGCTTAGGATCATTGAATGCCAATGTGAGATTCTGTGTAATAATGCATAGGGAAAAGAGAAATAAGACAAATAAGACTTAGGATCATGAATGTCAATGTAAAATGTTGACCTGTGCAATGGTGTAAGGTACAACACATAAGGCTTACACAACGTGGACTGAGTTGTAATGTCAGATGCAACAACTGGACTCGGGTACCTCGACTCACACCTCCTGCACGACACAGTCTCGCGATTTGCAAAATGTAGAATCGCGAGTAGGCAGGACATACGCTCGCGAGTCTACATGTTTTGGGCTCGCGAGCCAGTATACACAGGAATCGCGAGTCCTGGACTCGCAATTCTTTTGGCTCGACTCGCGACTCCGAGTCCGCCCCCTTCAGGGGATTGCAAGTCCGAGTCCACGGCCAGACTCGCGAGTCTGGACTCGGTATCACCCTTAGTAGCTAGTGCTCAACTGAGGCACTACTAGGACGCAAGTAGGTTGCAACTAGGGCAAAATTAGGGCAGAAGTAGGATGCAAGTAGGGCGCAAGGAGGGCGTAACTAGGGCGCAACTAGGGCGCAACAAGGGAAGACCTAGGGCACAACTAGGGCGCTACTAGGGTGCAACTACGGTGCAAGTAGGGTGCAAGTAGGACGCACCTAGGGCGCAACTAGGGTGCAACTAGGGCGCAAGTATGCTGTAACTAAGACGCAAGTAGGGTGCAAGTAGGGCGCAAGTAGGGCTAAACTAGGGCGCAAGTAGCGCACAACTAGGGCGCAACTAGGGCGTAACTAGGGCGCAATTAGGGCGCAACCAGGGCATAAGTAGGGCGCAAGTAGGGCACAAGTAGGTCCTAAGTGGGGTCCAACTAGGGCGCAACTAGGGTGGAACTAGGGCGCAACTAGTGTGTAACTAGCGCAGAACAAGGGCGCAACTAGGATGCAACTAGGGCGCAACTAGGGCGCAAATAGTGCATAGGTACAACGCAAGGAGGGCACAAGCAGGACGCAACAAGGCCGCAGCTAGGCCACGACCAGGGCGCATCTAGGGCGTAACTAGGGCGTAAGTAGGGCGCAAGTAAGGCACAAGTTGTATGCAATTAGGGTGCTACTAGGACACAACAAGGACGCAAGTAGGGCACAAGTAGCACATAACGAGGTCGCAACGACTGTGAAACTAAGGCGCAATTACGATGTAGCTAGTGTCAAAGTGAGGGGCAACTAGGGCCCAACTAGGGCGCAACTAAAGCCCAACTAGGGTACAACTAGGGCGTAAGTAGGTCGCAATTTGGGCACCACTATGGCACAACTAGATTGCAACTAGGGTGCAACTAGGGAACAACTAGGGTGCAACTAGGGCGCTCCTAGGGCGCAAGTGGGGTGCATCTAGGGCGGAACTGGGGCACAAATAGGGCGCAAGTAGGACGCAAGTAGGGTGCAACTTGGGCATATCTAGGCAGCAACAAGGGCGCAACTAGGATGCAACTAGGGCGCAACTAGGGTGTAGCTAGTGCCCAGCTGAGGTGCAACTAGGGGGCAACTAGGGCGCAAGGAGAACGCAAGGGAGGCGCAACTAGGGCGCAACTAGGGCACAACTTGGGAGCAAGTAGGGCGCAACTCAGGCACAAGTAAGGCACAAGCACGGCGCAACTAGGGCGTAGCTAGTGCCCAACTGAGATGCCTTTAAGGTGCAGCTGAGGTATGGTTTATTGTGCCCGTTTTATACACAACAGAATCAATGTATCACACATTTGAATTTTGGTCATTTCCCCGAAATTGTCTTAGTACACATACATCTTCTCTTCACATGAAGAATAATTTACGTTATACCTATTTCACGATCTCTTAATGCAAACAAACAAGTGCAAGTATAATGTAAGACATATAGTATGTCAGAAGTAGTAGACGTACATTTGTCCAAGGACCTGCTGTTTACTTGTTTGAATGCATGGGAAATAAACTTAAGGTAAACTAAAGCTTTCTGAACATAATATAGTGTTGAATTTAGTCATCGGACACGTTCCCGCAATATGTACCGACGTTTTTCTCGCGCTCTCTTGCTATCGGACTCCCATCCCCCCTTCTCCCAACCCCCCCCCCCCCCAACCCCCCCTCCCCAAACTGTCGAGTGAATTGGAGGACTGTATTGAGGCTTGTATCGCGCCGAGGATGTGCTCCGTTCACTAGTGTATTGAAAAATGTATTTCTTTACAATTCTATCAGATACGATATACCTTATTGAAAAAGAACTTTACTTTTTGGGAGGAGGTAGCGTCGGCTCTGGATTCCCCCCCTGGGTTCAAGTGTATCGGCAGAGTGTAGCTGGTCATTGTATCACTTTTGTTCGATGGGTAAAAACAGAAATACACTTGTGCATTCAAAGACGATGGCATATCCATGAAATCACACCATTGATAGTTCATAATGGACGGTGCGGATGTAACATTCATGAAAAAGGCAAAAGATACTCTGTAATGGTCACCACGTATCCGGAGGCCTTTGCCCCTCCCCCCTCTCCCCCAGGATACCCCCGAATGCATTGGGTCCGGGTATCGGTGCGTGTTTCGTGTAGACCATGTACTTCGTTCATTAGTTTATAGACATTAGTTTCTTTCTGCACATGCTCATCGGATACATGGACCACATGCAATCCACCAATTCACTTTTGCTATTTGGGGGGGGGGGGGGTCAGCGTCCGCTCTCGATCTCCCCCCCTCCCCCAAAAGGGCTTGAGTAGATTGGCAGATTGTAGCTGGCCATTGTATCGATTTTGTGCAATGGACAATGAAAAAGATACACTTGTGCATACAAAGTCGATGGCACATGTACGCATTGCCACTGCAGACCGATGGAAATGGACGATGCCAATCTAAAAACGCTTTCTCGTATTAAGTGGAGAACGTACTCCAAAACGGTCGCCATGTTGTGGGCAACCCCCCCCCCCCTAAAAGCCCTTGAATGTATTGGGGCAGAGTATCGGGACGTGTATCGTGGCGACATTGTACTATGGTCACTAGTGTATTTAACATCAGTGAATGTTTGTACATGTCCATCAGATACACTGACCATATACACTCCCCCCATTTACTTCTTCTATTGGGGGGGGGGGTAGCATCGGCTCTCGATCTCCTCTCCCCAAAAGACGATAGTGTATTGGCAAAGTGCATCTTGTCGGTGTATTTGGCTTATATGATTGTAGAAAAAAATAATACACTAATGTGTTTGGAAATGATTTCTTGTATACAGCCAATTACTGTCGATGTTTAGCAATCGGCAATCTTTGAATGGTGAAGAGGTATGTCGACGATCGAGATATTCTATCTGAAAAACTTGACTGTTAACATCGAACAATGAACGGTATCAATGTACCGCTCTGTTATTCCGTTAGTTAATTGAGATCACGTCAAACCCATCACCACGTTGTCGCGAGCCTACACCAAAGCCACAAAATGTATTCAAGCTGTGTTGGGGGACGTGTATCAGACAACATCGATAATTGTACGTTCGTTTATATTTGTGAATAGTTTGACTGAGGGGTCCGCAAACACTGTCTACAATAATGGGCCCTGCTACTGCGGGCCACGGCAAGAGCCCGGGCAAGGAGAACATTGAAATCCGGAAACCCGTAATGTTACTTGCTATGGCATTTGGTACAGTCATGCTCTGGGTCCACATGTATGGATTTGAATTCATGACCCTTGTATCACACTAAAGGCATGTGGTCTGAACTAGGCCTTCGTGAGGAAAATGTGTTTTGAAGTGTGTACCACTAAACCATGGTGATTTTTTTTGTGTTAAATTTTGATATGGACTCCTTCCACAAACTTTCGTGTGTTTAGTGATACAAACATGCTCATTTGTGTAAGTGGACACGTTGAGAATGAAATGTTGTGGAATCGTCTTTGAGGGTTCATTGAAACTTCCAAGTGCAAACATGAAACGTGTACACAAAATGAAGAGCGTATCTTCAAGGGGTGATTGACCATAAATGGTTCAACTAGGGCGCAACTAGGGTGCAAGTAGGGTGCAACTAGGGCGCATGTATGGCGCAACTAGGGCACAACTAGGGCATACCTAGTGCCCAACTCAGACACAACTAGGGTGCAACTAGGGCGCAACTAGGGTGCAGCTAGGGAACAACTAGGGCGCAATAAGGGCGTAGCTAGTGTCCAACTGAGGCGCAACAATGGCACATCTAGGATGCAAGTACTACACATTAAGGGCGCAGGTAGGATGCAACTAGGACATAACCAGGGCGCAAGTAGGGCTCAACAAGGGCGCAACTAGGGCACAATTAGGGCGCAAGTAGGGCGCAATGAGGACACAACTAGGGCACCAGTAGGGTATGGCTAGGGTGCAATTAGGGCGCAACTAGGGCGTAGCCAGTGCCCAACTGAGGCGCAATAAGGTCGCAACTAGGGCGCAACTAGGGCGCAAGCAGGATGCAAGTAAGGCACAAGCAGGGCACAACTAGGGCGCAACTTTGGTGCAAGTAGGGTGTAACTAGGGCCCAACTAGGGCGCAAGTAGGGCGGAACTAGGGCATAGCTAGAGTCCAACTAAGGCTCAACTAGGGCGCAACTAGGGCGCAAGTCGGGCGCAACTAAGGCGTACGTAGGACTCAACTATGACGCAACTAGGGCGCAACAAGGGTGCAAGTCGGGCATAACTAGGGTGCAACTAGGGGGCAACCAGGGCGCAACTAGGGTGCAACTAGGGTGCAAGTAGGGCGTATGTAGGGTACAACTAGGGCGCAACTAGGGTACAACTAGGGCGTAAAGAGGGTACAAGTAAGACATAACTAGCGCCCAACTAGGGCGCAACAACGGTGCAATTCGGGCACAACTAGAGTGCAACTAGGGGGCAACTAGGGCATAAGTAGGGCGCAACTAAGGCGCAAGAAGGGCGCAACTAAGGGCATAACTAGGGCGCAACTAGGACTTGACTAGGGTACAACTACGGCGTCGCGAGAGCTCAACGGGGGTGCAACTACGATGCAACTAGGTTACAATTAGGGCTCAAGTGGGGCGCAACAAGAACGCAAGTAGGGCTCAAATAGGGCACAAGTACGAAGCAAGTAGGGCACAACTAGGGCACAACTAGGGCACAACTAGGGCGCAAGTAGGGTACAACTAGGGTGCAACTAGGCCACAAGTAGGGCGCAAGTGGGGTGCAACTAGAGCGCAACTAGAGTGTGGCTAGGACGCAAGTAGGGCGCAAGTAGGGCATAACTAGGGCACATCTAGGGATCAAGTAAGGAGCAATTAGGGTGCAACTAGGGCAGAACTAGGGCATAGCTTGTGCCCAATTGAGGCTCAACTAGGGGGCAACTAGGGCGCAAGTACGGCGCAAATGAGGCGCAACTAGGGGGCAAGTAGGTTGTAAGTAGGGTACAACTAGGGTACAATAATGCAATACTAGGGCAGAACTAGTGCGTAGCTAGTGCCCAATGAATACGCAACTAGGGCGCAACTAGGGCACAACTAGGATGCAACAAGGGCACATCCACGGCGCAACTAGGAAGCAACTAGAGCGTAACTAGGGTATAGCTAGTGTCCGGCTAAGGTGCAACTAGGGCGCAACTAGGACGCAAATCAGGCGCAACTATGGCGAAAGTAGGACACAACTAGGGCGCAACTAGGGCGTAAGTAGGGCGGAAGTAGGGCACAACTAGGGCGCAACTAGGACACAGCTAATGCACAAAGAGGGCACAAGTAGGACGCAACTAAAGCAGAACTAGTGCGCAAGTAGGACACAAGTAGGGCGCAACTAGGGCGCAACAAGGGCACAACTAGGGCACTACTAGGGTGCAACTAGGGCGTAGCTAGTGCCCAATTGATTTGCAACTAGGGTGCAAATAGGTTGCAACTAGGGCGCAAGTAGGGCCTAACTAGGGTGCAAGTAGGGCACAAGGCGCAAGTACGACACAACTAGGGCACAACTAGGGTGCAACTACGATGCACGTAGGGCGAAAACAAGGCGCAAGTAGGGCACAACTAGGGCGCAACTAGGGCGCAACTAGGGCGCAATGAGGGCATAGCTAGTGCTTAACGGAGGCGCAACTAGGACACAAGTAGGGTGCAACTAGGGCACAACTAGGGCGCAAGTAGGACGCAAGTAGGGCGTAAGGAGGGAACAACTAGGATGCGACTAGGGCACAACTAGGGCACAACTAGGGGGCAACTAGGGCGCAATTGTTGGCACTAGTGGATGTGGACGCACCATCAAGGATGCCTAGCTCTCACTGGTACACGCTTCCAATATTTGGGGTAGCCAAAGGACACGAATGGTGAAGAGTATGGAGCACAAGAATCATGGATGTAAGTGGGCAGAACTAATCACATTCAATAGAACGGAATCAAAGCACGTTTGTTTTTGTAAGCATAGTCAGATTACATCTGATCCTCATAGCCTGTGATGTAAGATTTCCAGCGCATCGAAGCACCTCCAAAACGGAGCAGTAGAGCCCCTGCTACTACAGTCGTAGTAACCCTTGGTGGAGCCGTCCACCTTGCCTTTTGCGCTAGGCAACGGGAGGCGCTTTGACGATGACCCGTCGAAGCGCCTTTCCTCATCCAGAAGTCAGGGAGAAGTTCACCCTGGTCAAGGAGAACTCTCTGGAGCATTTGGAGCTCGTTGGGGACAAACTCGGATCATTGGCATGGGATTGTCCCACCACCCTCGGCGTACACCAGATTCCACACGCCCAACACCCGAACTTTGGGCTTGGCTAACGTTCTGAATACTCACTCAAATCAAGCAATTGAAAGTTTGATCCTGCATGGAAACAGCCAAGGATTCCAAATCTAAAACCACATCAGGTGTTGCACCACTCCTCAGTGGTAAAACGAGGGATTACGATCAATGGAACTAGTGGCAAGGGGCACACCATGTCAACATTCTCCCCCTTGCACAGCAGCCTTGATGCCCTGTCTTTGGAACCTGTAGCATTTTAGACTTCACTGCGTAGACGGAGCTCCATGCAGCTGGCATCATGCTCTTCTTGGGGTTGTGCCTTGGTCATGGTGTCGGGGAGCATGCGCTTAGTGCCACAATGCAAAATAGTTGCATCCCCCGTCGCCATCAAGTCTTGCGCGTAGTGATGCTAGATCTCGATGTGCTTGGTCCTCCTATGGAGCAACAGGTTCTGGGTCAAACTGATGGCACTCATGTTGTCCACTTTGAGTACCGTCGGCTTCTTTTGTGGTACCCCGATCTCCCCTAGCAGCCGTCGCAACTACACTGCCTCCTTTGCGCCTTCCGCGAGTGCAATGCACTCCGCTTCGGCACTGGAAAGTGCCACGCAGTCTTGCTTCCTGCTTGCCCATGAAACTGCTGCACCACCAAGCACAAACACATACCCCGACATTGATTTTCTGTCATCCATATTACCAGCCCAGTTGGCATTGGAGTAGCCAACCAACTCAAGGGAGTCTTCACACGCTCCCCCTCCTAACACGAGCCGCGACTGTTTTTTGGCCTTGAGATAGCGGAGGATCCCCTTCACCACTTGCCGATGCAGTGGGCCGGGATTAGCAACGTAGCCGCTCACTTGGCCTTCCACAAACGCTAGATTGGGACGCGTTGCCACCATGGTGTACATGATGCACCCCACCGCGAACTGGTACGGCACACCTGACATCTCCTCCTTCTCCTCATCTATACTCGGCCCCATGCTCGAGCTTAGCTCACATGTGGGGTTGCACTCCTCCATGTTTTAGCAATGGAGCACCTCATGCACGTACTTTGCCTGTCCCATCTCCAGCGTGTGAGCCCTGCGGTCCCTCTTGATGGCGACACCAAGGTAGTACTCAAGCCTGCCCATGTCGGTCATTTTGAACCGACCGCCCAGCTGCCGCTTCAGGTTCACCAACTCCTCCATGTCTGTTAACACGAGGATCAGGACATCCACATAAAGGACCACAATCTGGTGCAACCCCAGCTGCTTCCGCACGTACATGCTATGATCCGCCTTGTAGCACTTGACGCAAAGCTCGGCCTTGAAGCCGTCCATTTTCAGGTACCACATGAATGGCGCTTGCTTCAGCCCATAGAGCGCCTTGCGAAGCGGGCACACCTTTCGTGGCGGCGTGTCCACCCCCTCTGGCACCTCCATATAGACCTCTTTGTCCAGGTCGCCATTGAGGAATGCGGTTTTTACATCCATTTGATGGACTTTGTAGTCGTGTGCCGCCGCCACAAAGAGGATGGAGCGGATGGATGCAAACTTCGCCACTGGTACGAAGGTTTCATCGTAGTGTTCACCCTTCCGCTGGGCGTACCCCTTCGCAACCAGCCGCGCCTTGTACCGCTCCACCTTCCCGTCCTTGGTGAGCTTTTTCTTGAAGATCCACTTGGAGCCAATGATTTTCGCGCCCTTTGGCCTATCAATCAGCTGCCAAGTGCCGTTCTCTTTGTGGGAGGAGAGCTCTGATTTTATAGCTCCTTCCCGCTCAGCCCCATCCATCCACTACAATGCCTCCTTGACGGTCTTGGGCTCCTCTTGTGCAAAGAACCCTCGAGCGAGTCCGGCCGAGATGCCCTCCGCAGCATTGTACCTCTTTGCCGTCTTCCTTTTGCGTCCGCTTCTCCGGGGCTGCTATAGTTGAGGCTGTTGCTGCTACCGCTACTGGTGCTGCTGATACTACCCTCTTGCAGCACCACTTGCACTGCTGTCCTGCTCCCTCTAACTCGGGGACAGTGGAGATGTGGGCTCACTCCGTGTCCCCTCATTCAGCTCCACTGCTGCCGGCGCTTCGGACTCATTGTCCAACTTGGATGAATGCAAATCAGCCACTCCCCGATCCCCAGGATGGTTGCCGCTGGTTGGAGCCGCTCATACGTCACCCTCTTTTGTGACCTCCGGCGTCTCCCCCTCAAGGAGTGGCAGCCACTTCCCCCGCTTGGAGAGACCCGCATCCTTGTCCGTCCAACGGCTATGCTTGCCAAACGTAATGCCCTGACTCTTCACAATCTGCTGCCTTCGTGGGTCGAAGAGCCGGTACGCATTGCTCTCACTCTCGTACCCGACGAAGATGCACCGGTGAGTCCGCAGGTCCAGCTTGCCCGGCCCCTCCAGTGCATGCACAACAGCATGTACAACAGAACCAAATGTACGAAGGTGTGCCACAATTGGCTTCCTTTTTCTCCACACTTTTTGTGGCATCTTCCACACCTTGGACTCCGTGTCTACTAGCAGCTTTGTCCGTGTCAGGTTCATGATGTACGCTGCTGTCCATGCCGCCTCGCCCCAGTACTGCTACGCGAGGCCTTCGACATTTTTCACATCGACCCAAGCACTTTAAAGCCTCCGTGTTCTCGAGCCGTGCTATCTTGGCATGGAGATTGCCTAGAAAAATTAGGACCTTCCTTGGGACCTCTAGGCCTAATGGGTGACCACCAGTACACCACCGGACGCTACATGGATCTGAGATCCATGAGTAGAACCTTGAGTATAACCTAGAATCCTTGCTTTATTCTCACGCGTTGGTGATGGACCCTTTGCTAGTATTTGACTAGCACGGACTGTTTAGATTTTTTCAAAGGTACTGATGAAGGCCACCCGGCCGAAACCGGTATGCCTATTATGAATTTCTCTCAGAAACCATCCTGTCCATCTCTCTCCTAACATCCGTCTCTTCTGCAACTCTGACATGCCTCATACCAATGCATGTGTGCCAAGCTGCCAAAGGCACAAAGATGACCCAAGCTTGGCTTCTTGCCGAACTACGCCTTGTACAGTGTCATCTGCTCCAACGCCTTGGTAGGACTCCGATTTTTTATGTAGACCATAGTCCTCAGCGCTTCAGCCCGATAGTCGTAGGTGAGCCGAGTCGCGTGCACCATGGAGCGCGTCGACTCAACGATGGTGCGGTTGGCATGTTATGCTACGCCGTTCTGCTCTAATGAGTATGGCGCGGTCCGCTGCACCTTGATGCCTACCGCTGGGAGGTAGTCTTGGAACTCTTTGCTGAGGTACTCTTCGCCATGGTCGCTGCATAATGCCTTGATCTTCTTGCTCCTCAGGTTCTCCACCATTACCTTTAACTCCTTGAGCCTCTCAAAGCATTGGTCCTTGGAGGAAAGGAAGTATATAGCAGTGTAACGGCTGAAATCATCAATGAAGGTGAGAAAAAACCTAGAGCCTCCAAAGCTCTGGGTCTGCATTGGGCTACACAAGTTTGTGTTGACCAGCTCCGGCATCTCCTTTGCGCGTTGTCCTGTTCCATAGAACGCCTCGTGATGATGCTTCACCTCCAAACAGCCTATGCAAAACTGCTCCTTAGAGTTAGAGATGGTGGGCAACCCACATACCATCTGCTTTGTTTCAAGTTGCTACAAGGTGCGCATGCCAATATGGCCGTAGCGGGCATGCCAGATTTTGCCATCTGTGGCCTGAACTACTGCTGCAAGGCTCTGCTTGCGTGGGATCTTGGTCGCCCCTAATAGGCGGTACATGTCGCCTCCGTTCACCGACCTGGCCAACTCCTCTCTTGTTTCCTTATCGAGGACATATTCATAGTCGTCATCAAAGACGACTCGCATTCTTGTATTGGTGAGAGAGGACACTAAGTAAAGGTTGAACACAACATCAGGTATTTACAGCACGTCATGGAACACACCCACTTGTGGGAGTGTCCCAATGCCACGTAGGGTCTCCAACTACATCTCCACAATACCAATCGCCCAGCATACACCACCCGATCATCACCCAAAGCAATCGGATGGGGGGGGGGAATTGAGAGCAGCTGCGTAAACCACTCCTTGTGGTGCGTCAGACTCTTAGTACACCCTGAGTCCTTGTGCCACGCCGGATCAGCCTACTTCTTTTGCAACATGTCAGACTTCATCATGAAGAAGCGGTTGCACAACTCCTTGGCCACGTCCATGTTGCTTAAATGGCGTACGCCGGTCTGATTCTGCTATTGATGCTGCCGTTGCCGACGTTGCTGTGACTATTGTTGCTATTGCTATGGAAATTACTGCTTTTGCTGTTGGTGCTGCTGCTCCTTTTTGTCCCTCTTGAACTTAAAGCACTGTTTCTTGTAGTGCCCCTCTTTCTTGCAATAGTGGTCCTTGCCTTTCTTCTTGCCTCTTTGCTGCCCAGATTGCTCCTACTAGTTGTTTGACCCCATGACCATGAAAGCTGTTTCATTGCTGTTAAACTGCCATTGCGCTTTCCTACATTGCGACGTAGTTCAACTTGCACCAGGTGCGTGTAGATGAAGTCCAGGTTGAGAGTCGGCTCACACTCCAATGTCTCTCCCATCGTGTCATAGTTTGTTGGGAGTCCCCATAGCAAGCGGAGGACAAAACACGTGTCTTCTACAGGATTGCCGGCCGTTTTCACCTGCTTTGCCAGCTCCTTTGCCTTGTCCCAGTACGCCTTCATCCCTTCTCCACTGTACATTTTCAACGCCATCATCTTCTCCTCCAAAAGGATGAGGAATGCAAGATCCTTACTAAGCCTGTACACCAAAAACCAGGTCTCGAGTCGGAGTCTCGCGATTCCGAGACCGAGTCCAGACTCGCGAGTCCCATTCGCCCTCGTAGAATCGACTCGCGATGCCGAGACCACGTTATCGGATCGCGCTTCCCCGCTAGGGTGGCGGCGGGAGCCAGAGGGGGGGGGGGGGGAAATGAAGGTGGGGTCCAGTTCGACATCCACCACCTTGACAGGTGACGTGCTATTATCGAGGCTCCGAAACCCCCCCTCGTCTTTTTTGTGCTTGCCCGTACCTCATTGCCCGCCCCCCCCCCCATTGGCCAGGGTTGTGTATCCAAAAATTTACACTTTGCTGCCCATGTCCACGTAGGGTTTCACGTACGGTTTCACGGGTAGTGCGTGCCTACACCTCCCTAGTCTCTCATAACAGGTTGTGCTTTCACTTTTGGAGATTTTCCTAAGGCACCACCAGGCCTTCGACCCGGCCACCCGGCCGGGCCCTCCCTCACAGCAGCACCAATGGCCTCACAAGCATCAGTGCTGCAGCAGCAGCAGCAGCAGCAGCAGCAGCAGCAGGGCCAGCAGCAGCAGCAGCAGCAGGGGCTGCAGCAAGAGGTGCAGAAGATACAGAAGCAGACCCCCAGCACCTCTGCCTCTAAGCCGGGCGGGACTCTCATCCAGGCCACGCTGAACATGCGAGGACGGGTGGACAAGCGCAAAGCAAAGCCGCCCGTGGTGTGGACGGTTTTCACCTACGTGGTCATCAATGGTGAGCCACGGGCTGCATGCACGCTCTGTCCCCCGCGCACGGGACTGAAGGGGACCTTTGGGCTGAACCAAAGCAACACGTCTGGCATGTGGGAACATCTACGGCTTGAGCACAAGGAAAAGCACAAGGAGTTGAAGGCGTTGGACGTTCAGCAGAGCCTCCTCAATGCAACAAGGGCAGCCGCAGACACCGCAGCCGAGGTGGACGGTACGAACACGCAAGTTGCACGTGGTGCTGCTGGTGTGGGGCTGGTTTTCAACAAGAAGTACTTCCTATCCTGCATCTGGAAGCATGTTGTGGATAAAAACCAGAGTTTCTTGAGCATCGAATCGTTCTGGTTACGGCAAGCTTTCCTCCACTGCAATCCTTTTGCTATCCTGCCTGGTAGGATCACACTAACGCGGCTATTGAAGAATGGAGCTGCTGTGTTTCGGAAGAAGCTCCGGAAGTTGTTATTGGCGGTGGTTTCAGGGGTGTCTTTCACGACCGATGGTTGGCAATCTGACGCCAATCACAAATATTTGGGTGTGACGGCACACTAGATTGCCGACTGGCAGATGCAGAGTGTGGCGTTGGCTTTCCCGTCTTGCAATGATGATGCCACAGCCGCCACTGTCTTTGACTTGTTCGCTGCCGCTGTCAAGGAGTGGGGACTTTGGGACAAAATCTACTGTGTGACCATGGATAACGACAGCGTGAGCGACTCAATGGTGGACAACTTTGTGGTGCTGCAGAACGACAGGTTTGACAAGAACGGCCACATCCGATGCATGGGCCATATTCTCAACCTGGCTGTGAAAGACTTGATTGCAGTGGAGCAGGTGGAGGAGCACCTTCGGGTGGCCCGAGACATAGTGAATCATGTGAGCAGGTCTGCAAAGCGTGAGCAGTCGCTCATCAACGCTTGTCAGGCCCGCGGTGTCAACTACCTCTCCCTGCACCTTGACACCCCCACGAGATGGAACAGCACGCTTGACATGTGTGAGAGGGTGGTGAGAATAAAAGAGGTGCTTGACTAGTGGCTCCAGTCCCGGGATCCTGCCCTGACTCCCAGTGGGCTGGGTTGGGAGCTGCTGGGGATGGTGATCGCAATTTTGAAGCCGTTCAAGGGCTTCACAGAGGACCTCAGTGGACAGGAGTACCCTACGCTCTCACTTGTGGTGTCATTCTTTAGCACCATCTTGCAGAAACTCCACATGTGGCGCGTGAAGGCCACCAAAGCAGCAGAGAAGAAGCAGAAGAAGGCGAGTCTTGACAGCACGGAGAAGCTACTCTTGACGCTGCAGCCGGGGCTGGCCAGTGCAGTTGACAAGGTTAGAAACGGGTGCTGGTGGACAATCACTGTAGGTTTCTGTAGGTTTGTATTCATCTTCTTGACAATCATCGTTTGTGTGCTTGTGGGATTGCAGCTTGAGAAATACGTGAAGAAGTGTAGCATCCGCCATGTGGTTGCAACAGTGATCGATCCACGGTTCAGGTTCCGATTCTTCGACCGCGTGCACAAGGTATGAAAAGTGCCATGGTGATGGCGGTGGTGGTGATGGTGGAGGGGGCGGTTGTGGTGGTGGTGGCGTTGGTTCAGTGTATTCACATTGTTCTTTTAGATTCCTCATATGAAGTAACTCTCCCTTGCTTCCCTTTTTTGCCTATCACGTGTTCGATGCAGCTTCTGGGAATCAAGTCAACGGTGGAGCTGGAGGTCAAGCTGCTTGAATTTTTCAAGCCCTACTTTTCCAAGGTACAAGACGCACGGAGGGCTGCGGCTGCAGCAGCAGAGGCAGCAGCCGTAGCAGAGGCAGCAGAGGCATCTGCAGGAGCAGATGCTGACAACGACGATGACATGATGGCGATGTCTACCAACATGCCCGCAACAGCAGCAGTTGCTAGCAGCAGCGAACAGCTGGGTGGTCCTGCAGCAGCTGCAAAAAAAGGGCGCGGGAAGCAGAGGCGTCAGAGCATGCTGGAGGCCGCACTAGTAGACCCGATGGACGAGCTGTACGAAGAGCCAGAACCTGCTGTACAGGTGGTGGTGCCGGACACGATCGAAGAAGAGGTGGAGTTGTACAAGAAGGAGGCAAGAGGCGGACGGCGTTGCAACGTCTTGCAATTTTACAAGGAGAACTGCACCACATATCCTACATTTGCTTTGGTAGTGCAGGATGTGCTGGCCGTACCAGCAACAAGAACACCCTCTGAGCGCATGTTCTCGCTCGGAGGCAGAGTTGTGACTGACGTTCGACATTCTCTGTCCCAGCTGACTGTGCAGGATTTGCTCTGCCTCAAAACCTGGATCAACGATCCAGCACTGAAGAATTTTCCAGTGGCACCCAATGGTACTGTGGTTGAGGAGCTGCTAGAGATTGAGGAGAAGGAGAAGGCAGCAAGACGCGCAGCGAGGAAAGCCGTGAAAGCAACACACACGCAGGACAAGGGAGCTGCAGATGGCGATGATGCTGTAGCAGAGGATGCGCATGAAGATGCTGACAAAGATGAAGATGAGGAGGATGACAGTACTTCTGAGGACTCAGAGGAGGATGAGAACGACGAGGATGGGTGTGGTGGCTTTGTCATGGGGGATGATGATGACGATGATGATGTTCTAGAGATGAACTAGTCATGTCTTCACTTGCTTTAAACCAAGTCTGTTCCCATGTTTTTGTTCCAGTCCATGTTTGCATCCATAGCAATGCTTGCTTGTGTTCAGTTATTCCTCAATTCAATGAATTGAGATGACACAAAAAGGTTATGCTGTGTTACAACATGTGTTGTGATCAACCCTTGTTTAGTGATTGGAGATGAGCAAAAACCTTCCATCACGGGCAGCATAAGATTCCATTGCTGACCCATCTCCATATACTTGATTAGCCGATTTGGTTTGCACACTCAGTTATACACATACTTCAGTAGCTGATTTGGTTAGCACACTGACTTACACACAGCAACACAAATTTCGAAAACAGCTTTGGATAGGAAGGTTGGATAGCACATTAGGCTAGCATGAGAAATGCATTCATAGACAGGTTCTGCTATGCAGGAGTAATGGTGCACTTGTCTGTTTAGTCAATTGGTGGTGTGGTCGAGGTGTACAGGTGGTGGTGGTGTGCTAGCGGTGCTGAAGCAGTTGGAGGTGGTTACAGAGCAATTGCTGGCTCACAATTGTGATGGTTGTGCACAACCACCGGGATGTGGTGGTGCACAGGGCGATGGTATCCGGTCTCGCGATTCCCGGACGGTGGACTCGCGATACTGCAAACTCACGATTCCAAGACGAGAATCGCGAGTCCGATCCTGGAACCGGACTCGGTCTTGCGATTCCGATTCCACTTCCAGAATCGCGAGACCGGTCTCGGTTACACCCTTAATCCTTACTCTCATACTTCTTGCTCGTGTCCCACCCCTCTTTTGTAGTAGCCTTGTCACTCACATACTGAAGATGCGGGTTGGACAAGGACAAACAGCGTGTAGGCCTGCCTTTCCTTCTTTGACTCCTCATATGCCGCCGCTATAGTTGTAGATGAACTTGCATTTACTCCACTTTTCTGTTTAATGTCAACCTGCCTGAGGCGACGGTCTAGAAAATGGTTTCCGAGACAATGATTCCCACTGACCGCTCTTGGTATTACAGCCGAGAGATCATATCACCCTCAAAGCCAGTGTTCCACACTAAGCAGCTCATAGGAATCACTTCCTTGCATTGCGTCCTTAACACCTCGTCACTTTCATGCGAGGAGCGAACTCCTGGGGCTTAGACAAACCAATGCTTCTTTAGTGTCTGGCTCTGGTGGACAACTTTGTTAGAAGTCCCAACGGTCACAAACGTACTCAATGACAAGCAACTTACATGTTCTTATAGTCCTAGAGCCAGCCTCTAGCCTAGGCACGCAGTGGCTCCTTGGATGAGCCACTCTGGATACAATCTGTATAACATCTCCCCTGCCTACATGGCGCTCCTTGTGACCGCCAAATGGTGCCAGCCACCAGAATGGACCTTGGAATGCTCTTACATGTCTCTTAGAACCTTCATGTCCCCCTTTTGGTCACAAAGAAAACTAGTCCATGGAGGAGGATTTGACCCAGTGAGCTCTCGCTCCAAAGACTAACTCTGGAACGTCTGAGCCACAAGGCGTTATCCTAGAAAATGTTTGCTGGCTATACTTGTTGGGAAAGGAGCCATCCGGCTCAGTTTTAGGTCCACATGAGCAAGTTCTAGGAAAGTACGAGATGCTTGCTCCGATCGTCCATCCAACTTCATCATTGGAAAGATCAGGTGGCAAAATGTCTACGGTCCATGTTTGAGGCTGATCCAACAGTCGGATCGGGAGAGATGAATTTTCGAAGTATTCAGGGTCATCGACCGCCCATATCCGGGTGACCATGGACGATGGCTCCATGCCTTAGCCTGAGAAAAGAAAAAGGCAAGAGATCCAGGGTCAAGACCTGATGGGAGAAATATCAAAAAAGGTTCTAGATCCATGGGTTGCCTTGTCAGAGTGTGCTGACTAAGAAAAAGGTACCTCTCCTTACTTTTTACGTGAGGTGAGATCCTTGTGTGCTAGCCATGGACACATGGCAATTCTCCATGGGATTGTGGGTTATGTGACTACAAGGAGTGTGCCATGAGAGCATTCTCTAGCTCTCTAGGTTGTGTGTGAGTGGTCAGCCTGATTGCTAGGCTGATTTCTTCCCTTGTGTGAGATTGTGGACTCTAGTGTATGAGCCTTAGCCTCCATGGCTAAGTGGTGTGGCTTGTGAGAGGGCTGACTTGCCAAAGCTCTATATATACTCCATCATTTTGAGTGATTCAACAACCATTCTTCAGCACAAGTAGTGCCCTTCCAGTTCCACATGCGCTTTGCTCCAATGCTCCCTCTCTCCTCCAGCTCTAACTCTTGGTATCAAAGCCAAGTTCTGCCACTTTCAACCAGCACAACCTGTCACTTTGAGAGTGACGGGTTGGGGTGATACCTTCACCAAATTTGACAATCGATCACTGGATCTTCAAATTCAAGCAACAAGCTTTCTAACAATGCCAAGATCGCAAAGATCCAATGCTGGGATTGAGAGTTATGCTCAAAACGAGGTTGGCTCGGGCTACATTATTCTCTGTGAGTAAGACTGTCGCCTTGTGATGACCATAACTCTCTCGTTTCTTTGTCAAATTTAAAAAGTAGCACATAAGAATTAATGTATTTTTCTCAAGATTTTTATTGGTGCAAAACATTTGTATTCCATTGCTACTTTTGGGAGAAACGCCATTTACAAGCTGGCTGGTGTGAGCTAGAGTAAGAGCAGAAGCATACCCTGTTTTCAAAAGGGCATATCTCAGGAAATCCCCTATTGATGACCCGGGGTTGATCTGAAAGGTCTTGAGCTTAATTTTCTAGTGGTGGGCTCGGATTTTCAAAGTTCCCAGTCTGCTGGCCTCTGCAGTCTGTTTTTTGTCAGAAAGATTTTTGGCTAAAGCAATAGCAGAACGAGGGGTAGCCCCGCCACTCAAGGGCAGCGCTGAGCATCACCAAGGCTCAAAATGGCAGCAGGAGGCGTAGTAACAGTAGCCCAGCCTTGGGAGAGGCTGGAAGGACACGCCAACTTCATGTTTTGGAAGATCCGTACCCGCCTCCTTTTGGAGGAGAGGGGCTTGTGGGAGGTGGTGAGCGGCGACGAGCGCGCTCCGCCTCCTCAGCCAAAAGGCATCACTGCAGCAGAGGTGGTGGCGGGGAAGACGCCGCAAAAAGGTGCAGCAGATGCAAGTTCATCTACAACTGCAGCAGCGGCATATGAGGAGTGGAAGAAGAAGGACAGGCAGGCCTACAGGCTGCTTGTCGACACCATCTCTAACCCGCATCTTCAGTATGTGAGTGACAAGGCTACTGCAAGAGAGGGGTGGGACATGTTGAGCGAGAAGTATGAGAGCAATGGTCTTGCATTCCTCATGCTTTTGGAGGAGAAGATGATGGCGTTGAAAATGGAAGGTGGTGCAGGGATGGTGGCGTACTTGGACAGGGCAAAGGAGCTGGCAAAGCAACTGAAAGCGGCCAGCAACCCTGTTGAAGACACGCGCTTTGTCCTCCTCTTTCTGAGGGGACTCCCAACAAGCTATGACACGGTGCGAGAGACGTTGGACTACCCGCCGACTCTCGACCTCGACTTCATCTGAACACACCTGGTGTAGGTAGAACTGCGTCGCAATGCCGCAAAGCGCAATGGCGGCAGTAGCAGCAATGAAGCAGCTTTCGTGGCCATGGGCTTTCGCAACCAGCAGCAACAGCAGACTGGGCAGCAGAGAGTCAAGAAGAAAGGCAAGTGCCACTATTGCCAGAAAGAGGGGCACTACAAGAAAGAGTGATTCAAGTTCAAGAGGGACCGGAAGGAGCAGCAGCAACAGGAGCAAAAGTAGCAATCTCCATAACCACAGTAGCAACAGTTACAGCAATGTCAGTAGCTGCAAGAGCAACAGCAATAGCAGCAGAACAAGACCGGCGTGCGTCATTTTGGCAACATGAACGTCGCCAAGGAGGTGCGCAAACGCCTCTTCATGGCGAAGTCTGACATATCGCAGAAGGAGAAGGCGGATCTGGCGTGGTACGAGGACTCTTGGTGTACCAATAGCCTGACGCTCCAGAAGGAATGGTTTACGAAGCTGCTCTCCATTCCCCCCCATCCGATTGCTTTGGGTGATGATCGGGTGGTGTATGCTGAGGGGATTGGGATTGTGGAGATGTGGTTGGACATCCCGCGTGGCATTGAAGTGGGAGTATTCCATGGCGTGTTGTATGTACCTGATGCTGCGTTCAACCTTCTCTCAGTGTCCTCTCTCACCAACAGAGGACTACGCGTTGTCTTTGACGACGACTATGGCTACATCCTTGACAAGGAAACCGAGGAGGAGTTGGTTTGGTCGGTGAAGGAAGGCGACATGTATCGCCTGCTGGGGGCGACCAAGATCCTGTGTGAGCCGAGTCTTGAAGAAGTGGTACAGGCCACAGATGGCGAAATCTCGCATGCGCGCTACGGTCACATCGGCATGCGCGCCTTCCAGCAACTTCAAACGAAGCAGATGGTGCGTGACTTACCCACCATCTCTAACTTTGAGCAACAGTTGTGCATTGGCTGTTTGGAGGGGAAGCAGCATCGCGAGGCGTTCTCTGGAGCAGGAGAGTGCGCGAAGGAGGTGCTGGAGCTGGTCCACACAGACTTATGTGGCCCGATGCAGACCCAGAGCTTTGGAGGATATAGGTATTGTCTCACCTTCATTGATGATTTCAGCCGTTACAGTGCTGTGTACTTCGTTTCCTCCAAGGACGAGTGCTTTGATTGGTTCAAGGAGTTCAAAACTGTGTGAGCCTTAGCCTCCATGGCTAAGTGGTGTGGCTTGTGAGAGGGCTGACTTGCCCAAGCCCTAGCTCTGTATGTACTCCATCATTTTGAGTGATTCAACAACCATTCTCAAGCACAAGTAATGCCCTTCCGATCCCACATGCTGGCTGCTCCAAGGCTCCCTCCATCTCCGGTTTCAACTATACTATCCAGATTAGACCAAGAGGAATGGCTCCAAATGAGCTACGCATGCCTTGTCTATCAGGAGTAGACTTAGGGGACTTACTCCAAGGGAGCAGTGCATGCCTAGTTGGTCTTGTGCCTGTCTCAATATCAGCCATGGACAAGGAGCATATCAGGCCAACAAACAAAATCTCTTCTTGATCTGGCAATCTTGGCCTTAGTCTTGGTCTGCTGCGTTGACTATTCCAATGACTCGAATACCTACAAGGTGCAATTTTCTCTCTAGCACCTTAATCATATAATCTGCAGGCATTTTCTTGGTCTCCACATATTCGAGGTCCACGATCTTCTTTCCCACCAGGTTGCGTGTGTAATGGACCCAAAAGTCCATGTGCTTGGTCCGCCGTGGGATGACATCATCCTGTGCCATTTTTATGGCGCTCTTGTTGTCGATGCGGACCTCTGTTACCTCCGTTTGTGGCACTTTCATCTCCGCAAGCAAGCTACGTAGCCATTGTGTCTCCTTGCATGCTTCTGAAAGAGGGATGTACTCTGCCTACCCGGTAGAGAAGGAGACAAAATCTTGCTTTCTTGTTGCCCAAGAGACTACACCACCGTTTAACAGGCACACAAATCCCAAGGTGGACTTTCTGTCGTGGATTCTTCTTCCCCAGTTGGCGTCTGTGTAGCACACCAGTTGCATTGGGTCACATCCTTCCTGGCCTCCAAACTGGAGTCCCATGTGTCGCGTCTTCTGTAGATACCGCATGATGCGCTTCACTGCTTGCCAGTACCGTGACCCTAGATTGGCCACAAACCTGCTCACATATCCCACAGCATAGAAAATGTCAGGGCGTTCTCCTACCATGGCATACATGTGGATGAAAATTACACACTGGTAGGGAATGTTCTTCGTCTCAATCCGTTTTGCTTCCGTGTAGGGCTCATGGAAGAGGAGAGCTTGATGTCTCTTGTTATGGGTGTGCTAAGGGGCTTACACTCCTCCATGTTGTAGTACTTGAGGACCTCCATGATGTACTTGGTCTGGTTCACCTCGATGGTGCGTGCCGCTTGATTGTTGTGGACGGCTATCCCAAGGTAGAACTCGAGCGGACCCATGTCCTTCGTCTTGAACCTATTGCTGATATCGGTCTTCAGCTTGTTCAAAAGCTCGACGACGACCAGATCATCCATGTAGATGATGATCAGGTCATCCACGTACAATGCAACGAGCATCAAGCCTTCTTCATCCTCCAGCACATAGACACTAGGGTCATACTAGCAGTGCGTGAAGGTGAGCCCGGCCATGAAGCCGTCCATTTCCTTGTACCACATCCTTCGGGCCCGTTTCAGCCCGTAGAGAACTTCAACCAGTTTGCAAACCTTGCGATCTAGAGCTTTCACTCCCTTGGGCACTTGCATAATCACTTATTTGTCTAGCTTCCCATAGAGGAAAGCTCTTTTGACGTCCATCTAGTAGACCTCCAGATCTTTTGCAGCAACGATGTCCACTATGGATCTCATGGAGGCAAAGGCGACGACAGGCATGAAGGTCTCCTCGTACTCTGAGCCTGCACGCTGGGAAAACCCCTTCGCCACAAATATTTCCATGTACTTGTCGATAGTACCATCCTGCTTGAATGTTTCCCAGAGTACCCTCTTTCATCCCACCACGTGCGCGTTTGGGGGCCTGTCCACCAGAACCCATGTTTTGTTCTCTTCAATGGATGCGAGTTTGCTATCCACTGCCTCCTTCCACTCGGCCGTATCTAACATGTTCATAGCCTCTGTTGCGATCATAGGCTCTCCCTAAGCCAAGCATGACCAGAGGAGTCCGGTCTATTACGCACTCTTACCATCGTAGGTAGGCAGAGGTTTCTTCTGGCGCATACTACGCTGGAGCGTTGCTAGGGGTGCTTCAAGACTTAGTTGTTTTTGTTGCTTCTGTTGCTCCTGTGCTGCCAGTGATCCGCTGTTTGAGGAAGAACCACCGGCCTCAGAGTTTGACTTAGAAGCCTCGAATGGCTCGGACTAAGTGTGAGAGTGTGTCGTGTCAGCCTGCACAGCCACCACCCTTCACTGGCACCATCTGCCGGTTTTGTGGTGCCTAATCACCTGACTGGAGCAACATAACCAACTCTTCAGATTCGAGAGCATGGGTAGGGTCCAGCGATTCTCCCTTCTCGTGCGACCTTTCATCAAACTCGACCTCTCGGCTCCTGATGAGCTTTCCAGCCACTTTGTCCCACAGCCCGTACGCCTTGTGTGCAGTATTGTATTCGACCATTACACACTTAGGAGCACGTGCATCCAGCTTGCCACTTCCTTCTCCTGCTTGGACCTTTGCCCAGGCAGTACAACCAAAGACCCTCGAGTGTGAGGAACCGGTTTCTTCCCTGAACAAGCCTCCTATGGAATTCTAAGCTGCTTCTCTTACTGCTTCTTACAACGCCTTCCATGCGCGGCTGCCGATATGAGATTCACAAGGTAGCAAGGAGTTCTTGTAGCTTCAGTCCAAAAGCGAGGTGGGAGTTTTGCATCAAAGAGCATACTTCGTGTCATGCCGAGGATAGTGTGGTTGGTCCGCTCGGCAACGCAATTACTTTGGGGATGTAAGGCGTGGTGCTCAAGTGGTTGATGCCGTGTTGGCTTAACCAGCCTTAACACGCCTCACACTCACTACAGTTGTCCTTGCACTGTATCCTTAGCACCTGGTCACTTTTGCGCGAGGAGCGAACTTTTAGGACTTGGACCAACCAATGCTTCTTTAGTATCTACCTCTATTGGACAACTCCGTAAAGAGTCTCAAAGGTAAGAAATCCACTCAATGACAGGCCACTGACAGGTTCTTATAGGCCTAAACCCAGCCTCTAGCCTAGGCGCGCACAAGCTCCTTACATGAACCACTTTGGCGGCAATCTGGATTGTGTCATCCCCCCTACCTACATGGCGCTCCCTGTGACCGCCAAGTGGCGCCAGCCACCAGGAAGGACCATGGAATGTTCTAAGATGTCACTTAGAACCTTCTTATCCCCCTTTTGGTCACAAAGAACATTAGTCACCAGGTTGGGATTTGACCTAGTGACCTCTCGCTACAGAGACTAACTCTGGAACATCTAAGCCACAAGGAGTTGTCCTAGGTAGTGTTTGCTGGCTATACCATCCACATTAGACCAAGGGAACTTGCTCCAAAGGACTAGTGCATGCCTTGTCTATCTGGACCAGACTTAGGGAACTTACTCCAAGGGAGTAGTGCATGCCTAGTCCGTCCTCTGCCTGTCCAAATATCGGCCATGGACAAGGAGCATTTGCGATGAACACACCAGAGGCAGAAACTAAAGAAGCATTGGTTGGTCTACGCACTAAGAGTTCGCTCTTTGCGCAGAAGTGACAAGGTGTTAAGGACAGAGTGCAATGAAGTTATTCCTATGAACTTCTAAGTATGGAACATTGGCTCTAAGGGTAAGATCATCTCTTGGTTGCAATACCAAGAGCGGTTGGCGGGAACCATGGTTTCAGAATCCGTTTTCTAGACCTAAGGCAGGCTGACATCTTGCTGTCGATGCGGACCTTTGTTGCTTCCGTTTGTGGTACTTTCATCTCGGTAAGTAAACTGTGTAGCCACTGTCTCCTTATATGCTTCCGACAGAGTGACGTACTCTATCTCAGTGATAGAGAGGGGGACACAATCATGCTTTCTTTTTACCAAAGAGACTACACCACCATTCAAGAGCAACACAAAGCCCGATGTCGATTCTTCCTCCCGAGTCGGCGTCTTTATAGCACACGAGCCGTAGCGGGTCAGATCCCTCTTGGCCTTCAAACTGGAGTTCCTTGTGTCGTGTCTTCTATAGATAGCCCACGATGCGCATGACCGCTTGCCAATGTTGTGGCCCTGGATTGGGAACAAACCTGCTGACTTGTCCCATAGCATAGGAAATGCCAGGGTGTATTTCTACCATGCCATACATGAGGCGACCAATAGCAGACTGGTAGGAAATATTCTCCATCTCAAGCCGTTTTGCTTCCCTGATTGGGCTCATGGACGAGGAGAGCTTGATGTCTACTGTCATGGGTGTGCTGATGGGCTTGCAGTCCTCCATGTTGTAGTGCTTGAGGACCTCCATGAAGTGCTTGGTCTGGTTTAGCTCAATGTTACCTATTGATCGATTACGGTTAATGGCTATGCCGAGGTAGAACTCGAACGGATCCATGTCTTTCATCTTGAACATGTTGCTGCGATTTTTCTTCAGCTTATTCAACAGCTCAATTGACGATAACCAGATGATCATGTCATCCACGTATAGTCCAACCAGCATCAAGGCTTGCTCGTCTTACCGCACGTAAACACTAGGGTCATTCTGGCAGTGCGTGAACGTGAGCCCGGCCCTGAAGCCGTCCATGTCCTTCCACTACATCCTTGGGCCTGTTTGCAAACCTTTGGAGTGCTTTGACCTGTTTGCAAAGCTTGCCCTCTGGAGCTTTTACTCCCTCGGATACTTCAATCTCCACTTCTTTGTCAAGGTTCACGTAGAGAAAAGATATCTTGATGTCCATCTGGTGGACCTCCAGGTCTTTTACAACAGCGATGTTCAACATGGATCTAAAGGATGGAAAGGTGACGACAGGCACAAAGGTCTCCTCGTACTCTTAGCCTGCATGCTGGGAAAACCCCTTCGCAACAACTCTTGCCTTGTATTTGTTGATAGAACCATCCTACTTGAACGTGTTCCAGAGTACCCACTTTGACCCCACCACGTGCGAGTTGGGGGGCCTGTTCACCAGGACCCATGTTCTGTTCTCTTCAATGGATGCGAATTTGCTATCTAGTGCCTCCTTCCACTTGGCAGCATCTGGCATGTTCATAGCCACCGTTATGATCACATGCTTTCCTTGAGTCATGCATGACCAGCGTAGTCCGGTCCATTCCGCACTTTTTGCATCATACTTTGGCGAAGGATTTTTCTGGCGCGTACTATGCTGGATTGTTGCTAGTGGCACTTCAAGGTTTAGTTGCTTTTCTTCCTCTTGCGCTGCCAGTGATCCGTTGTTTGAGGAAGAGCCACCGGCCTCACAATTTGGATCATAGGCCTCAGACCACTCAGACACAATGTCGGAGTCCATTGCTGTGTCAGCCTGTACAGCCACTCTCCCTACAACACCATTCTTGAATAGCGTCATCTGCTAGTTCTCACGTACCTAATGACCTGACTCTAGTAACACAACCCACTCTCTTGATTTGGGGGCATTAATAAGATCGAGCAACTCTCCCTTGTGAAGCATCTTTTCATCACATTCAATATCTCGGCCCCTGATGAGCTTTCCAGCCGCTTGGTTCCACAACTTGTATGTCTTGTGTGCAATGTTGTATCCAGCAATTACACACTTACAAGTGCGTGCATCCAGCTTGCCACTTTCTCCTCGTACCTGGACCTTTGCCCAGGCACTACACCCAAAGATCCTCAGGTGTAAGGCATATGCCTTCTTCTCTCACCAAGCCTCTTATGGCGTCCTCAGTTACTTCTCTTGGTGCTTCTTCCCGCGCCTTACATGCGCGCCTGCCGGAGTGAGGTTCACAAAGTAGCAAGCAGTTCTTGGAGCATCATCCTAGAAGCGAGGTGGGAGTTTGGTGTTGAAGAGCATACTTTGTTTCATGCCGTGGATAGTCTGATTCATCCGCTCATCAATGCCATTACGTTTGGGAGTGTAAGGCGTAGTAGTCTAGTAGTTGATGCATTGTTGGCTCAACTAGCGTTTCCACCCTTTGTACTCTCCAATGTTGTCTGTGCGGAGTGCCTTGACCTTGCTTGTCTGCAGCTCTACCATGGCGACAAACTCTTGCAACTTCTCATTGACCTCTGTCTTTGTCTTGAGGAAGTAGATCCACATCTTGCGACTGTGATCATCAATGAAGGTCAAGAAGTACTTGCAGTTATCGTTTTTAGGGAGTGCAAAATGGTCCGCAACTATGTTTTGTCGCCTTGAGGTAGCAAACAATCCGCTTCACTGTTTGCCAATGCACCAGCCCGGGGTTAGCAACATAGCGGCTCACTAGGCCCTCCGTGAAGGCCAGGTGTGGCCACTTTGCCACCATGGTATACATGATGTTCCCCACAGTAGAGTGGTATGGCACACCTGCCATCTCCTCCTTTTTTTGGTCCGTGCTCGGCCCCATGCTTGAGCTCCGCTCACATGTGGTGCTCATGGTGTGACGATGGGGTTGCATCCCTCCATTTTGTAACAGCAGAGCACCTCTTACACGTACTTTGCCTGCCCCATCTCAAGCGTGTATGCGTTGCGGCTGAGAGGGACCCCTCTTGATGGCGACGCCGAGGTAGTACTCATCCATGCTCATCCATGTCAGTCATTTTGAACTGATCGCACAGCTGCCGCTTTAGGTTCACTAACTCTTCCATGTCTGATGACACGAGGATGAAGTCCATTATCTGGTGCAACCCCGGTTGCTTCCGCACATACACGCTCTGATGTGCTTCACAGCGCTTGAAGCCAAGTTCGGCCATGGAGCCGTCCATGTTCAAGTACCACACGAGTGACGCTTGCTTCAGCCCGTAAAGCACCTTGCAAAGCCTGCACACCTTTCCCGACAGCGCATCCACCCCCTTTGGCACCTCCACGAGGACCTCCTTGTCCAGGTTACCGTTGAGGAATTCAATTTTCACATGCATTTGGTGGACTTTGTAGTCGCCCGCCGCTGTCACAGAGAGGATGGGGCAGATGGAGGTGAACTTTGCTACTGGTGCGAAAGTTTCTTCGTAGTGCTCACCCTTCTACTGGGCGTACCCCTTTGCAACCAGCCGTGCCTCGTACCACTCCACCATCCCCTCTTTAGTGAGCTTTGTCTTGAAGATCCACTTGGAGCTGATTATTTTTGCGCCCTCCGGCCCGTCAATTAGCTGCCAAGTGCCATTTGCTTCATGGCAGGCGAGATCAGATTTTATGGCTCACTCCTACTCAGCCCCATCCTTCTCCTTCAATGCCTCCTTGACGGTGTCGGTCTCCTCTTCTGCAAAGAACGCTCAAGCGAACCCAGTCCGGGTGCCCTGTGCGGCATCAAACGGTTTGGTCGTCCTCCTTCCACATCCGCTTCTTCAGGGCTACAACAAATGAGGCTGCTCCTGTTGTTGTCATTCTTGTTGCTGCTCCTATTGATGTCCTCTCGCGTTGCCACTTGTACCACTGGCTTGCTCCCCCTCTCTCGGAGACCGTGGACATGCGGGCTCAATCCCTGCCTCCTTATTCAGCTCCATTGGTGGCGGCACTTCAAACTCATTGTCCAATTCAGCTGAATATAAATCAGTCGCTTCCCAATCCCTTGGATGGTTCCCGCCGGTTGGAGCCGTTCAGACGTCACCTTCTTTTGCATCCTCCGGCGTCTTTCCCTGATGGAGTGATAGCCACTGCCCACGCTTGGAAAGACCCACGTCCTTGGTTGTCCAACGACTGTCCTCGTGGAACTTGACATTGTGACTCTTCGCGATTTGCTGCCTCCGTGGGTGAAAGAGCCGGTACGCCTTGCTCCCACTCTTGTACCCAACGAAGATGCACCGCCGAGTTCACGGGTCCAGCTTGCCTTGCCCCTCCCGTGCCTGCACAATAGCATGTGCAACACAACCAAAGGTGCGGAGATGTGCCACAGGTGGCTTCCTCCTACTCCACTCTTCTTGTGGCGTCTTCCACACCTTGGACTTCGTGTCTTTTAGCGGCCTGTCGGCGTCAGGTTCATGATGTACGCCACTATGTGTGCCGCCTCGCCCAAGGACTACTGTGTGAGGCTGGCATGACTCAACATGGACCGGATGATGTTGAGGATGGTGCGGTTCACTCTCTCAAACCTAATCTACTACGGATAGTGTTGAGTAGGTTTATTGGCATGTGATCCCCTTGCTCTTCATCCACGCCGAGCAGCCCTTGTACTCGCTGCTATTGTCGTCCCTGAACGCCTTCACCTTCAACCCTGTTCGCTGCTCCACTGCCGCCACAAACTCTTTCATACATTTGAGGCCATCACTGTTCCTCTTGATGATGTACAGGTAGAGCTTGCGAGAATGATCGTTCATGAAGGTCACGAAGTAGCGAGCGTCCCCTGAGGGAGCTCTCAAATGGTCCACACACGTCAGTTTGGACCACCTCCACCTTCGCCAACGCATGCGTCCCTTTGCCATTAAACGACTGTCGTGTCGCCTTGCCAACCACGCACGGCTTGAACACGGCATTCTTGGCTTCATCAAGGCTTTTGACCTCAAGACCTCGTACCACTTCCTTTTTTGCCATGTCCCTCACCATTGAGGGAGCAATGTGACATAGGCGTCGGTACCAACGGTCGAGGACTCCATCATCCTTCATCATGAGGTGGATGTCGTCAGTCCTCGCCGCATCAGCAAGAATCTTTGTACGAAGAAGGTATAGGTCCTCCTTCCTTTTTCCACATGCAATCACCTTGCCACCGCCCTCCTTCCAAATGATGGCCTCTTTCTTGTTGAAGAGTACCTCAAGCCCCTTGTCGGTAAGGTGGCTCACTGACAGCAGGTTTGCCTCAAAGTTGGGCATGTGGAGCACGTCGTAGATAGTGTATGAAGTGTATTTTCCGTTCACAACCGGCTTAAAGTGAACACTGCCTTCGCTCGCGGCCAACTCAGTTTTGCCGTTAGCCACTGTCATGTGCCACTCAGTGGCGCCGTAGGTGACGAATGCCACCCGGTTGGATTGTGCATGGTAGCCTGATCCGGAGTCGATCTCCGTGACTTTGGGATCTGTCAAGTTGGTAGATACCGTGGTTATCATGGCTGGGGTGTCCTTCGTTCCCCCCATCCCGGGCTGGTCTGACTTCTTGTTGGGGTAGACACGTGCGTAGTGGCCCTGTTTTCCATAATTGTAGTACTCCCCATTGTTGTCACCTCTCTTGGTGCCCTGCTTGGCACCCTTCCCCTTCTTGCCTCCCCCTCCATCTTGAGGGCGCACGGCAAAAGCGGAACTTGCCATTGCCCCGCTCTCTCTCCAACCACGCAGCATCAATTCATTACGGACGTATTCAGCCACCTTCAGTGTTGGAATGATGCTCCTCACCATGGCAGGAGTGACTCCAAAAAGGAACATAAAAAAGACAAGCCTTAGTGGCTTAGTGGCTAATGGTGTCCATTTCTAGAGGCAGGGGCCCGGGTTCAAGTCCCACAAGATGAAATTCTGCCCTGCCTCAAGGGAGGTGGAAAATAGATGCTAGGAAACTAGCTCAACCTCTAGAGTTCCTCTTTATGTTTCTAGACGGCCAGGTGAGGGTCCAGGAAGGTGGCACATCTTCTAGAAGGGGTGACTTGTCCTACAAGGCATCAAGAGGTGTCTTGGTCTTCTGGACACCTTCCCTCCTACTAGAAGCAAGCTGAGGAATCTAGGAAGGGGCACAAGCTTCTAGAGGATGGAAGGGATGCCTTCCTAGGTGGGAAAAGGACAGCCTACCAAAAGCCACTATAGAAGTCATAGTATCTTCTAGGAAGCATCAAATATGGCATGCTTTGTGTTGTAGAAATCTTATATCTGTGGCTATAAAATGCCACTGCATGTGAGCCTTGATCAAGTGTACATTCCTTGTCAATTCAGGCCAAAACTATTGCCTAAATCTCTAACCATTTTTCTGCCATCCTTGGAACTAGTTGCCTCCACAGTTTCGGTCTCTCAAAAAATAGTTGATGGTGTGAACCAGCTACCCCTAGGGGCCCTCCAGGGTGTACACTCACCCTCAGGCCAACAAAGGGTTATGGGCCCATGCCTCTAAGGGGTTTCAAAGCCAGCTTGATTTCACGCTTCCAACAGCAAGACATGGCGACCAGCGAGCAAGAGAGCAGCCGCGCTATCCTTAAGTTTGATGGGACAGGCTTTGCCTTGCGGAGGTGGTAGTTTGAGGTCTTCCTCGACGACAAGGGACTGCTTGAGCTCGTAAAAGGTGATGAGACTACTCCGCCAGAGACAACAACGGCTGAGGTGAAGGAGGCATACAAGAAGCGCAACAAAAAGGCGTTGGCGCTCCTTGTGTCCGCGTTATGCCCACCACAACTTGGGCACATCCAAGGATGCACCATGGTCACACACGCATGGTCAAAACTCCGCTCCATCTACCAGTCAAGCAACCTTGCTAATCAGCTCTTCATCTTCAAACGGCTCGTCACCCTCCGAGCCAACGAAGGCAACAACATCATGGAGATCATGCAGCAGATTGAGTCGCTCGCATCAGAGTGCGTGGCCACGGGTTGGGAGGTCGACTCTCAGTTGCAAGCTATGATCATCCTTCTGGCCTTGCCAGAAAATTAGAGTCCCATGATCACAGTCATTGGTGGTAAGCCTTCCGAAGAGCTGAAGTACCCGAAGGTTGCTGAGTACATGCGCAATGAGTGGATGCAACGTGGCGGTCGAGAGAGTGCAGTGGCATCAAGTTCAACTTACACGGTTCATCCTCAAAGTGGAGGCGGAGGCGACAAGTGGAAGGGTGCCAAACAGGGCACCAAGAGGGGTGACAAGAAGGGGGAGTGCTTCAACTACGGAAAGGAGGGCCACTACGCGCGCAACTGTCCCAAGAAGAAAACAGATCAGTCGCAACGGGGCGGGAAGAAACATGAGCACGCCCTTATGGCACAAAATTGCACCAACTTGAAGGATCCGGGAGTTACCGTCATCGTCTCCGGATCAGGCCACCACACGCAATGCAACAGGGCGGCATTTCTCACCTACGATGCCTCGGAGAGACGCATGACGGTGGCCAATGGAAAAACAGAGGTGGCCGCCGGTGAGGATAACGTCCGCATTGAGTCAATTGTGGATGGCAAACCTGTCACAAGCACAATATACGATGTGCTGCATATGCCCAACTTTGGGACAAACCTGCTCTCCGTCAGCCGCCTTACAGACAAGGGACTTGAGGTGCTCTTCACAAAGAAGGAGGCTGTCATCCGCAAAGAGGACAGAGGTGAGGTGATTGCGCGTGGCAAAAGGGAGGATGACTTGTACCTGCTACGTGCAAAGATCCTCAGCAGCCGGGTAGTGTCCAACGCTGCCAATCTTGCAACAAAGGGTGGAGGAGACCTAGACCTATGGCACCGCCGACTTTGCCACATTTCTCCATCGACAGTGAAGGAGATTGCTAAGAGGGAAGTGGTGCGGGATCTCCAAATCAGCGGCCTTGATGAAACCAAGGAGACCGTGTGTGAGCCATGCATCATTGGCAAATCAACTCGGCAGCCGTTTGTCGCCAAGGGGACGTGTGCATCGGCAAAACTGGCCGTGGTACACATGGATTTGTATGGACCGCTTGAGAGCTCCATCGGAGGAGCTCGCTACTTCCTCCCCTTCATCGATGCTCACAGCCGGAAACTCTACCTCTACCTTATGAAGCGGAAGAGTGAGGTCCTTGTGTGCATGCAGGAGTTTGTGGCTGATGTGGAGCGGCAAACAGAGTTGAAGGTGAAGGCGTTCCGGAGTCACAATGGCGGTGAATATGCGGGGTGCCTTGGGTGGATGAAGAGCAAGGATACTGAGTGGCAAAAAACAACTCTACACTCCCCACAAGAGAATGGCATTGCAGAGAGAGAGAATCGCACAATCCTTAACATGGTGTGATCCATGTTGAGCGACGCCGGCCTTACACAACGGTATTGGGCGGAGGCGGCAAGGACAGCAGCGTACATCATGAATCTTGTGCCAACCAAGCCGCTAAAAGACAAGGAGAGCAAGGTGTGGAAGACGCCACAAGAGGTGTGGAGCGGGACGAAGCCCGCAGTGGGTCACCTCCGCACGTTTGGTTGTGTTGCACATGCAATGGTGCAGCCACATGAGGGACGGAGCAAGCTGAACCCGCGTACCCGCCGGTATATGTTCCTTGGATATGAGAGCGAAAGCAAGGCGAATCGGCTCTTTGATCGAAGGAGGCAGCAGATTGACCGGAGACATAACGTCACGTTTGACAAGAAAAGCCGTTGGACAGACAAGGAGGCAGGTCTCTCCAAGAGGGGGGAGTGGATGCCACTCCTTGAGGGGGGGACGCCGGAGGACGTGAATGACGGTGACATCCTCGCATCACCACCAACTGGAGAGCATCGCCTGAGGGATGGGCGAGCGGCACACTTTATTTTGTCCAGTTCGGACGAGGAATTCGAAGCACTGGAGATGGACGTGGAGGTGGGGAGTCGACAGATGTCTCCAAGGTCTCCAAGAGAGGAGGAGCAGGTGCTTGGAGAGGATGGCGCCAAAAGAGGACAGCAACAACAACAACCGCCTCAAGAGCCCCGCACGAGTAACCGTGTGCGAAGGACAAAAAGGTATGATGCCGATAAGGGCATTTGGACTGGGTTTGCACAAGCCTTCTCCACGCAAGAGGAGCCTCAATCTGTAAAAGAGGCAGTGCACCAGAGGGATGGGGCTCATTGGGAGGGAGCAATAAAATCTGAGCTTGCCTCCCACGAGGAGAACGGCACTTGGGAGCTAGTTGACCGGCCAGAAGGCGAGAAAATCACCGGCTCCAAATGGATCTTCCGGAAGAAGCTCACAAAGGAGGGGAAGGTGGAGCGGTACAAGGCGCGGCTTGTGGTGGAAGGATATGCCCAGAGAAAAGGGGAGGACTACGACGAGACCTTTGCACCAGTTGCCAAGTTTGCCTCCATCCGTACTATCATCTCGGTGGCAGCGGCACGCGACTACAAAATCCACCAAATGGACGTGAAAACCGCGTTCCTCAATGGCGACGTGGACAAGGAAGTCTACATGGAGGTGCCAGAGGAGGTGGATGCGCCGCAAGGGAAGGTGTGCCGGTTTTGCAAGGCGCTATATGGATTGAAGCCAGCTATGCTCGTGTGGTACCTCAAGATGGATAGTTTCATGGGTGAACTTGGCTTCAAGCGCTGCGAGGCCGATCATAGCATGTACGTGCATAATCAGCCAGGACTCCACCATAATGTCGTCCTTTGCGTGGATGACCTCGTCCTCGTGTCTTCGGATGAGGGGGAGGTCAAGAGCCTGAAGCAACAGCTTGGCGGCCGGTTCAAGATGACATACATGGGCGAGTTTGAGTACTACCTCGGTATCGCCCTCAAGAGGGACCGCAAAGCACGCACGCTCGAGATGGGTCAAGAAAAATGTGTGCAAGAGGTGCTCCGCCGCGACAACATGGAAGAGTGCAACCCCATCGGCACACCTATGATAACGACATGTGAGCTAAGCTCGAGCATGGGCCCGAGCATCGAGGACGGGAAGGCGCAGATGGCTAGAGTACCGTACCAGTCCGTAGTTGGCAGCATAATGTATGCCACGGTGGCGATGCGGCCTAACCTTGCCTTTCGTGAAGGACAAGTGAGGCATTATGTTGCTGATCTGGGGCCGCTACATTGGCATGCGGTGAAGAGAATCCTCCGCTAGTTGAAGGCAATGACACATTCGCGACTTGTGTTTGGAGGGAGAGCGCGGACTGACTCCCTCGCGTTGGTTAGCTTCTCTGATGCTGACTGGGCAGGTGACGTTGATAACCGCAAGTCAACATCAGGCTATGTTTTTGTGCTTGGTGGTGCAGCGGTGTCTTGGGGAAGAAGGAAGCAGGACAGTGTGGCTCTATCCACCATAGAGGCGGAGTATATTGCACTTGCGGAAGCCGCAAAGGAGGCACTATGGTTGCAACGATTGCTCAAGGAGATTGGGGTGCCGCAAAACAAGCCAATGAAACTCAATGTTGACAACATGAGTGCCATCAGCATGACCAAGAACCCTGTGCTACACAGGAGGACCAAGCACATAGAGATCCGGCATCACTTTTCATGAGATCTCGTTGCAAAGGGTGATGTGGTGCTTGTGCACTGCGGCACAAAGCACATGCTTGCTGATGACAAAGGCGCAACCCAAGGACAGGCATGATGCTACTTGTATGGAGCTTGGGCTTTCCCAAGCCTCTTGAGTTGTAGGCTGAGCATGGACAACTGCCATGGGTGACGCGCAAGGGGGAGATTTTTGGAATTATGCTCCTCACCATGGCAGGAGTGATTCCAAAAAGGAACACCAAAAAGACAAGCCTTAGTGGCTTAGTGGTTAATGGTGTCCACCTCTAGAGGCAGGGGCCCGGGTTCAAGTCCCACAAGATGAAATTCTGCCCTGCCTCAAGGGAGGTTGAAAACAGATGCTAGGAAGCTAGCTCAACCTCTAGAGTTCCTCTTTAAGTTTCTTGATGGCCAGGTGAGGGTCCAGGAAGGTGGCACACCTTCTAGAAGGGGTGACTTGTCCTACAAGGCATCTAGAGGTGTCTTGGTCTTCTGGACACCTTCCCTCGTACTAGAAGTAAGCTGAGGAATCTAGGAAGGGGAAGAAACTTTTAAAGGATGGAAGGGATGCCTTTCTAGGTGGGAAAAGGACAGCCTACCAGGGACCACTATAGAAGCCATAGAATCTGCGAGGAAGCTTCAACTCTGGCATGCTTTGGTATTCTAGAAAGCTGAGATCAGTGAGTATAAAATGCCACAGCTTGTGAGCCTTGATCAAGTGTTCATTCCCAGTGTATTGGGGCCACAACTATTGCCTCACTCTCTGACCAGTTTTCTGCCATCCTTGGAACTAGTTGCCTCCACAGTTTTAGTCTCTAAAAACATAGTTGGTGGTGTGAACCAGCCACTGCTAGGGACTCTTCAGGGTGTACACTCACCCTCAGGCCAACATTCAGCTCATTGGCAGACCAGCCGCGTACGACAGTGATCATGGAACTCCAACTGTCTGGCAAGGCCAGAAGGAGGATCATAGCTTGCAGTTGAGGGTCAACCTTCCATCCAGTGGCTAGGCACTCGGCAGTAAGGGACTCAATGTACTGCAGGATCTCCATGATGTCATCGCCTTCATTTGCTTGGAGGGTGATGATCCTCTTGAAGATGAAGAGCTGGTTAGCAAGGTTGGTGGATTGGTAGATAGTGCAGAGCTTCTACCACGCCTCCGTGGCCTTCGTGCATCCTTGAATCAGTGCGCGCTGCGGCGGGGCTAGCGCCAACACCAATAATGCAAACACCCTCTTGTTGCACTACTTGTACTTGTCCACCTCCTCCAGCGTCGCGGTATCCGGAGGCACGGTCTCTTCACCGTTGACCAGCTCAAGCACTCCGTTGTCATCAAGGTAGACCTGAAAATGACATCTTCACAAGGGGAAGCAGTTTTCATCAAACCTGGAGAAGGTGCCAATGCTCTCTTGCTCGGTCGTTGCCATCGCGCGTGACAACAATGTGAAAGCTGTAGAGCTAGGATCCCTCTAGACACGTGAGCCCATAACCCTGTGTTGGCTCTACTCAGTTTTTAAGCACTCTCAAGGATGCCTAGATCTCACACATGCATGCTACCAGTGTTTGGGCAGCCAATGGACACCAATGGTGAAGACTGTGGAGCACAAGGATCACGGATGTGAGTGGGTAGAACACGTCGCATTCAGTAGATCTGAATCCAAACATGTTTTTGCTAACTAGCATAGTGAGACTACATCAGATCCTTATAGCGTGTGATCTAAGCTTTCCATCGCATCTAAGCACGCCCAAATTGGAGCAGTAGGGCTCCTGCTACGGCCGTCGAAGTAACCCTTGGTGGAGTCGCCCACCTTGCTTTACATGCTAGGCGACGGGAGGCGCTTCAACGATGACCCGTCAAAGCGTCTTTCCTCGCCCAAAAGTGAAGGAGAAGCTCACCCTGGTCAAGGAGAGACTTCTGGTTGCTTATTTTTTGGCCTTGGTGTATTTGGGGGTCCTTGGAGACGAACTCAGATCACTGGTGGTGGATTATCCCGCAACCCATGGCGGGTACCAGATTCCACCCTCCAAACACCCGAATTGCGGGCTTGGCTAACTTTCTCAATACTCACTTAAATCGAGTGATTCAAAGCTTGATCCTTCATGGAACAATCCCAGAAATCCAAATATTAAGGCAGATTTGGTGTTTGACAACTCCTGAGTGGTCGAACCAGGGAGTACGATCAACGACACTCATGGCAAGGGGCACATCATGCCAACATGAACCCTCGCATTGCACAGGATTGGAAAATACGACAACCGCCATGGCGCTTCGCACGTCTTGCCCAGCATGCGGGCTTGGCTGAACTATTGGAGGCTGCACTCATCACCAATGAACCAAACGCTCCAGAAGCAGCTTTTGTCACTCAGATTGTGGACCCTGTCAGGTACTGTAACGCCCTTACTCGTCCAGAGGTTTCTTAGTGGCGCAGCGCCGCTGTTGAAGAATACAAACAACTTCTCAAGCAGAAGACCTGGGAACTTGTCCCACCTTCTCAAGGGGCTCCGATTTTCACCTGCAAATGGATCTTCAAAACGAAGTTGGATGTAGATGGCAAGCCTTGCTGGTATAAGGTCCGGCTTGTGGCGTGCGGCTTCAGCCAGTTTCGCGGCATCAACTACAGCAACACATTTGCCCTTGTGGCAAAGTACTCTTCAATCCGTGTCATCATGGCTCTTGCAGCCAATCAGGGCTGCCATCTTCATCAAATGCATGTCAAGTCCACCCTCCTCAAGAGTGATCTTGGGGAGAAGGTGTTTATGCAAGAGCCGGAGGGATTTACGCAGTCACGTGAGGAACATCTTGTGCTGTGCTGCACAAAGCCCTGTATGGCCTGAAGCAAGTGCCACGGCAGTGGAATAAAAGGATTCATGACTTCTTCTTTTAGTATCAACTACGGCAACTACACTTCGACCACTCTCTATACTACAACAATCATTTCGGTGTCATCATCTTCGTGGATGACCTTATGATGTTAAGTGGTGCAATGAGTGACATCAGTGCCTTCGAGTCTGCACTGTCCACCACCTTTGATATGACGGACATGGGTGCACTCACCTTTTATCTTGGCATTCGGGTCTGTCAAAGTCCTGCGGACATCACTCTTATGCAGGATTCATATGTCAAGTGCATGGCGTCCAAGTTTGACCTCGCTGACCCTCGGTCCACAGCAACACCACTACAGTTAGTGCATGGTCTCACCAACGTGGTCATTGCAGACATGCTCACTAAAATTCAGGATTCTCAGTAATATCCAAGCATCGCGGGGTCCCTAATGTATGCATCTGTGGGGACAAGACCAGACCTGTCACATGTTATCGGCCTACTCAGCCAACGGTGCAAGGCACCAACCAAAGCCCACGTCCTTCAAGCCAAGCGATGTGTGAAACATCTTTGCTGCTAATCTGCCACAATGATTCGCTACACGCCAAGCTCGCATGTGACTCTCACATGATTCTACAACTTGGATCCCTCTTACGACAAGGCAACAAGCAAGTCTACGTCAGACTACGTGTTCTTCCTTGCAAGAGGACCCGTGATCAGGGGATCAAAGAAGCAGTTCGTCGTGGTGCTATACTCTACACAAGCAAAATACATGCTGGCAAGTGAGGCGACACGCAAAGCAATGTGGCTGCATATGCTGCTGGGCGAGCTTGGTTTTGATCAGCTCAAGCCAACGACAATGTTTTGTGACAATGACAGCACAAGCCCTCGAAATGGAGATCTAGTTCTCCACGACATGACTAAACACTTGAAACGTCAGTACCAGTATGTGCAAGACGCTATGGCTGAGGGGAAAGTACACCTCAAGCATGTCGGTAAAAAAGAGCAAGTGGCAGACCTGTTCACAAAGGCGCTCGATCACAAGCAACATGATGTGCTGTGTAAATGCATGGGGATGAGCACGTGAGGAATGAATTCTATATCTTGGACCCGCAATGCGAGGTGGCAAGTGAGAGCATGGACATACACACACTGCATACTTGCTTTATGCAAGCTACACGGATGCATGGGAGAGGATTGAGCGGAGATGGAGTGTAGACTCCATGTAACATGTTGCGCTCAATGCAAAGATGCAACCATGCGTGAGGAAAGAGAGAACAAAAAAACATTCAATGAATAGGGGAGTTACAGGGATAGGGTTTCATGTTTGTTTTATTTTCTTGCTATTTCATTGATTGTTTAGTCCATTTGCATGCAAGGGGAGGTTTGTTGAAAAGTGGTTTTCGTAGTTGTGTGTCCAATGGGAACATTTTGAAAAATGGAAAAGGCAAGACAGAGGGCCTAGGGAAAGGCGCCACTCTCTTCCCTGACCGTGTACCTGCCTATCGTGCTGTACTCTACCCTATGTACTGGGATCAGGAGATATGGCAATCACATGCCTCGCCCTGTCCACTATGTACCAGTGATTTGATACCTAGGTGCTGATGCTCGGTAGTAGCTCTGCACCCAAATGCACATTTCTGAGCAGTGGTTCCAAAACAAGGGGAGGAGCGAGGTGTGCTAGCATGGAGCAGCAACAGCTAGCACCAAAGCGACACACATGAAGACTCTACACAGCTCTTGGACCATTACCGAATATCAATCTGCTGATCAACTAATCAACGATCCACGTGGCACAACATATCTACATCAACAGCACACGACCAAGTTATAAATGAGAGGTACAAGCCACGATCAGGGGAGGTTCCGAAGAACAATATCAATACCTGGTGTGATCGCACCCCAATGAAATATCACTACGGGACAGCCGACTCAAGATGGCATCCTGCCAACTGGTCTTGTTCTAACCAGTGGACAAAATAAGATAGGCAAAATGTGAAGTATCCGAGCGAGCACTAGCATAAAATCCAGCTGTAGTTTAGTATGCTTTACGTTCTCTTTTGTTTACAAGTTATTCTCAAGACCATATTGTGCCCTCTTCTGTCACTGGGTTTCTCTCTGGTGTTGTGACTGACAACCGGTTTTTCTAGAGCAAGAAAATTGTCACTGGTGCGACTACCAAGAGAAACTTTAAAAGATCCAACTTTTTTTCAATGACAGTCTACCGGTGGAAACACCACAAGCAGCCTTGACAGCCGCCTAAAGCGCCCTTTCTGAATAATAAATCAGGGCGGCATTTCGAAGTGCCCTTAGCCCTCGATGAACAAGATTTGTTGGCTAACCGGGCCCCGAGGGGCGCTTTGACGTTGTTGGGTCTTCGAGGGGTCGAGCCTTGGTCCTTGGGGATGAATTCCCCTCACCTGGTCTCCCATCGGCTTGTCCAACCTTTTGCCGGTGTAACTCTCTCAATTCTTGGCAGATCAACCCCGTTCTTGGGTCAACCTCACACGGTTTTTCCTGTAGATTCCATGACATCAGTCTGATTACACGTTCAAGGAAGCCTCAAACCGTAACTAGTGTCAATTGCACTTTCCGGCTTACACTAGTTGCATCTTAATTGTGCCCTAGTTACACTGTAGTTGTGCCATAGTTGTGCCCTAAATGTGCCCTTCTTGCGCACTCATTGTGCTCTAGTTGCACCTTAGTTGCGCCCTAGTTGTGTCCAAGTTGCGCAGTAGTTGCGCCTTAGTTGGGCACTAGCTACGCCATAGTTGTGCCATACTTGCACCAGAATTGCGCAGTCATTATGCCCTACTTGCGCCCTACTTGCGTCCTAGTTGTGCCCTTGTTGCATCCTAGTTGCCTCCTACTTGTGCCATACTTGCAGCCTACTTGCGCCATAGTTGCGGCCTAGTGAGGTAATAGCTACATCCTAGTTGCGCCTTAGTTCCGCCCTGCTTGCGCTATAGTTGCGTCCTACTTGCGCCCTACTTGCGTCCCACTTGTGCCGTAGTTGCACACTAGTTGTGTCCTAATCATGCCCTAGTTGTGCCGTAGTTATACCCTACTTGTACCCTTGTTGCATCCTAGTTGCACTCTAGTTGTACCCTACTTAAGACCTACTTGCGCCCTACTTGCGCCCTACTTGTATCCTAGTTGCACCCTAGGTGCGCCCTATGTGCACCCTAATTGTGCCTTAGTTGCGCCCTACTTGCGCCCAACTTGCGTCCTGGTTGTGTCCTACTTATACCCTACTTATGCCATACGTGCGTTCTAGTTACACCCCACTTGCGCCCTGGTCCCCCCTCTTTGCGCCCTACATATACCCTAGTTGTGCCCTACTTGTGCCCTACTTGCAACCTACTTGTATCCTAGTTGCGCCCTAGTTGCGTCCTAGTTGCACCCTAGTTCCACCCTGGTTGCGCCCTAGTTGCACCCTACTTACGTCCTAGTTGCACCTCAATCAAGCACTACCCACGCCCTGATTGTGTCCTAGTTACACCCTAGTTGCGCCCTAGTTGCGTCCTACGTGCACCCTTGGTTCACCCTAGTTGGGCCCTAGTTGCACCCTAGTTGTGCCCTAGTTGCATCCTGCATGTGCCCTACTTGTGTCCTACTTGCATCCTAGTTGCCCCCTACTTGCGCCGTCGTTGTAGCCTAGTTGCACCCTATTTGCACCTCGGTTAGGAACTAGATACGCCCTAGTTGCGCTCTAGTTATGCCCTCGTTGCGTTCTGGTTGCACCCAAGTTGCACCCTAGTTGCGCCCTAGTTGCGCCCTAGTTGCGTCCTACTTGTGCCCATGTTGTGCCTTAGATTGCCAATGTTGCATCCTAGTTGTGCCCTAGTTGTGCCCTTTTCGCGCCCTGGTTGCACCCTAGTAGCGCCCTTGTTGTTTCCTACTTGTGCCCTAGTTGCGCCTGACTTGCACCCACCTTGCGACTTTTTGCGCCTTAGTTGGACACTAGCTACGCCACAGTTACGCCCTAGTTGCGTCAAAGTTGCGCCGTAGTTGCACCCTAGTTGCCCCCTACTTGCGCCCTATTTGCGTCCTTGTTGCACCCTACTTGCGTCCTACTTGCACCCTAGTTGCGCCCTACTTGCGCCCTACTTGCGCCATAGTTATGTCTCAGTTGAAAACTAGCTACGCCCTCGTTGCGCCCTAGTTGTGGCCCGCTTGCACCCTACTTGCACCCTACTTGCGCCCTAGTTGTGCCTCACTCGCACCCTACTTGCGCCCTAGTTGTGCCCTAGTTGCGCCTCAGTTGGGCACTAGCTATGCCCTAGTTGCACCCTACTTGCGCCCTAGTTACGCATTAGTTGTACCCGAGTTGCGCCCTAGTTGCACCATAGATGTGCCCTAGTTGTGCCCTGTTTGTGCCCTACTTGTGCCTTAGTTGCACCCTAGTTGCGCCCAAGTTGCGTCCCGCTTGCGCCCTACTTGTGCTCTAGTTACGCCCTAGTTGCACCCTAGTTGCGCCCAAGCTGCCCACTAGTTGCACCGTAGTTGTGACCTACGTTCACCCTAACTGCGGCCTACTTGCACCCTACTTGCGCCCTACTTGCACCCCACTTGTGCCCTAGTTGCAAGCTTGTTCCAGCCTAGTTGGACCTTTGTTGGACACTAAGTACGTCGAAGGTATGCCGTAGTTGCATCCTAGTTGCGCCCTAGTTGCACCCTAGTTATGACCAACTTGCACCCTTGTTGCGCCCCAGTTACGCCCTAGTTGTCTCCTACTTGCGCCCAAGTTACGTCCAACTTGCACCCTAGTTTCACCTCATTTGAACACTATCTACGCCCTAGTTGCACCTTAGTTGCGCCCTAGTTGCACCCTAGTTCCGCCCTAGTTGCATCCTACTTGCGTCCTAGTTGCGTCCTTGTCACGCCCTACTTGCGCACTACTTGCACCCTTCTAATGCCCTGGTTGCAACCTAGTTGCATCCTAGTTGCGCCTTGGTTGGGCACTAGCTACGCCCTAGTTGCGCCCAAGTTGCACCCTAGTTTCAGTCTATGTGCACCCTATTTGCACTCTAGTTGTACCCGACTTGCGTCCTACTTGCGCCCTAGTTGCACCCTCATTGCACCCTAGTTGCGCCCTACTTGCGCCGTACTTGCACCCTAGTTGTGCCCTACTTTTTCCCTAGTTGCGCCCTACTTGCACCCAAGTTATTTCCTAGTTGCGTCCTAGTTGAGCCCTAGTTACACCCTAGTTGCACCCTTCTTCGACCCTACTTGTGCCCTCGTTGCGCCCCAGTTGTATCCGACTTGTGCCCTTGTTGAGTAGTACTTGCACCTTAGATGCGCCCTAGTTGCGCCTCAGTTGGACACTAGCTATGCCCTAGTTGTGCCCTAGTTGTGCATTAGTTGCAACCTAGCTACGCCTCATGTACGACCTAGTTGCGTCCTACTTGTGCCCTTATTACGCCTTAGTTGTGCCTCAGTTGCGCCCGAGTTGCACCCTAGTTGTGCCCTTCTTACGTCCTAGTTGCGCCCTAGTTGTACCCTAGTTGTATCCTACTTGCGTCAAAGTTGCGCCTTACTTGCGCCCTAGTTGCGCCCTAGTTGCGCCTCAGTTGGGAACTAGCTACGCCGTAGATACGCCCTAGTTGTGTCCTTGTTGCGCCCTAGTTGTGCCCTAGTTGCAAACTAATTGTGCCCTAATTGCGCCCAAGTTGTGCCCTAATTGCATCCTACTTGCACCCTAGTTGCTCCCTACTTGCACCCAAGTTGCGCCCGAGTTGCGTCTTAGTTGGGCACTAGCTACGCACTAGTTGCGCTCTAGTTGTGCCATAGTTGCGCCCTAGTTGCGCCCTACTTGCACCCTACTTGCACCATACTCGCCTCCTAGTTGCGCCTCACTTGTGCCCTACTTGCGCCCTAGTTACACCGTAGTTGGGCCTCAACAGGGCACTTGCTATGACCTAATTACACTCTAGTTACACCATAGTTGGACCCTAGTTGTGCACTATTTGTGCCTTAGATGTGTTATAGTTGTGCCCTACTTGAGCCCTACTTGCGCATTAGTTGTGCCCTCGTTGTACCCTACTTGCACCTTACTTGCGCACTAGTTCTGCCCTACTTTCTCCCTAGTTGCGCCCTCCTTTCACCCTAGTTGTGTTCTAGTTGCACCCTAGTTGAGCCCTAGTTAAGCCCTAGTTGCAGCCTACTTGCGTCCTACTTGCAGCCTACTTGTGTCATAGTTGCATCCTACTTGCGCCCTTGTTGCGCACTACTTGAGCCCTAGTTGTGCCCTACTTAGGGCTTAGTTAGACACTAGCTAGGCTCTAGTTGCGCCCTAGTGCCTTAGTTGCACCCTAGTTGCGCCCTAGTTGCGCCCTTGTTGCATCTTAGTTGGGCAGTAGGTACGCCCTAGATGTGCCCTAGTTGCGCCATACTTGCGCCCTAGTTGTGCCATACTTGTACTGTAGTTGCGCCCTAGTTTCACCTGAGTTGCGTCTCACTTGGGAACTAGCTACGCCCTAGCTGCGTCCTGCTTGCACCATACTTGCGCCCTAGTTGCGCCCTACTTGCGCCCTAGTTGCGCCCTAGTTGCAACCTAATTGTGCCTCACTTGCGCCCTACTTGCGCCCTAGTTGCGCCTCAGTTGGGCACTAGCTACGCCCTGGTTGCTCCCTAGTTACGCTCTAGTTGCGCCCTAGTTCCGTCTTAGATGTGTCCAAGTTGTGCCTTACTTGCGTTATAGCTGTGCCCTAGTTGCATCCTACTTGTGTCCTAGTTGTGCCCTAGATGCTCTCTAGTTGTAGCCTAGTTGTACCCTCATTGCGCCCTACTTGAGCCTTAGTTGCACCCTAGTTGCACCCTAGTTGCGCCCTAGTTGCGCCCTAGTTACGCCCTAGTTCTGCCTCAGCTCGACACTAGCTCCGCCCTAATTGCGCCTTATTTGCACCCTAGTTACACCCTAGTTCCGTCCCAGTTGCTCCCTAGTTACACCCTAATGAGGACCTACTTGCACCCTACTTGCGCTCCACTTGCATCCTAGTTGCACCCTAGTTGCACCCTAGTAGCGCCCTATGTGCCCCCTACTTGCGCCCTAGTTGTGCCATTTTTTGTGCCCTACTTGTATCCTACTTGCGCCTTAGTTGTACCCTAGTTGCACCCTTGTTGCACCCTCCATGGACCTACTTGCACCCTAGTTGTGCCCTAGTTGCACCCTAGTTGCGCCCTAGTTGCACACTAGTTGTGCCCTAGTTACGTCCTACTTGCGCCCTACTTGCATCCTACTTGTGCCCTACTTACGCCCTAGTTGCACCCTACTTGTGTCCTAGTTGTGCCTCAGCTGAGCACTAGCTACGCCATAATTGTGGGCTAGTTGTACCCTAGTAGCGCCCTAGTTACGTCCTACTTGTACCCTACTTGTGCCCTACTTGCGCCCTAGTTGCGCTCTACTTGCGCCCTAGTTTCAACCTAGTTACACCCTAGTTGCGCCTCAGCTGGGCACTAGCTATGCCCTAGTTGTGTCCTAGTTGCACCCTAGTTGTGCTCTAGTTGCGCCCTAGTTGCGCCCTACTTGCGCCCTAGTTGCGCCATAGTTGTGCCCTAGTTGGGTCCTACTTGTGCCCTCTTTTCTCCCTAGTTGTGCCCTAGTTACGCCGTAGTTGCACCCTAGTTGTACCCTACTTACGCCATAGTTGCACCCTATTTGTACCCTAGTTGCACCGTAGTTTCTTCCTATTTGCACCCTAGTTACGTCCTAGTTGCACCCTACTTGTGCCCTACTTGCGTCCTACTTGTGCTCTAGTTGTGTCCTAGTTGCACCCTACTTGCCTCTCAGTTGTGCCTCAATTAAGTACTAAATACGCCCTATTTGTGCCCTAGTTGCGCCCTCTTTCTACCCTTGTTGGATCCTACTTGCGCCCTAGTTGCGCCTTATGTACGTCCTAGTTGCACCCTAGTTGTGCCCTAGTTGCATCCTACTTGCGCCCTACTTGCGCTCTACTTGCACCCTAGTTGCACCCTACTTGCGCCCTAGTTGCAACCTAGTTGCACCCTAGGCGCGCCCCAGTTGGAAAGAAGCTACACCCTAGTTGTACCCTAGTTGTGCCCTAGTTGCACCCTAGTTGCGCCTAGTTACGCCCTACTTAAGCACTAGTTGCGCCCTAGTTGCGCCCTGTTTGTGTCCTACTTGTGCCCTCTTCGCGCCTTAGTTTTGTCACAGTTGCGCCCTAGTTACACCCTAGTTGTGCCCTACTTACGCCCGAGTTGCGCCCTAGTTGCGCCCTAGTTGTTTCCTACGTGTGCCCTAGTTGCGCCCGACTTGCACCCTAGTTGCGCACTAGTTGCGCCTTTGTTGGGCACTAGCTATGCCCTAGTTACGCCCTACTTTCACCATAGTTGCATCCTACTTGCGCCCTAGTTGTGCCCTCGTTGCACCCTAGTTGCGCCCTACTTGCGCCCAACTTGCACATCAGTTGTGCCCTACTTGCGCCCTAGTTCTGCCCTCCTTTCACCATAGTTGTACCCTGGTTGCACCCTAGATGAGCCCTAGTTGCGTCCTAGTAGCGCACTACTTGCGCCCTACTTGCGCACTAGTTGCGTCCTAGTTGCGTCCTACCTGCACCCTTGTTGCGCACTATGTGCGCCCTAGATGCGCCCTAGTTGCGCCTCGGTTGGACACTAGCTAGGCTCTAGTTGTGTCCTAGTTGTGCCTTACTTGCACCCTACTTCCACCCTAGTTGCGCCCAAGTTTTGTCTCAGTTGGGCACTAGATACGCCCTAGTTGTGCCCCAGTTACGCCATACTTGCGCCCTAGTTGTGCCCTACTTGCACCCTAGTTGCGCCCTAGTTGGGCCTGAGTTGCGTTTGAGCTGGACAATAGCTACGCCCTAATTGCGCCCTGCTTGCGCCCTAGTTGCGCCCTACTTATGCCCTAGTTGTGCCCTAATTGCGCCCAAGTTGCGCCTCACTTGCGCCCTACTTGTGCCCTAGCTTTTCCCTAGTTGCACCTAAGTTCAGCACTAGCTACGCTCTGTTTGCGCCCTAATTTTGCCATAGTTGCACTGTAGTTCCATCCTAGATGAGCCCAAGTTGCGTCCTACTTGCACCCTAGTTGCGCCCTAGTTACATCCTAGTTGGGTCCTAGTTGCATCCTAGTTGCACTCTAGTTGTGTCCTAGTTGTGCCCTACTTGCGCCCTACTTGCTCCCTAGTTGTACCCTAGTTGCGCCTTAGTTGCGCCCTTGTTGCACCCTAGTTGTGCCACAGTTGGACACCAGCTACGCTCTAATTCCACCATAGTTGCACCCTAGTTGCGCCCCAGTTCCCCCCAATTTCTTCTTAGTTGGACCCTAGTTACGACCTACTTGCCCCCTACTTGCGCCCTACTTGCGCCCTACTTGCATCCAAGTTGCGCCCTAGTTGTGCCCTACTTGCGTCCTAGTTGTGCCCTACTTGTGCCCTTCTTGTGCCCTACTTGCGTGCTAGTTACGCCTACTTGCGCCTTAGCTGCAACCTAGTTGTCCCCTAGTTGCGCCATACTTGCACCCTACTTGTACCCTAGTTCTGTCATAGTTGCGTCCTAGTTGCACCCTAGTTGTGCCCTAGTTGTGCCCTAGTTGTGCCGTAGTTGCGCCATACTTGCACCCTACTTGTGTCCTAATGGTGTTCTAGTTGCGCCTCAGTTAAGCACAAGCTACGCCCTAATTGAACCCTAGTTGCACCCTAGTTGCGCCCTAGTTAAGCCCTACTTGCGTCCTAGTTGCGCCCTTTATGTACCCTAGTTGCACCCTAGTTGTCTCCTAGTTGCGTCCTACTTTTGACCTACTTGCGCCCTACTTACACCCTATTTGCGCCCTAGTTACACCCTAGTTGGAACCTAGTTGCACTCTAGTTGCACCTCAACTGGGCACTGCGTACGCACTAGTTGTGCCCTAGTTGTGCCCTAGTTGCGCCCTATGTGCACCCTAGTTGCGCCCTACTTGCGCCCAAGTTGCGCCCTACTTATGTCGTAGTTGCAGCCTACTTATGCCCTCTTTACTCCCTAGTTGTGCCCTAGTTGTGCCCTAGTTGTGCCCAAGTTGCACCCTAGTTGGACCCTACCTACGCCCTAATTGCACCCTACTTGTACCCTAGTTGCTGTTGACATGGTGTGCCTCTTGTCATGAGTGCTGTTGATCGTACTCCCTGGTTCGACCACTGAGGAGTGGTTGAACACCTCATCTAATTCTAGATTTGCAACCCTTGGATTTTTCCATGCAGGATGGAGCTTTGAATCGCTCAATTTGAGTGAGTATTCAGAACGTTAGCCTAGCCCTAAGTTCGGCTGTTGGGCGGATGGAATCTGGTACCCGCCATGGATGGCGGGACAATCCCATGCCAGTGATCCCAGTTCGTCTCCAACAAGCTCCAAATGCACGAGGGCCATAAAGGAAGCAACCAGAGAGTTCTCCTTGACCAGGGTGAACTTCTGCTTGACTTCTGAATGAGGAAAGGCGCTTCAACGGGTCATCGTTGAAGCGGCTCCTGTTGCCTAGCGTGCAAGGCAAGGTGGGTGGCTCTACCAAGGGTTACTTCGACGGCCGTAGCAAGGGCTCTACTGCTCCGTTTTGGACGTGCTTGGATGCGTAGGAAAGCTTAGATCACATGCTATAAGGATCTGATGTAATCTAACTATGCTAACTAACAAAAACGTGCTTCGATTTTGTACTCCTCAATGCGACGTATTCTACCCACTCACATCCGTGATCCTTTTGCTCTACACTCTTGACCATTGGTATCCTTTGGTTGCCCCAAACATTACAAGCGTGTACCAGTGAGAGCTAGGCATCCTTGAGGGTGCCTCCACACCCACTAGTGCCAACAAAGGGTTATGGGCCCACGAGCTTAGAAGGACGCTAGCTCCTAAACTATCACGTTACCACTGCACGCCATGGCAACAACCGAACAAGAGAGCATCTGAGCCGTCTCCAAGGTTGATGGGAACGGCTTCCCTTTGTGGATGTGGCAGTTTGAAGTCTACCTCAATGACAAAGGCCTGCTTGAGCTGGTCAATTTCAAATAGACTGCCCCTCCGGACACGATGACATTGGAGGAAGTGGATAAGTACAAGAAGCGCAATAAGAAGGCGCTTGCTTTGTTGGTGTTAGCGCTAGCTTCGCCGCAGCGCGCACTGATTCACGGATGAATGGAGGCCGCCGCGGCCTAGAAGAAGCTCTACACAATCTACCAGTCCAATAACCTTGTTAATCAGCTCTTTGTCTTAAAGAGGATCGTCACCCTCCGAGCCAATGAAGGCTACGACATCATGGAGATCCTGCTACAGTTCGAGTCCCTCACTGTCGAGTGTGTAGCCACCAAATGGAAGGTTGACCCTCAGCTGCAAGCCATGATTCTCCTCGTGGCCTTGCCGGACAGTTGGAATCCCATGATCACCGTCGTAGGCGGCTGGTCCACCGATGAGCTAAAGTATCCGAAGGTGGCTGAGTGCGTCCGCAATGAATAGATGCGGCGTGGTGGGAGAGGGAGCGGGGCAACGTCAGGTTCTGCCTATGCCGTCCGCCCTCAAGGTGGAGGGGGAGGCAAGAAGGGGAAGGATGCCAAGCAGGGCACCAAGAGAGATTAAAACAAGGAGGAGTGGTACAACTATGGCAAAAAGGGCCACTTTGCACGCGATTGCCCCAACAAGATGTCGGACCAGCCCGGGAAGGGCAGAAAGAAGGACATCCAAGCCATGATGGCAAAGGAGTCAACCGACTTGACAGATCCGGAAGTCACAGTGATCAACTCTAGACCAGGCCGAAACACACAATGCAACCGGGCGGCATTCGTTACCTACGGCGCCACCAAGCGGCACATGACAGTGGCCAACGGCAAAACAGAGTTGGCCGCGGGTGCAGGCAATGTTCACATCGAGTCGGTGGTGAACAAGAAAGTCATTCCATGCACCATCTACGACGTGCTCCACATGTCCAACTTTGGGACAAACCTGCTGTCAGTGAGCCGCCTTACCGACAAGGGGCTCAAGGTATTCTTCAACAAGAAAGAGGCCATTATCCGGAAGGAGGGGGACGGTGAGGTAATTGCACATGACAAACGGGAGGAGGACGTGTACCTTCTTTGTACCAAGGTTCTTGTCGATGCGGCAAGGACTGATGCCGTCAACCTTGTGACAAAGGATGACGAAAACCTGGACTAATGGCACCACCGCCTGTCTCACATCGCTTCCTCAACTGTGAGGGACATGGCAAAGAAGGATGTGATATGGGGTCTTGAGATCAAGAGCCTCGACGCAGCCAAGAATGTCGTGTGCGAGCCATGCGTGGTCGGCAAGGCACAACGGCAGCCGTTCTATGGCAAAAGGACGTGTGCATCTATAAAGTCAGAGGTGGTGCACACATATGTATGTGGACCATTTGAGCCCTCTTCTCGTAGGGCACACTACTTTGTCGCCTTCGTTGATGATCACAGCCGCAAGCTCTACCTGTATGTCATGAAGAGGAAGAGCGACGTCCTGTCATGGATGCAGGAGTTTATGGCAGCAGTGGAGCGGCAAACATGGTTGAAGGTGAAAGCGTTACGGAGTGACAAAGGCAGCAAGTACAAGAGCTACTTGGCATGGATGAATTGTAAGGGGATTGAACTCCAGAAAAATATGCCACAATCTCCGCAGCAAAACGGCGTCGCCGAGAGGGTGAACCGCACCATCCTCAACATGGTCCGGTCCATGTTGAGCAATGACATGTAGACCTAGTTGAAACCCCTCAGCTCTTGGAATGAGGAGGGTTTTTAAAACAAGAGGTCGTGCGTTGGTCGACTATGAGGCAAGAGGGTTTTTATGTTTGAGCCCAAGAATTTCTTCTTGGCGATGGGTGTGAAGAACTTGTGAGAAGATAGGACAGAGAAACTTTAGAGAGTACCCGCGTGCTCATAGGCGAGCAAAGAATGTCCGTTTAATGTCGAGGAAGTCTTGAGCGGCCGACGTTCATAGGAGGTAACGTCGAAGCTCAGAGTAGATGAACCCTCGTATGCACCTCCATGTATGGTTGCTGTGAAATGGCAGGTAGAGATGTTTATTCATGGGCTTCTGGTATGTAACCATATCCAAAACCTGAATTGTACCAACAGAACCAGACCGGTGTACGCCATTTTGACAACATGGATGTGGCAAAGGAGGTACGGAACCGCCTCTTCATGGCGAAGTCTGATACGTTGTACAGGAAGAACGCCAGTCTAGCGTGGTACAAGGACTCAGGGTGTACCAAGAGTCTGACGCACCACATGGAGTGGTTTACGAAGCTACTCTCTTTTCCCCTCATCCTATTGCTTTTGTTGATGATCGGGTGGTGCATGCTGGGGGATTGGGCTTGTTGAGATGTGGTTGGAGACCCCGCGTGGCATTGAAGTGGGAGTGTTCCATGGCATACTGTATGTACCCGATGCTCCGTTCAACCTTCTCTTAGTTTCCTCTCTCTCCAACGCAGTGCTGTGAGTCATCTTTCATGATGACTATGGCTACATCCTCGAGAAGGAAACAGGAGAGGAGTTGGCCAGGTTGGTGAAGGAAGGCAACATGTACCGCCTGATGGGGGCGACCAAGATCCCGCGCGAGCAGACCCTTGCAGCAGTGGTGCAGGCCAAAGATGGCAAAAGATGGTATGCGCGCTACGGCCACATCGGCATGCGCGCCTTACAGCAACTTCAAACAAAGCAGATGGTGCGTGACTTGCCCACCATCTCTAACTTTGAGCAGCAGTTAAGCATCGGCTGTTTGGAGGGGAAGCAACATCGCGAGGCGCTCTCTAAAGCAGGAGAGCGCGCGAAGGAGGTGCTGGAGCTGGTCAACACAAACTTGTGTGGCCCAATGCACACCCAGAGCTTTGGAGGCTCTAGGTATTTTCTCAGCTTCATTGATGATTTCAGCCATTACGCTGGTGTATACTTCCTTTCCTCCAAGCACCAATGCTTTGATGTGTTCGAGGAGTTCAAGGCAATGGTAGAGAACCACAGGAGCAAGAAGATCAAGGCGTTGTACAACGACCATGACGGAGAGTGCCAGAGTAAATAGTTCCAAGACTACCTCCCAACGGTAGGCATCAAGGCGTAGCAAACTACGCCATACTCGTCGGAGCAGAACGGCGTAGCAGATTCCGCCAACCACACCAACTTTGAGTCGGCGCACTCCATGCGACACGGGGCTCGGCTCACCCACGACTGTTAGGCTCAAGTGGTGAGAACTGTGGTGTACATCAAGAACCGCAGTCCTACCAAGGCGTTGGAACAGATGACACCGTACAAGGCATGGTTTGGCGAGAAGCAGAGCATGGGTTAGCTTTGCGTCTTTGGCAGCTTGGCATACATGCACGTGTCTAAGGAGAAGCGGCAAAAATGGGACGTGAAGAGCACACAAATGCTGATGATTGGCTATGACCTGGCAAGCAAGGCATGTATTCTCTACAAGAGGGATATTGGTGACATCATCATCTCCACGGATGTCGTTTTCAACGAAAGCAAAGACATCGGTACCAACATCATATGCAAACAGGCAGTAGAATGAGCAGCTGGGAAAGCAGTGGGAGCAGACATTCTCCCTTGTTAGGAAATGAGCCATCCTGCTCACTTTCAAGTCCACAGGAGCCAGTTCTAGGAAAATACCGGATACGTACTCCAATGGTCAATCCAATTTCACCATTGGAAAGATAAGGTGGTAAACTGTCTATCCTCAACGTTTGATGCCGACCCCACAGTCGGATTGGGAGATATGAATTTTTAAAATTTCCAGGGTCATCGACCGTGGATTCACGGGGGACCATGGGCAATGGCTCCATGCCTTAGCCAAAGAAAAGAAAAAAGGCAAGAGGTCCACAATCAAGACCTTATGGGAGAAATATCAAAGAAGGTCCTAGATTCTTGGGTTGCCCTGTCAGAGTAACTAGTGAAAAGGTACCTACCCTTACTTTTTGGACGAGGTTAGACTCTTGTGTGCTAGCCATGGACACATGGCGATTCTCGATGGGATTGAAGGTCATGTCACCACTAGGAGTGTGCCATGAGAGCATTTTCTAGCTTTGTGGGTCGTGTGTGAGCGGTCAGCCTGATTGTTAGGCTGATTTCCTCTCTTGTGTGAGCTTATGGACTCTAGTGTATGAGCCTTAGTCTCCATGGCTAAGTGGTGTGGCTTGTGAGAGGGCTGAATTGCCCAAGCTCTAGCTCTCTATATACTCCATCATTTTGGGTGTTTCAACAACCATTCTTCAGCACAAGCAATGCCCTTCCAGTCCCACATGTTTGCTACTCACGGGCTCCCTCTCTCCTGTTCCAACATACCTGACCTTGTCTCTCCTGACCCTTCCTCTATTGTGATAGTGGGAGAACCACTCTATTCTCCCACATCTGATGTTGCAGCTACAATAACCTCATCGGCAAAAGCTGAGGAAGGAGATGCAGCATCACCAGCACCAGCACTAGTGTGTGTAGCACCGCGCCAGCCGCACGCTAACGTCCCGGCACGAGGTCGCAGGTATCCTCTCACAGTGTGGTACAAGTCTTGTGAGGGCGATCATTTTAGGATGTTACAAAAGCCACATCAGATGAATGTTGCAGTTGCAACAGACCTTGATGAGCCGCCGTCGTATAATGAGGCCATAGCTGCACTAGATGCAGCATGTTGGGTGCAAACTGTGGAGCAGAAGATAGAGTCGCAGTTCGACAACGACACATGGGAGCTGACTGAACGTCCACCTGGACGCAAAGTAATCAAGTGCAAGTTGGTATTCAAGAAGAAGAGGGGCGGAGACGGCAACCTAAAAAAGTATAAGGCAAGGTTGGTGGCTAAGGGCTACTTGCAGCAGGAAGGCATCGACTACACATAAACGTTTGCTCCTACTGCAAAGTTTGCCTCTTTGCGCACGCTCCTTTCTTACGTAACAGCTGAGGACCTTGAGATTCACCACATGGATGTCAACGCGACATTCTTCAATAGTGAGTTGGAGGAGGAAATCTACATGGAATAGCCGAAGGGATTCGTCATGGATGGCCAAGAGTACCTAGTTTGTAAGCTGCACAAGTCGCTGTACGGCCTCAAGCAAGCATTGCATGCTTGGAACCAGAAAATGGATGCGGTATCGCAGTGCATGGGGTTTGAGCATAGTGAGTGTGAGTAGAGCATCTATCGCTAGCAGCATGGTCAAGAGGTATTCATCATCATTGTCTATGTGGATGATTTGCTCCTCCTTTCCAACAGCATGTGTACAATGCAGGAGGTTGAGGTGGGCATGTAGGAGCACTTCCACATGCATAATCTCAAGGAGGCATCATACTTCCTCAGAATCTAGATCGCGTGTGACCGCAAATCACGCTCTCTCTCGCTGCGGCAGAATTGCTACATCAAGGTATTTGGAAAGGAGCCATCCGGCTCAATTTCAGATCCACAAGAGCAAGGTCAAGGAAAGGAAAAAATTCATACTCGGACTGTCCATCTGGCCTATTCATGTGAAAGATCAAGTGGCAAAAAGTCTACGATTCAAGTTTCAGGCCGATCCAACGGTTTGATTGGGAGATATGAGTTTTCAAAGTTTCCGACGTCATCGACCGCCGATATCTGGGTGACCATGGGCGATGGCTCCATGCCTCAGCCTGAGAAAAAAAAAACAGCAAGAGGTCCAGAGTCAAGACCTGAAGGGAGAAATATCCACAAAGGTCTTAGATTCTTGGCTTGCCTTGTGAGAGTGTGCTGACTAGGAAAAAGGTACATGTCCTTACTTTTTAGGTGAGGTGAGATCCTTGTGTGCTAGCCATGGATACATGGCGATTCTCCATGGGGTTGTGGGGTATGTGACCACTAGGAGTGTGCCATAAGAGCATTTTCTAGCTCTCTAGGTTGTGTGTGAGTGGTCAGCCTCATTGCTAGGCTGATTTGCTCCCTTGTGTGAGATTATGGACTCTAGTGTGTGAGCCTTAGCATCCATGGCTAAGTGGTGTGGCTTGTGAGAGGGCTAACTTGTCCAAGCTCTAGCTCTGTATGTAATCCATCATTTTGAGTGATTCAACAACCATAATTTAGCACAAGTGATGCCTTTCCTATCCCGCATGGTTGCTACTCCAAGGCTTCCTCTCTCCTCCAGTTCCAATACTTGGTATCATAGCAAAGTTCTGCCTCTTTCAGCCAACAGAGACTGTGACTTTGAGAGTGACGGGTCAAGGTGAAACCTTTAGTATATTTGACAATCAACTAGAAGATCAGCATGTTGAGGAGACAAGCTTTCCAACAAGCCTAAGATCGCAAACATCCAAATGTTGGGTTGAGAGTTATGCTAAAAATGAGGTCGCCCAGGGCTACACTCTTCTTTCTGAGTAAGACTGTCGCCTTGTTATGACCATAACTTTCTCATTTCCTTGTCAAAGTTGAAGACATAATACAAGGAAAGTAAAGTATTTGTCCAAGCTTTCCATTGGTGCAAAAATACATGCATTCCATTGCTACGTTCAGGAAGAACGCCATTTACAGGCTGGCTGGTGTGAGCGAGAGGAGCAGTACCCTACATTGTTTTCGAAAGGGCATATCTTTGAAAATCTACTGTTGCTGACCCTGTTTTATGGGTCGATCTGAAATATTTTGAGCTGAATTTTTGAATTCTGTGCTCAGGTTTTCCAAATTTCCAGTCTGCTGGCCTATAGAAACCGTTTTTTCTGGGACAGATCTCTGGCAGAAGCAACAATAGAAGCAGGGGTAGCGTTCCATCTCAAGCGCAGCACTGGGCATCACCAAAGTTCAAAATGGCAGCAGCAGTCATGGTAATAGCAGCTGAGACCCTTGGAGAGGCTGGAAGGACGAGCCCACTTTACGTTTTGAAAGATCCGTACCCGTCTCCTCTTGGAGGAGAGGGGCTAGTGGGAGTGGTGAGCGGCGATGAGCGCACTCTGCCTCCAAAGGCAAAAGGCATCACCATAGCGGAGGTGGTGGCGGGGAAGACACCGCACAAAGGTCGAGCACATGCAACTTCATCTACAACTGCAACGGCACCATATGAGGACTGGAAGAAGAAGGAGAGGCCAGCCTACAGGCTGTTTCAATACCATCTTCAACCCGCATCTTCAGTACGTGAGTGACAGGGCTACTGCAAAAGAGGGGTAGGAGACGTTGTGCAAGAAGTATGAGAGCTAGGATCCTACATTCCTCATGCTTTAAGAGGAGAAGATGATGGTGTTGAAAATGCAGGGTGGGTACTTGGATAGGGTAAAGGAGCTGGCGAAGGAGTTGAAAGTAGCGGGCAACGAGCAGTCCCCTCTTGTTGTCTCCTCTTGCTGAGAGGACTCCCAACCAGCTATGATGCGATGCAAGAGACGTTGGAGTGCCAGCCGACTCTCTACGCGGACTTCATCTGCACACACTTGGTATAGGTAGAAATACGCCGCAATGGAGCAAAGCGCAATGGTGGCAGCAGTAGCAATGAAGCAGCTTTCATGGCCATGGGCTCAGGCAACCAGTAGCAGCAGCAGGCCGGGCAGAAGAGAGGGAAGGTGAAGGGCAAGTGCCATTATTGTCAAGAAAAAGGGCACTACAAGTAAGTGTGCTTCGAGTTCAACAGGGACCAGAAGGAGTAGCAGTAGTTGCAACAAAAGCAGCAATCTCCATACCAAGAGCAGCAGTAGTCATAGCAACGTCAACAGCAGCAGTAGAAGCTGCAGACTGGCGTGTGCCATTTTGGCAACATGAACGTTGCCAAGGAGGTACGCGACCGCCTTTTCATGGCGATGTGTGACATGTCGCAGAAGGAGAAGGCGGATCTGGCGTGGTACAAGGACTAAAGGAGTACCAAGAGCCTGACGCACCACAAGGAGTGGTTTACGCAGCTGCTCTCCATTCCCCTCGTCCGATTGGTTTGGATAATGATAAGGTGGTGAATGCTGAGGGGATTGGGATTGTGGAGATGTGGTTGGAGACCTCGTGTGACATTGAAGTGGGAGTGTTCCATGGCGTGCTGTTTGTTCTTGATGCTGCGTTCATCCTTCTCTTAGTGTACTGCCAATTAGGGGAAACCAAGATCCCACGCGAGTAGAGTCTTGCAGCACTCATGCATGCCACAGACGGAAAAATCTGGCATGCGCGCTACAGCCACGTCGGCATACACGCCTTGTAGGACCTAGTGCTAGTTCTTCCTTTCCTCCAAGTACCAATGCTTTCAGAGGTTCCAGGATTTCAAGGCCATGGTGCTACACAGCGACTGCGGTGGAGACTATCTGAGCAAGGAGTTCGAAGGCTACCTCGCAGCAGCAGGCGTCAAGGCATAGCGCAACGCGCCATACTCGCCGCTGGAGAACGACGTAGCACAATGCGCTAACCGCACCATCGTTGCGTCGATGCGCTCCATGCTGCACACGACTTGGCTCACCTATGACTTTTGGGACGAAGCAATGAGTATTACGGTGTACATGAAGAACCGTAGTCCAACCAAGGCCCTGGAGCACATGAGACCGTATGAGGCATGGTTGGGCAAGAAGCCGAGCATGGGTCATCTTCAAGCATTTGGCAGCTTTGTGCACATACACCTGCCAAAAGAGAAGAGGCACGATAGGGACTCGAAGAGCACACAGATACTAATGACCGGCTATAACGTGGCAAGCAAGGCGTATCGTCTGTACAAGAGGAATACTGTCTACATCATCATCTCGAGGGATGTCCTTTTCACCGAAAGAAACATCATCGGTACCAACATCATGTGCGAAGAGTTAGCAGAACTGTAAGCTGATGAAGAAGTGGAAGCGAACATTCTTCGTGACCCCGCCTCTCCTAAACCTGCCTCTATGACATAGGAGAACCACTCTATTCTACCATCTCTAATGCAACAGATACAACGGCCTCATTGGCAGAAGCAGAGGAAGAAGATGTACGAGCATCAATAGGAGCAGTTTTGCCTGCAGCACAGCACCAGCCGCACGCTAACGTCTTGGCACCAGGTCGTAGGTACTCTCTCAGGGTGCGCTACAAGCTTGGTGAGCGCTGGAATTTCTACATGTGGCAAAAGCGAGATCACATGAATGTCGCACTTGTAGTAGACCCTCTGTTGGAACTCGAGGAGAGAGGGAGCCTTGGAGCAGCGAGCATGTGGGACTAGAAGGGCATCACTTGTGCTGAAGAATGATTACTTAATCATTGAAAATGATGGGGTACATATAGAGCTAGATCTTCCGTTAGTCAGCCCTCTCACAAGCCACACCACTTAGCCATGGAGGCTAAGGCTCACACACTAGAGTCCATAATCTCACACAAGGGGGGAAATCAGCCTAGCAATGAGGCTGACTACTCACACATGACCTAGAGAGCTAGAAAATGCTCACATGGCACACTTCTAGTGGTCACATAACCCACAATTTCATGGAGAATCACCATGTGTCCATGGCTAGCACAGAAGGATCTCACCTCACCTAGAAAGTAAGGAGAGGTATCTTTTTTGTAGACAGCAGACTCTGACAAGGCAACCAAAGAATCAAGGACCTTTTTGGATATTTCTCCCATCAGGTCTTGACCCTCGACGTCTTGCCATTGTCTTTTCTCAGGCTAAGGCATGGAGCAATCGCCCATGGTCACCCAGATATCGGCGGTCGATGACCTCGAGATCTCCGAAATTTCATATCTCCCAAACTGACTGTTGGATCGGTCTCAAACTTGGACCGTAGATATTTTGCCACCTGATATTTTCAATGGTGAAGTCCAATTGACGATCAAAGCAAGCATCTAATACTTTCATGGAACTTGCTCCTGTGGACGTACACTGAGCCAGATGGCTTTTTTCCCAACAATCTCCCACTTTACCGCGGTCAGAGTGAGCTGAGTCCACATGCCTTCATGCAAAACTGTTGCTTCTCATGGGTCACTGGCTTGGTACAAAAATCAGTGACCTGCTTCCTCGTTGGAGTAAATTCCAACTTGATAGCACACTTGTACACCATGTGCCTGATGAAATGATATGCGATGTTAATGTGGTTGGTGCGTGCATGTTGCTCAAGATTCTTGTCGAGTGCGATTGCGCTCTGGTTGTCGACGCACATAGGAACTGGAACTGCTGCATTCCCACTCATCTCTGCCTTGAGACGCTGAAGTCAAACTGCTTCCTTGGCTCCAAAGCTGAGAGAGACATACTCAGCTTCCGTGCTTGAGGTGGCCACGACCACCTGCCGCTTGCTGCACCAGCTAATGGCCCCACCATTCATGAGGAACACATGTCCAGACATGGAGTTGCGGTCCTCAGGATTTGAAGCCCAGTCTGCGTGTGTATAGCTGATAAAGGTGATGCCGATGTTGATGGTTCCAGCAAGGTAGCGGAATATCCGCTTTACTGCTTTCCGGTCCTTTAGTCCGAGACTAGCCATGTACTTGCTCATAGCGCTAACAGCCTGTGCGAGGTCCGCCTGGTTGCAACCATCAGGTACATGGGGCTCCCGACGGCGCTTCAACCATCAGGTACATGGTACTTCTGCTATTCAGTCGCATTTGCTTCTCCGTTGCAGCTCACGAGGTACTGTCGCGTCAATTCGCATGCCGATGGGTTTTGCCTCTGCCATGCCGAACCGCTGCAAGACATCCTTGATATAGCGGCTCTACTACAGCGAGAGAGAGCGTGATTTGCGGTCACACGTGATCTGGATACTGAGGAAGTATGATGCTTCCTTGAGATCAGACATCGAGAAGCGCTCCTACATGGCCTCCTTGAACTCCCGCAGTGCAGACATGCTGTTGGAAAGGAGGAGCATGTCATCCACATACACGATGATGATGAGCACCTCATGACCATGCTGCGAGTGATAGACGCTGTAGTCACTTTCAATGTGGTCAAACCCCATGTACTACAATGCCGCATGCAACTTCTGGTCCCAAGCACGCGACGCTTGCTTGAGGCCGTACAGCGACTTCTGTAGCTTGCAAACCAGGTACTCTTGGCCATCCATGACGAAGCCCTTCGGCTGTTCCATGTAAATCTCCTCCTCCAGGTCACCGTTCAGGAACGCCGTCTTGACGTCCATGTGGTGGACCTCAAAGTCCTCTGCTCTTGCATAGGAAAGGAGTGTACGCATAGAGGCAACATTTGCAACAAGAGTAAAGGTTTCGGTGTAGTCGATGCCTTCCTGCTGCGAGTACCCCTTGGCGACCAGCCTTGCCTTGTAGTTTTCTAGGTTGCCATCTGCTCCCCGCTTCGTTGTGAACACCCACTTGCACTTGATCACCTTACGTCCACGTGGACGCTCAGACAGCTCCCACGTACCGTTGTCAAGCTGTGATTGTATCTCTTGCTACACATCTTGCGCCCAATTTGCTACATCTGGTGCAGCCATTGCCTTTTTGTACGACGCCGGCTCATCAAAGTCTGCTATAACTGCGACATTCATCTCGTCTGGTTTCTGGAGCATCTACAAATGCCCGCGCTCACCAGGCTTGTAGCACACCGTGAGAGGGTACCTTCAACCTGGTGCTTGAGCGTTAGCAGGCGGCTGACGCGGTGCTGCCGGCACAACTGCTCCTGTTGATGGTGGTCAATCTTCTTCCTCAGCTTCTGGCGATGAGGCCGCTGTATCTGATGCATCAGACATGGAAGAGTAGACAGGTTCTCCCATTGTCATAGTGGAGGAAGGATCAGGAAAGACTGGATTAGGAAGGATGTTTGCTCCCACTACCTTGTTAGGTGCTGCTTCTGCTACCTCTTCACAGATAATGTTGGTGCCGATGACGCTGCTCTCGTTGAAGACGACATCCCAGGAGATGATGACGTGGCCCGTATCCCTCTTGTAGAGGCGATACGCCTTGCTTGCCATGTCGTCGCCAGTCATGAGCATCTGCGCGCTCTTCGCGTCCCACTTTTTCCGCTTCTCCTTTGGCACGTGCATGTGCGCAAAGCTACCAAACGCGCAAAGATGACCCACGCTTGGCTTCTTGCCAAACCACGCCTTGTACGGCGTCACTTGCTCCAAGGCCTTGGTTGGACTGCGATTTTTTATGTACACCGTAGTGCTTACTACTTCCGCCCAAAAGCTGTAGGTGAGCAGAGCCGCATGCAGCATGGAGCGCGCCGACTCAATGATGGTGCAGCTGGCGCATTTGGCTACGCCGTTCTGCTGTGGCGAGTATGGCGTGGTATGCTTCGCCTTGATGCCTGGTGTTGAGAGGTAGTCCTGAAACTCCTTGTCCAGGTACTCTCCACCGCGGTCATTGCGCAGCGCCTTGATTTTCTCGCCAGTCTGGTTTTCCACCATGGCCTTGAACTCCTTGAACCCGTCAAAGCTCTGGTCCTTGGAGGAAAGGAAGTACATAGTAGTGTAACGGCTGAAATCATCAATGAAGGTGAGAAAATACCGAGAGCCTGCAAAGCTCTTGGTCTGCATTGGGCCACACAAGTTTGTGTGGACCAGCTATAGCACCTCCTTTTCGCGCTCTCCTGCTCCAGAGAAAGCCTCGCGATGCTGCTTCCCCTCCAAACAGCTGATGCACAATAGCTGCACAAAGTTAGAGATGGTGGGCAAGTCACACACCATCTACTTCATTTGAAGTTATTGTATGGCGCGCATTCCTATGTGGCCATAGCGGACCTGCCAGATTTCGCCATCTATGGCTTGCACCAGTGCTGCACGGCTATGCTCGCGCGGGATCTTGGTCGCCTCCGGCAGGCGGTACATATCGCCTTCTTTCACCAACTTGGTCCACTCCTCTCCTTTTTCCTTATCGAGGATGTAGCCATAGTCATCGGCAAAGACGATGCGCAATCCTGTCTTGGTGAGAGAGGACACTGAGAGAAGGTTGAACGCAGCATCAGGCACATACAGCATGCCATGGAACACTCCCACTTCAATGCCACGCGAGGTCTCCAACCACATCTCTACAATCCCAATCCCCTTAGCATACACCACCTGATCATCACCCAAAGCAATCGGACGAGGGGGAATGGAGAGCAGTTGCGTAAATTACTCCTTGTGGTGCGTCAGACTCTTGGTACAGCCCGAGTCCTTGTACCACGCTAGATCCGCCTTTTCCTTGTGTGACATGTCAGACATTGCCATGAAGAGGCGGTGGACACCTCCTTGGCGACGTTCATCTTGCCAAAATGACGCACGCCGGTCTGGTTCTGCTGTTGCTGTTGCTGCTACTGCTGCTGTGACTACTGTTACTGTTGCTGTGGAGATTGATGTTTTTGCTGCTCCTACTACTGCTCCTTCTTCTGGTCCCTCTTGAACTTGAAGCACTCTTTCTTGTAGTGCCCCTCTTTCTGGCAATAGTGGTATTTGCCCTTCTTTTTGCCTCTCTGCTGGCTACACTACTACCGCTGCTGGTTGCGTGAGCCCATGGCCATGAAAGCTGCTTCACTACTGTTAGTGCCGCCATTGCGCTTTGCTGCATTGCGACGCATTTCTACATGCACCATGTACGTGCAGATGAAGTCAAGGTCGAGAGTCGGCTGGCACTCCAACGTCTCTCGCACCGTGTCATAGCTAGTTGGGAGTCCCCTTAGCAAGAGGAGGATGAAACGCGTGTCTTCCACAGGATTACTGGCCGCTTTTAGCAGCTTCACCAGCTCCTTTGCTCTGTCCAAGTACGCCTCCATCCCTTTGCCACCAAGCATTCTCAACGCCATCATCTTTTGCTGCAAAAGCACGAGGAATGTAGGATCTTTGATCTCATACTTCTTGCACAACGTGTCCCAAATGTCTTTTGCAGTAGCCTTGTCATTCACGTACTGAAGATGCGGGTTGAAGATGGTATTGACAAGCAGCCTGTAGGCCTGCCTGTCCTTCTTCTTCCACTCCTCATATGTGGCTTCTGCAATTGTAGATGAACTTGACGCACCTTTCTACGGCATCTACCCCGCCACCACCTCTGCTGCGGTGATGCATTTTGCCTCTATAGGCGGAGCGCGCTCGTCGCCACTCACCTCCTCCCACTAGCCTCTCTCCTCCAAAAAGGAGGTGGGTACGGATCTTCCAAAACCTGAAGTTGGCATGTCCTTCCGGCCTCTCCAAGGGCTGGGTTGCTGTTAGTACGCCTCATGCTGCCATTTTGAGCGTTGGTGGTGCTGAGCGTTGCCCTTGAGTGGCAACCCTACCCCTGCTTCTGCTGCTGCTTCGCCCAGAAATCTGTCTGGTATAAAATGGACTGTAGAGACCAGCACACTGGTAATTTTAAAAAACTGAGCCCACCACTGCAAAATGCAGCTCAAACGCTTTCGGATCAGCCCATAAAACAGGGTGATCAACAAGGGATTTTCAGAGATATGCCCTTTTGAAAACAAGGTCTGCTTTTGCTCCTACTCCAGCTCACACCAGCCAGCTTATAAATGGCATTTCTCCCAAATGTAGCAATGCAATGCAGATAGTTTTGCACCAATGGAAAGCTTAGGAAAATACTTTAATTCGTATATGCTACTTTTTAAATTTGACAAGGAAACGAGAGAGTTATGGTCATCACAAGGCGACAGTCTTACTCAGAGAGAAGAGTATAGCCCTGACCGCCCTCGTTTTCAGCATAACTCTCAATCCGACTGTTGGATCTTTGCGATCTTGAACTCGTTGGAAAGCTTGTCTCTTGAACCTGAATATTCCGTGGTCAATTGTCAAATTTGGTGAAGGTTTCACCACAATCCTTCACTCTCAAAGTGACGGTCTGTGCTGGCTGAAAGTGGCAGAACTTGGCTCTGATACCAAGTGTTGGAACAAAAGGAGAGAGGGAGCCTTGGAGCAGCGAGCATGTGGGATAGGAAGGGCATCACTTTTGCTGATGAATTGTTATTTAATCACTCAAAATGATGGAGTACATATAGAACTAGAGCTTGGGCAACTCAGCCCTCTCACAAGCCACACCACTTAGCCATGGAGGCTAAGGCTCACACACTAGAGTCCATATTCTCAAACAAGGGGGGAAATCAGCCTATCAATGAGGCTGACCACTCACACATGACCTAGAGAGCTAGAAAATGCTCTCATGGCACACTCCTAGTGGTCACATAACCCACAATCCCATGGAGAACCGCCATGTATCCATGGCTAGCTCAAAAGGATCTCACCTAACCTAAAAGTTAGGGAGAGGTATATTTTTCCTAGTTAGCACACTCTGACAAGGGAACTCCAGATCAAGGACCTTTTTGGATATTTCTCCCATCAGGTCTTGACCCTAGACCTCTTGCCTTTTTCTTTTCTCAGGCTAAGGCATGGAGCCGTCGCCCATGGTCACCCGGATATCGGTGGTCGATGACCTCGAAAACTTTAAAAATTCATATTTCCCAATCTGACTGTTGGATCGGCCTCAAACTTAGACCGTTGACATTTTGCCACCTCATCTTTCCAATGGTGAAGTTAGATTGATGATCAGAACAGGCATCTGGTACGTTTCTGGAACTTTCTTCTGTGGACCTGAATCTGAGCCGGATGGCTCCTTTCCCAACACCCTCATGAGCCGACGTCGTACAAGGAGGCCATGGATGCACCTGGTGCAACTGATTAAGCGCAAGCTGTGCAACAAGAGATACATTCGCAGCTTGACATTGGCACATGGGAGCTGACTGAGCGTCCACCTGGACGTAAAGTGATCAACTTCAAGTGGGTATTCAAGAAGAGGAGTGCAAATAACAAATTCAAAAAGTACAAGGCGAGGCTGGTCACTAAGGGCTTCTCGTAGCAAGAAGGCATCCACTACATAAAAAGGTTTGCTCCTGTTGCAAAGTTTGCCTGTGTGCGCACGTTCCTTTCTTATGGAGTAGCTGAGGATTTCGAAATGTACCTCATGGATGTCAAGACGACAGTCTTGAACGGTGACTTGGAGGAGGAAATCTACATGTAGTAGCCAGAGGGATTCCTCATGGATGGCAAGGAGCACCTGCTTTGCAGGCTGCAGAAGTTGCTCTACGGCCTCAAGTAAGCATCGCGTGCTTGGAACCAGAAACTGGATGCGGCGCTACAGTGCATAGGGTTTCAGCATAGTGAATGTGACTATAGTGTTTATCGCAGGCAGCATGGTCATGAGGTGCTCATCATCATCGTCTATGCGGATGACATGCTCCTCCTTTGCAACAGCATGTGTGTAATGAAGAAGTTCAAGGAGGCCATGCACGAGTACTTCTAGATGTCTGATATTGAGGACGGCATCATATTCCTCGAGATCCAGATCGCGCGTGATCGCAAATCACGCTCTCTCTCGCTACAGTAGAGCCGCTATATCAAGGATGTCTTGCAGTGGTTTGGCATGGCAGGGGCCAAACCCATCTGCACGCCACTGAAGACACAATAGTACCTTGTGAGCTTGAATGGAGAAGCGGATGCAATTAAGCAGCAGAAGTACCAAAGCGCCGTCGGTAGTCTCATGTACCTGATGGTGGTAACCAGGTTGGACCTTGCTTAGGCTGTGAGCGCTGTGAGTGTAGTGAAGCGAATCTTCCGGTACCTTGCTGGAACCATCAACATGGGCATTACCTACAATGGCAACGACAACAATATCATCGGCTACACAGACGCAGATTGGGCTTCAAACCTTGAGGACCGCAATTCCATCTCAAGACATGTGTTCCTCATGAATGGTGGGGCCATGTGCTGGTACAGCAAGCGGCAGGTGGTCGTGGCTACCTCAAGCACGGAAGCTGAGTACGTCTCTCTCAGCTTTGGAGCCAAGGAAGCAGTTTGGCCTCAACGTCTCATGGCGGAGATGAGTGGGAGTGCAGCAATTCCAGTTCTAGTACGAGTCAATAACCAGAGCTCAATCGCACTTGCAAAGAATCCTGACACCATGCACGCACCAAGCACATTGACATCGTATATCACTCTCTCAGGCACATGGTGCACGAGGGTGCTATTAGGCTAGAGTTTACTCCAACCAACAAGCAGGTTGCTAATTTCTGTGCCAAGCTAATGACCTATGAGAAGCGATAGTTTTGCATGAAGGCATGTGGACTCAGCCCACTTCGATGTGGCAAAGTGGGAGATTCTTGGGAGAGGAGCCATGCGGCTCAGTTTCAGGTCCACAAGAGCAAGTTCAAGGAAACTAGGAGATGCGTGTTCAGATTGTCAATCGGACTTCACCATTGGAAACATCAAGTGGCAAAATGTTTACGGTTCAAGTTTCAGGCCGATCCAACCATGGGATTGGAAGATATCAATTTTCAAAGCTTCTAGGGTCATCGACCGTCGATATGTGGGTAACAATGGGCGATGGCTCCATGCCTTAGCCTGAGAAAAGAAAAAGGAAAGAGGTCCAGGGTGAAGACCTGATGGGAGAAATATCCAAAAAGGTCTTTGATCTAGAGTATGCTGACTAGGAAAAGGTACCTCTCCTTACCTTTTAGGTGAGGTGACGTCCTTGTGTGGTCACCATGGACACATGGCGTTTCTCCATGACATTCTAGGTTATGTGACCACTAGGAGTGTGCCATAAGAGGCTTTTCTGGCTCTCCAGGTCGTGTGTGAGTGGTCACCCTCATTTCATTGCTGATTTCCTCCCTTGTGTGAGATTATGGACTCTACTGTGTGAGCCTTAGCCCCCATGGCTAAGTGGTATGGCTTGTGAGAGGACCTCTTTTCACAAGCTCTAGCTCTATATGTACTCTCTCATATTGAGTGGTTCAACAACATATCTTCAAGACAAGTGATTTCGTTCCAGTCGTACATGGTTGCTGCTCCAAGGCTCCCTCTCTCCTCAAGATCCAACAAGATGATGCAATCCAGTTTGCTGCTAAACTGGCTCATCCAAGGTGCCACCGCGCGCCTAGGATAGAGGCTGGCTGTAGGACTATAAGAACCTGTCGAGCGCCTATCATTGAGTAGAGTTCTTATCTGTGAGAGTCCTAACAGAGTTGTTCACCATGGGTAGACACTAAAGAAGCATTGGTCTGTGTAAGCCCCAGGAGTTCGCTTCTCGCGCGAAAGTGACCAGGTGTAAAGGACACAGTGCAAGGAAGTGATTCCTATGAACTACTAAGTGTAGAACCTTGGCTACGAGGATGATATCATCTCTTGGTTACAATGCCAAGAGCAGTTGGCGGGAACCATTGTTGTGGAACCTGTTTTTAACACCGTGGCCTCAGGCGGTTATGGGCCCACGTTGACTAGTTGTAAGGCACGCTTTCGCGTACTCTCTCCCCCTCTCTGTCTTGCAGCACGCATCAGCTCCATCAGCTCCATCTTCCTCATCTGCTCCATCAGCTCTATGTGCTCCACTAGCTGCATCAGCTCCATCAGCTCGGTGAGCTCCATCCGCTCCATCTGCTCCATCTGCTCTATTTACTCCATCAACTCTGCCCTTGGACATACGACCCTTGGACCCAGGATAAGCTCTGCCCTTGGTGGTACGACCGTGGGTTCGCTAGTGACCGTTCTTCTCCATTTCCATGTGATCAACGGCTAAGGAGTAAGCAACAGATCTGCACCTTCTAAAGCGGTAGCAGGTAATAGCCTAGATCAGCCTACATCAGCCTCAACGAAGCAGAGAGTCAGAGAAACATTATGACAATACCTGCTATGCTTACTCGCAAACAGGTAAATGGTGGGATGTCAAAGTCCTCAAGGTTTGGGTTTCCCTTGTGGAATTGACAAATTGAGGTTGTTATGAGCCTGCGTGGCTACTTGAAGATGTTCCTTGGGGAAGAGGCTCAATCTCCATAAACAGATCATGGATATGAAGCGTGGAGTGTTAGAAATGATATGGCGCTTGCGATTCTTTTGACATGAGTGCATGAGTGACATCATTTCCACCTCCAAGGTATCACACATGCATCAAAGGCTTATGAGAAGCTTGCACGTGTAAACCAATGAACGCCTTTTGCAAATTGCCTCCTCATCCTTCAAAAGCTAATTTTGATGCGGGTGAGCGAGGGAGAGTTGATTCCGGACTCTCCATTGCAGTTTGAAGGATTGCTACAGCAAGTGACCCAAATGACTTGGGAAATCGACAACAACATACAGGCCATGATCCTGCTCATGGCGCTACCTGAAAGTTCGGGTCCTTTGATCTCCGTCTTTGGCAGTTGGAAGGAGGATTTGACATATGAGGCGGTGTCCGAGTACGCGCGCAACGATGGCATGCGTCGCAGTGGTAGTGAGGCTAACATTTCAGCCTATGTTGCACAGTACGGTGGTCATGGGAACAACTCCTCTTCTTGTCAGAGTAGTAGCGGAAGCGGTTGCGGTGGAAAAAAAGGCAATAGTGGCGGTGGAAAGAGTTAAAAGCATTCTGGGATGTGCCATAACTGTGGCATGCCTGGAAATTGGGCACGGGAGTGTAGAGCTCAAATGAAGGAAGACGGAGATCATGGTGGTAGATATGAGGGGAATGGAAAGGGTAAGGAGTTGACAAACATGATGGTTGAGAGCGTGCCGGAAACCAAAGGAGCACCACTACTCAAGCAGGGAGCCTAATGGCTTGACTCTAGCATGAACCACCACTCTTCAAGGGAGAAGGATGGGTTGATCTCCATTAGGGACACCGAACGTCGCCTCAGGTGTGCCAATGGTAGCCTTGTCTATGCGCAAGGCGAGGGAGATAAGTTGATTAGCATCAACGTGAACGGTGGTGAAAAGGACTTGAAGCTGGAATAGGTCGTCTACATGCCATCTTTTGCAGCAAACCTGTCACAACTGTCCAAAATCATGGACCACTATATGACGGTCGTCTTCGCGGAGGAGGAGGCCGTGATTGTCAAGAACAATGATATCAATATCTCTTATCCCAAGGAGAGTCCTGTCGCACAAGTCCCAATAGTTGATGGGCTCTACGTGGTGCAGACCAAAAACCTTTCGAGTACGAATGAGGGATATACATTGGTTGAAGAGCCGAATGTCAAACTGCTTGGGTCAACGGTATAGAAAACGGGTTTCAACACAATGGTTCCCGCCGACCGCTCTTGGTATTGCAACCAAGTGATGATATCACCCTTAGAGCCAATGTTCCACATTGAGCAGTTCATAGGAATCACTTCCTTGCAATGTGTCTTAGCACCTGGTCACTTTCGCGCGAGGAGCAAACTCCTAGGGCTTAGACCAACCAATGCTTGTTTAGTGTCTACCTCTGGTCGAGAGCTCTGCTAGGAGTCTCAAAGGTAAGAAGTGTACTCAATGACTGGCATTTATCAGGTTCTTGTAGTCCTAGAGCCAGCCTCTAGCCTAGGCGCGTAGTGGCTCCTTGGATGAGTCACTATGGGGGCAATCTGGATTGCATCATCCCCCATGCCTACATGGTGCTCCATGTGACCGCCAAGTGGCGCCAGCCACCAGGAAGGACCTTGGAATGTTCTAAAATGTCTCTTACAACCTTCTTGTCCCCCTTTTGGTCACAAAGAAAATTAGTCACCGGGCTGGGATTTGACCCAGTAACCTCTCACTCCAGAGACTAACTCATGAACGTCTTAGCCATAAGGAGTTGTCCTCGGTAGTGTTTGACGGCTATACTATCCAGATAAGACCAAGGTGACTTGCTCTGAAGGAGGAGTGCATGCCTTGTGTATCGCAACCAGACTTAGGGGACTTACTCCAAGGGAGTAGTGCATGTCTAGTCCGTCCTGAGCGTGTCCAAATATCAGCCATGGACAAGGAGCATATCAGGTCAAGAACCAAGTGTCCAAAGCCTGATGTTGTACCACACGCGGTCACCATGGTGGCCAAGCCCAGAGACACAGATACTGAGCTATCGCAGAGGCGGTTTGGCAATTTGGCCGATAACATACTGCAAGCTATGCATCAGCACAAAGTAGTTCATGGGATGGAGGAGTGCAAGGCCAATGATGAGGGAAAGTGTAAGAAGTTTTGTCAGTCATGCCTCCAAGGCAAGGGAAAGAGAAAGCCTTTTGAGCATAATTGGCACCGTGCGACTGTCAGTTGGACCTGATTCACTGTGATGTGTGCGAACCCTTTTGCATTCCTTCAAACGGTGGCAGCAAGTGTTTTTTGACCTTCATCGATAACCACAGTCGCAAGATGTGGAACTACTTGTTGAAGACAAAGGGAGAAAATCAAGGAGAAGATGGGCTGAAGCTGTGAGAACTGCTTGCTACCTTGTGAATCTCACTCCGCCAGCCGCACTTGGAAGGAGTGGTAAGAAGTAGCTAGAGACGCAGCTCAGGACGCCACACAGGCTTGGTCAAGGAAGAAGCTAGATGCCTCACATTTGAGGGTCGTAGCCCGTAGTGCCTGGGCTAAGGTCAAAGTAGGAGAAGGAAGTGTCAAGCTGGATGCACGCGCTTGTAAGTCTGTTATGGTCAGATACGACTCTTCACAAAAGGCGTACACGCTATGGGACCAAGCGACTTAAAAGCTTATGAGGAGCCGAGATGTCGAGTTTGATGAAAGAACGCTTGTCAAGGGAGAGTCGCGGGACCCTGTCCATGCTCCAAAACTAAGAAAGTGGGTTGTGTTGCTTGAGTTAGGTGATCAGGCAGCTGAGAAGTGGCAGATGGTATAAGTGAAGAATGGTGCTCCTGGGAAAGTGGCTGTGCAAGCTGACATAGCGACGGACTCTAACACTGAGTCTGAGTCGTTGGAGGCCTCTGGATCAAACTCTCACGCTGGTGGCTCTTCCTCAAACAGTGGATCACGGGCAGCGCAGGATCAACAAAATCAAGCAAACCTTCAAGCACCACCAGCAGCACTCTAGGGCAGTACGCGTAAGAAGAAAGCTCCGTCCAAGTACAATACTGAGAGCGCGGAATGGACCGGACTTAGCTGGTCATGCTTGGCTCAGGGAGAAACTGCGACTGTAGCGGAGGCTATAAACATGCGAGATGGGGCCAAGTGGAAGGAGGCAGTGGACAACGAACTCGAATCCATTGAAGTGAATGGAACATGGGATCTGGTGGACAGGCCCCCAAACGCGCACATGGTGGGGTCAAAATAAATACATCGCTTTGTTAGAAGCATGCAAGGATACACAATGGCTACGTGGTTTGCTTGTAGAGATGAAAGTGCCACAAACGGAGGCAACAGAGGTGAGTATCGACAACAATAATGCCATGAAAATGGCAGAGGATGATGTCGCCTCCCATCGGACCAAGCACATTGATATGAGGTATCATTACTCACAGGACCTGGTCGCAAAGGACATCTTGGACCTGGAATACACGGAGACCAAGAAGATGCTCGCAGATTGCATGACAAAGGCGCTCGACAAGGAGTTGCACCGTGCATGTATCCGAGGCAACGATATGGTCAACGCAGCGGACAAAGACTGAGGCCAAGACTACAAGACAGAGGAGAGATCTCACACCTAATGCACAACGGTGCAAGGGAGAGTTTTTTGACGTGATATCCTCCTTGTCCATTGCTGACATTTGGACAGGCATAAGACGAACTAGGCATGTACTGCTCCCTCGGAGTAAGTCTCCTAAGTCTGGTCCAGATACACAAGGCATGCATTGCTCCTTTGGAGCAAGTCCCCTTGGCCTAACCTGGATAGTACAGCCAGAAAACACCACATACGATAACTCCTTGTGGCTTAGACGTTCCAAAGTTTGTCTCTGGAGCGAGAGGTCACTGGGTCAAACCCCAGCCCAGTGACTAATTTTCTTTTTGATGAAAAAGGGAACAAGAAGGTTCTAAGAGACATCTTAGAACATTTCAAGGTCATTCCTGGTGGCTGGCGCCACTTGGAGCTCACCAGGAGTGCCATGTAGACAGGGGGGATGATAAAATCCAGCTTGTCCACAAAGTGGCTTATCCAAGAGCCACTGTGCGCCTAGGCTAGATGTTAGCTCTAGGACTATAAGAACGTGTCAGCTGCCCATCATTGAGTACAATTCTTTCCTTTGAGAGTCCTAACAAAGTTATCAACCTGAGGAAGACACTAAAGAAACATTGGTTTGTCTAAGCCCTAGGAGTTTGCTTATCACACAAAATTGACCAGGTGCAAAGGACACAGTGCAAGGAAGTGATTCCTATGAACTACTCAGTGTAGAACCTTGGCTCCGAGGGTGAAATCATCTCTTGCATACAATACCAAGAGCAGTCGGCGAGAACCATTGTGTCGGAACCCATTTTCTAGACCCTCGCCTTAGGCAGGTTAACATGTACTACACTGGATTGTTGCTCGTGGTGCTTCAAGGCTTAGTTGCTTCTGTTGCTCCTGTGTTGCCAGTGTTTCGTTGTTTGAGGAAAAGCTTGCGGACTCAGAGTTTGCCTCACAAGCCTCGGACGATTCAGACTAAGTGTCAGAGTCTGTCGCTCTGTCAGCCTGCATATCCACTCTCCCTCCAGCACCATCCTTCACTGGTACCATCTGCCTGTTCTCAGGTGCATGGTCACCCAGCTCGAGCAACACAACCCAATCTCCTGATTTGGGAGCATGGACAAGATCCAGGGACTCTTCCTTGCCGAGCGTCCTTTCTTCAAACTCGACATCTTGGCTCGTGATGAGCTTTCCAACCACTTGGTCCCAGAGTCTGTACGCCTTGTGAGTAGTGTCATATCCGACCATAACACACTTGCGAGCGCCTCCATCCACCTTGCCACTTCCTTCTCCTACTTAGACCTTTGCCCGGGAAGTACAGCCAAAGACCCTGAAGAGTGAGGCATCTAGTTTCTTTCCTGACCAAGCCTCTTGAGCTGAGCTGCTTCTCTTGCTACTTCTCTTTCTGCTTCTTACCACGCCTTCCAAGCACGGCTGCCGGAATGAGATTCACAAGGTAGCAAGCAGTTCTTGCAAATTTAGTCCATAAGCGAGGTAGGAGTTTTGCGTCGAAAAGCATGCTTTGTGTCATGCCAAGGAAAGTCTGGTTCATCCGCTTGGCAACGCTATTACTCTATGGGGTATAAGGCGTGGTGGTCTGGTGCTTGATGCCGTGTTGGCTCAACCAGCCTTTGCACGCCTCGTACTCACCACCATTGTTTGTGCGTAGTACCTTCACCTTCTTGCTTGTCTGCCACTCTAGCATCGTGACAAATTCTTGCAACTTCTCCTTGACGATTTCCTTTCTCTTGACGAAGTTGATCCACATCTTGTGATTTTGGTCATCAATGAAGGTTAAAAAGTACTCGCTGCCATCGTTTGAAGGAGTAGGGAACACTCCACACACATGAGAGTGAATCAGGTCCAAGATTGATGCCACACGTTGCCCATTATGCTCAAAGGGCTTTCTCTTTGCCTTGCCTTCGAGGAATGGCTCACACAACTTCTTGCACTTTCCCTCATCATTGGCCTTGCATCCCTCCATCCCATGAACCACTTCATGTTGGTGCATAGCTTGTAGTATGCTGTAAGCCACATGGCCAAACTGCCTGAGCCACAGCTTAGCATCTGTGTTTGTGGTGGAGTTGGCCGCCATGGTGAGAGCCTATGATGCTACATCAGGCTTTGGAGACTTGGGCTCTTCAACTGCTGTATATCCCTCATTTGCACCCCCAATGGGGCTTGGTCTGTAGCACGTAGAGCCCATCAACTATTGGGACTTGTGCAACAAGAATCTCCTTAGGATATGAGATCTTGATGTCCTTGTTCTTGACAATCACGACCTCCTCCTCCTTGAAGATGGTCGTCATGACGTGGTCCGTGATTTTGGACACCGATCTGAGGTTCCTTGCAAAAGACGACATGTAGACGACGTTCTCTTACTTGAAGTCTTTTTCAATACCATTCACATTGTTGCTGATCATCCTATATCCCTTGCCTTACGCATGGACAAGGCTGCAGTTGGCATACTTGAAGCAGCATTTAGTGTGTCCAATGGAGATAAACCCATCCTTCTTTCTTGAACAGTAATGGTTCATGCTAGAGTTGAGCCTATAGGCTCCACGCTTGAGAAGTGTCGTTTCCTTGGTTGCATGCAAGCTCTCAGCCATCATGTTTGTCAACTGTTTCATATCTTTTCCTTTGCCCTCTTTTCTACAACCATGATCCCCTGCTTCCTTCTTGGGAGCCCTACACTCCCGTGTCCAATACACACGCTTGCCACAGTGATGGCACTTCCCAGAATGCTTTGAACCCTATCCACTACCACCATTGCCTTTTCCTCCACCGGCCGCTTACGTTGCTGCTTTGACCAAAAGAGGAGTTGTTGCCATGATCACTTTATTGTACAGCATAGGCTGAAATGTTAGCCTCACGACCGTTGCGACGCATGGCCTCATTGCGCACGTACTTAGACACTGCCTTATATGCTAATTTCGCCTTCTTCCAGGTGCCAAAGACGGTGATCAGAGGATCCTAGCTTTCACGTAGCGCTATGAGGAGGATCATGGCCTGCATGTCAGTGTCGATTTCCTAGTTTGTTTGGATCACTTGCTACAACAGTCCTTCAAACTCCAACTGAAGTCCCAAATCAACTCTCCCTCGCTCACCTTCATTGAAATCGGCTCTTGAAGGATGAAGAGGCAATTTGCTAGAGCCATTGATTGGTGTACACGTGCAAGATTTTCATAAGCCTGTGACATTTGGGTGATACCTTGGAGGTAGACATGCAGTGACTCAGAAACTGATGTCACAAGAATCGCAAGCGCCATGTCATTTTTGACACTCCAAGCTTCATATCTAGCATCTGTTTTTGGAGGTTCAATCTCTTTTCAAAGGAACATCTTCAAGTAGCCACGCATCCTCATGAAAATCTCAAATTGCCATTTCCACAAGGGAAAACCTATCAGTGTGAGCTTTGATATCCCAGTGTTGACCTGCTCAAGAGTAAGCGCCGTGGTTGTCGTTTTACTCCTACGTTTCTTTGCGTCTCTGCTTCATTAAGGCCGATGTATGCTGATGTAGTCTATTGTCTACAGCCGGTTTTGAAAGGTGTAGATTTGTTCCTTACCCCTTAGCCGTTGATCACCTACAAACGGAGAAGAAGACACACTCGCAAACTTCAGTTCGTGCCTCGAAGGGCAGAGTTAATCCTGGTTAGGGGCCAAGGGTCGTACCTTTAAGGGCAGAACGTATCCTTCGCACTTGTTTGCTATGTGACAGCACCCACCGTTGGAGCTGATGGACTAGATGCAGCCGATGGAGGTGATGGGTACTACAAGATAGAGAGGACAAGAGAGTGCGTAGAAGCGTGCCTTACAACTAGTCAGTGTGGACCCATGACCCTTTGTCGACCTTCCTGAGGTTATGGTCTAGGAAACGGGTTCCGATACAATAATTCCCGTTGACCGCACTTGGTATTGCAACCAAGAGGTGATATCACCCTCAGAGCCAGGGTTCCACACTAAGCAGTTCAGAGGAATCACTTCCTTGCAATGTGTCTTTAGCACCTCGTCACTTTCGCGCGAGGAGCTAACTCCTTGGACTTAGACCAACTAATGCTTTTTTAGTGTATACTTTTGGTGGACAACTTTGTCACGAGTCTCAAAGGTAATAACAGCACTCAATGACAGGCAACTGACAGGTTCTTGTAGTCGTAGAGTCGGCCTCTAGCATAGGCACATAGTGGCTCTTTGGATGAGCCACATTAGGGGCAAACTTGATTACATCATCCCTCTGCCTATAGGGCACTCCATGTGACCGCCAAATGATGCCAGGCACTAGGAAGGACCTTGGAATGTTGTAAGATGTCTATTAGAACCTTGTATTAACAAGCTAGGATTGGACCCAGTGACCTCTTGCTCTTGTTCAGGTGTTGCTCATGCTGCTGATGCTACTATGATTGCTGCTACTATTGTATAGTTTGTTGCTTTAGCTACTACTACTATGATAACTACTGCTACTGCCCTTTCTAGTCCCTCTTCAACTTGAAGCACTCATTTTTGTACTGCTCCTCTCTCTAGCAGTAGTGGCACCTGACTTTCTTGCCTCTGTTACCCAAACTACTGTTGCAGGTGGTGGTGGTGTGATTTCATGGCCACCAAAGCTGCTTTACTGCTTCTATCGCTATTTCACTTTGTTACATTGCGACGTAGTTCCACCCACACCAGGCATGTGTGTAGATGAAATTGAGATGGAGAGCTATCTCAGACTCCATCTCTTGCACTATGTCGTGGCTGGCTATGAGTCTCGTCTGTAAGAGGAGGATGAAGCGCATCTATTCCAAAGTCCCCTTGGTCTACCTTGGATAGTATATCCAGCAAATACTACCTAGGAGGACTCCTTGTGGCGTAGACGTTCCATAGTTAGTCTCTGGAGCGAGATGTCACTGGGTCAAATCCCAGCCAAGTGAGTAATCTTCTTTCTGATCAAAAGGGGGCAAAGAGGTTCTGATAGATATCTTAGAACATTCCGAGGTCCTTCCTAGTGGCTGGCGCCACTTGGCGGTCACAGGAAGCACCATGTAGGCAGGGGGGATGATGCAATCTAGATTGCCCCCAAAGTGGCTCATCCAAGGAGCCACTACGCGCCTAGGCTATGAGCTGGCTCTAGGATTATAAGAACCTGTCAGTTGCCTTTCATTGATTATTGTTCTTACCTTTGAGACTCCTCATAGAGTTGTTCAGTAGAGGCAAACACTAAAGAAGCATTAGTTGGTCTAAGCCCCAGGAGTCAGCTCCTCATGAAAAAGTGCCCAGGTGCTAAGGGCACAGTGCAAGGAAGTGATTCATATGAACTACTCACTGTGGAACCATGATTATGATGGTGATATCACCTCCTAGTTGCAATCGTAGGAGCGGACGGCAAATGCCATTATGCCTGTCTTGTGATTTATTCCGTTACTTGAGGCGAGTTGACAACATTGAACTATAGAAAAGGATCATCAGCAGGGAATTTTATCGTACATGTCCTCTTGAAAGAAGGACATGCTTTTGTTACACTCTAATTGAGACCAACGAGCTTGTAAACGGCATTTCTACCCATTGTAAAGATAGAATGTAAATATGTATTCACCAATCAAAAGCCTAGAAAGAATACTGCAATTTGCATATGGTATTTTTTAGATTTGGGCAAGAAACAAGAAAATTATGGTCATCACAAGGCGACAATCTTATATATAGAGAAGAGTGCAACCTTAGATGACCTCGTTTTTAGCATCACCTTGAACCCAACGGTTGGATCTTTGTGATCTTGGACACATTAGAATATTTTTCTTGCAAAACATTCTATTTACTAGTTGATTGTCAACTTTGGTTTAGGTTTCATCCTACCCGTCAGTCTCAAAGTGACAGCCTACGCTGGCTGAAATTGGCAGAACTTGGCTCAGATATCAAAGAGTGGATCTGGACGAGAAAAGACACCTTGTAGCTGCGAGTATGTGGGACTGAAAGGATATCAGATATGCTGAAGAATGGTTATTAAACCACACAAACGTATGGAGTACGTACAGAGCTAGAGCTTGGACAAGTCAGCTGCCTCACAAGCCACACTACTTAGCCATGGAGCCTAATGCTTACTCACTGGAGTCCACAACTTCACACAAGAGAGGAAATCAGCCTAGCGACCAGGCTGGCCAGTAAAACAAGACCTAGAGAGCTAGAGAAGGCTCTCATGGCACACCCCTAGTGGTCACAACACCCAAATCCCATGGATAGTTGCCATGTATCCATGGCTAGCAAACAAGGATTAAACCTTACCAAAAATGAGAGGAGAGGTACCTTTTTCCCAGCCAGCACAATGTGACAAGGAAATCCTAAGATCAAGGACGTTTTGCAATATTCATCCTATTTGGTCTTGATCCTGGACCTCTTGTTTGTTTAATTTCTCAAGCTAAGGCATGGAGCCGTCACCCATGGTAACCCATACTCCGGTGGTCCATGACCACGAAAACGTAAAATAATCATGTCTCCTAATACGACCATTGGATTGGCCTGAAATTTGGACCATAGACAATTTGCCATCTAATCTTTTGGATGGTGTAGCAAGATTGACGATCGCATCAAGGATCTGGTCGTTAACTGGTACTTGTTCTTGCAGACATGGAACAAAGCCAGGTGGCCTTTTTTCTAATTATAATGACATGGACGTGCATTGCATACATTACGCTGTGATTTGAGGAAATCGACAAACTGGCTTGGCTGACAAGGACTGGGGGTATGAGCATGAGCTCATCTCAGTCTCTGTTGCTGACGTGGCAGCTATGGAGCGGTACTGAAGGATGTCGAGGACCGAAAGGCCAAAGTAACGGTTTTACAAAGATTGAAATCGATGATGTGACCATAAGGGAAGAGCGACGGATTGATCAAAGTCGTCAATCAATAGAGAGTATGAGCACTGGCACCTCTAGCATTAATGAGTACCAAGGACGCTAGGCGTCCGCCATCGTGTTGGAAAACGAGCCATTCAGATTAGTTTCAGGTCAACAGGAGAACGTTCCAGGAAACTACCACATGCATGCTCCGGTTGTCAATCCGATATCACCATTGGAAAGATCAGGAGGCAAAATGTGTGCGGTCCAAGTTTCAGGCCGATGGAATGGTCGGATTGGAAGATGTGAGTTTTCGGAGTTTCAGGGATCATCTACCACCGATATCTGGGTGACCATGGGCGATGGCTCCATGCCTTAGCCTGAGAACAGAAAAAAGGCAAGAGGTCCAAGGTCAAGACATGATGGGAGAAACATCCAAAAAGCTCCTAGATTCTTGAGTTGCCTTGTTAGAGTGTGCTGACTAGGAAAAAGGTACATCCCCTTACCTTTTAGGAGAGGTGAGATCCTTGTGTGCTAGCCATGGACACATGGCGATTCGCCATGGGATTGTAGGTTATGTGACCACTAGGAGTGTGCCATGAAAGTACTTTCTAGCTCTCTAGGTTGTGTGGATGGTCAGCATGATTGATAGGCTGATTTCCTCTCTTGTGTGAGATTATGGACTCTAGTGTGTGAGCCTTAGCCCCCATGGCTAAGTGGTGTGGCTTGTGAGAAGGCTGACTTGCCCAAGCTCTAGCTCTATATTTACTCCTTCATTCTAAGTGATTCAACAACGAATTCTTCTGTACAAGTGATGCCCTTCCACTCCCACATGTTTGCTGCTCCAAGGCTCCCTCTCTCCTCCAGGTCCAATACTTGGTACCAGAGCCAAGTTCTGCCACATTTAGCAAGCACAGGCCGTCACTTTGAGAGTGATGGATTAGGGTGGAATCTTCACCGAATTTGAGGATCGACCACTTGATCTTCAAGTTCAACAGACAAGCTTTGCAACGAGCACACGTCTGCGAAGATCTAACTATCGGATTGAGAGTCTTGCTTAAAATGAGGTTGGCCATGGCTACGCTCTTCTCTCCGAGTAGGACTATCGCCTTGTGATAACCATAATTCTTTGGTTTGTTTTTCAAATAAAAAAATAGCACATGCGGATTGAATAATTTTCCCCAAGCGTTCCATTGGTGAAAAAGAGTTTGTATTCCATTAGTACATCTTGGAGAAACGCCATTTACAAGCTGCCTGGTGTGAGCTGGAGTAGGAGCAGCAGCATACTCTGTTTTCAAAAGGGCATATCTCTTAAAACCCCATATTGATGACGATGTTTTATGGGGCAATCTGAAAGTTTTTGAGGTGAATTTTCCAGTGGTGGACTCAGTCTTTTCTATGTTCTCAGGAATCTGGCCCATACAGTCCATTTTTTGTCAAACAAATTTTAGGCACAAGCAGCAGAAGAAGCAAGGGTAGGGTCGCCACTCCATGGCGGCGCTTAGCATCAGCAAAGTTCAAAATGGCAGCAGCAGGTGTGGTAACAGCAGCCTAGCCCTTGGAGGGGCTGGAAGGATGTGCCAACTTCACGTTTTGGAAGATCCGTACGCACCTCCTTTAGGAGGAGAGCGGCTTGTGGGAGGTGGTGAGCGGCGACAAGGGCGATCCGCCTCCACACGCAAAGGGCATCATTGCAGTAAAGGTGGTTGCTGGAAAGACGCCGTAGAAAGGTGCTGCAGATGCAAGTTCATCTACAACTGTCGCGCCGGCATATGATGAGTGGAAGAACAAGGACACGCATGCCTATAAATTGCTTGTCAACACTATCTCCAGCCCGCATCTTCAATGCGTGAGTAACAAGGCTACTTCAAAAGAGGGATGGGACAGATTGTGCAAGAAGTAAAAGAGCAAAGATCTTGCATTCATCATGCTTTTGGACAAGAAGATGATGGCGTTGAAAATTCAGGGTGGAGAAGGGATGGAGGCGTACTTGGATAGGGCAAAGGAGCTGGCGAAGCAGCTGAAAGTGGCCGGCAACCCTGTGGAAGACACGTGTTTTGTCCTCCTCTTGCCGAGGGGACTCCCAATGAGCTACGACACAGTGCAAGAGACGTTGGAGTGCCAGCCGGCTCTCGACCTGGACTTCATCTGCATGTACCTGGTGCCAATAAGAATGCATCGCAATGCAGGAAAGCGCACTGGCGGCAGCAGCAGTACTGAATCAATTTTCATGGCCACGAACTCACGGAGCCAGTAGCACTAGCAGTCTAAGGAGCAGAGAGGCAAGAAGAAAGGCAAGTGCCACTATTTTCCAGAAAGAAGGGCACTACAAGAAAGAGTGCTTCAAGTTCAAGAGGGACCGGAAGGAGCAGTAATAGCAGCAACAAAAGCAACAATCTCCACAGCAATTGCAGGAGTAGTCACAACAACGTCAGCACCAGCACCAGCAACAGCAAAACCAGACCGGCGTGCACCATTTTGGCAACATGAACGTGGCGAAAGAGATGCACGACTGCCTGTTCATGGCGAATTCTGACATGTCGCAATAGGAGAAGGTAGGTCTAGCGTGGTACAAGGACTACAGATGTACCAAGAGTTTGACGTACCACAAGGAATGGTTAACACAGCTCCTCTCCATTCCCCCTAGACCGATTACTTTGGGTGATGATTCAGTGGTCTATGCTGAGGGGATTGGGATCGTGGAGATGTGGTTGGAGACCCCGCGCAGCATTGAAGTGGGAGTGTTCCATGGCGTGCTGTATGTACCTAATGCTGCATTCAACCATCTCTCAGTATGCTCTCTCACCAACACAGGACTGCGAGTCGTCTTGGACAACGACTATGGCTACATTCTTGACAAGGAAACGGGAGAGGAGTTGGCAAGGTCGGCGGAAGAAGGTGACATGTACCGCTTGTTGGGGACAACCAGGATTCCGCACGAGCAGAGTATTGCAGCAATGGTACATGCCGGAGATAGGAAAATCGGGCATGCGCGCTACCGCTACATCGACATGCGCACCTTGGGCCAACTTTAAACAAAGCAGATGGTGTGTGAGTGACCCACCATCTTTAACTTTAAGCAGCAGGTGTGCATCGGCTGTTTGGAGGGACGGCAGCATCGTGAAACATTCTCTGGAGCAGGGAAGCACACAAAAGAGGTGGTGGAGCTGGTCCACACTGATTTCTGTGGCCTGATGAAGACCAACAGCTTTTGGAGGCTCTATGCATTTTCTCACCTTCATTGATGATTTCATCCATTACATTGCTGTGTACTTCCTTTCCTCAAAGGACCAGTGCTTTGACAGGTTCAAGGAGTTCAAGGAAATGGTGGAGAACCACACTGGCAAGAAAATCAAAGTGCTACACAGCAACCGCGGTGGAGAGTACTTGAGCAAAGAGTTCCACGACTACCTCGCACCAGCAGGCATCAAGGCGCATCGTACTACGCCATACTTGCTGTATTAAAACGGTGTTGCAGAATGCCCCAGCTTCACCATCATTGAGTTGGCACGCTCCATGGTTCACGTGGCTTGGCTCACCTATGAATTCTTGGCTAAAGCGGTGAGCACTGCAGTGTACATCAAGAACCGCAATCCCACCCAGGCGTTGGAACAATCAACCTCGTTCGAGGCCTGGTTTGGCAAGAAGCTGAGCGTGGGTCATCTTTGCGCGTTTGGCAGCTTGGCGCACATGCATGTGCCAAAGTAGCAGCGACAAAAAGGGATGCGAAGAGCGCACATATGGTGATAATCAGCTACGACGTAGCAAGCAAGGCGTATCATCTCTACGAGAGGGATCCTCGCCATGCCATCAACTCCAGGGATGTCGTTTTCAATTAAACTAACATCATCGGCACCTACATCATCTGCAAAGAGGCAGAAGAACCAGCAGCTGATGAAGTAGTGGGAGCAGACATTCTCCTTGACCCCATCTCTCCTAAACCTTGCTCTACTATGATAGTGGGAGAACCACTATCCCAGGATTGATGCAGTAGATAGAGCGGCCTCATCAGTTGAAGCAGAGGAAGAAGATGCACAACCATCAGCAAGAGCAGTTGTGCCAGTTACACCGCGCCAGCTGCTTGCTAACGCTCTAGGACCAGGTCGAAGGTACCCTCTCAGGATGCGCTACAAGCCTGGTGAGCGCGGGCATTTTTGGATGCTCCAAAAACAAGACCAAATGAGCGTCGCAGTTGTAGCACATGTGATAATCCAACGTCGTACGAGGAGGCCATGGCTACACCAGATGTACCACATTGGGCACAAGCTGTGCAACAGGAGATATAGTCGCAGCTCGACAACGGTACATGGGAGCTAACAGAGCGTCCACCTAGACACAATGTTATCAAGTGCAAGTGGGCATTCAAGAAGAAGAGGGGCGTAGATGGCAATCTCGAAAAGTACAAGGCGAGGCTGGTCGCCAAGGGCTACTCGCAGCAAGAAGGCATTGACTACACGGAAACCTTTGCTCCATTTGCAAAGTTTACCTCTGTGCGCATGCTCCTTTCTTATGCAGTAGCTCAGGATTTTTAGATTCACCACATGGATGTCAAGACGGCTTTCTTGAACAATGAATTGGAGGAGGAAATCTACGTGGAGCAGCCGGAGGGATACGTCATGCATGGCCAGGAGCACCTGGTTTGCAAGCTTCAGAAGTCGATGTATGACCTCAAGCAAGCGTCGCATGCTTGGAATCAGAAATTAGATGTGACGCTGCAGTGCATGGGGATTGAGCGCCATGAGTATGACTACAGCGTCTCTCGCTAGCAGCATAGTGATGAGGTGCTCATCATCATCGTCTATGTGGATGAAATGCTCCTCCTTTCTAACAGCATGTCTGCATTGGAGGAGTTCAAGGAGGCCATGCAGGAGCGATTATAAATGTCTCATTTTGGGGAGGCATCGTACTTCCTTGGAATCGAGATCACGCGTGAGCGGAAATCACGCTCTCTCTCACTGCAGCAGAGCCGCTACATGAAGGATGTCTTGTAGTGGTTAGGCATGACCGAGGCCAAACCCATCGGTACGCCGTTGGAGATGCGGCAATACCTCGTGAGCTTGAATGGAGAAGCGGATGCAGGTGAGCAGCAAAAGAACAAAAGTGCTGTCCGTAATCCCATGTACCTGATTGTTACAACCAGGCCGGAGCTTACAAAGGTTGTGAGCGCTGTGAGCCAGGACATGGCGACCCCCGGACGTGAGCACCACAAGACAGTAAAGCGGATCTTCCGATACTTTGCTGAACCATGAACATCGACATCACCTATAACGGCAACAAAAACAACATCATCGGCTATACAAACGCAAATTGGGCTTCAAACCCTAAGTACTGCAAGTCCATCTCTGGACGTGTGTTCCTCATGAATGGTGGTGCCATCAGCTAGTGCAGCAGGTGGTCGTGGCCACATCAAAGACGGAAGCTGAGTACGTCTCTGTGATTTTTTGAGCCAAGGAAGCAGTTTGGCTTCAGGGTCTCATGGCACAGATGATTCGGAGTGCAATAGTTCCAGTTCTTATGCGCGTTGACAACCGGTGCACGGTCGCAATCGCAAAGAATCCTGAGCACCATGCACGCACCAAGCACATTGACATCGCATATCACTTCATCAAGCACATGGTGCAAGAGGATGCTATCAAGTTAGAGTTTACTCCAAACAGCAAGCATGTCGCTGATTTTCACACCAAGCCAATGACCCATGAGAAGCACCAGTTTTGCATGAAGGCATGGGGACTCAGCCCATTCTGGCTGCGGCAAAGTGGGAGATTGTTGGGAAAGGAGCCATCGGGCACAGTTTCAGGTCCACAAAAGCAAGTTCCAAGAAACTACCAAATGCATGCTCTGATTGTCAGTCCTATTTCATCATTAGAAAGATTAGGTGGAAAAATGTTTACAATCCAAGTTTCAGGCCAATCCAACAGTCGGATTGGGAGATGTGAATTTTTGATGTTTCTAAGGTCATCGACTGACGATATCTGGGTGACCATGGGCGAAGGCTGCATGCCTTAGCCAAAGAAAAGAAAAAGGCAAGAGGTCCAGGGTCAAGACCTGAAGGGAGAAATATCCAAAAGGTCCTAGATTCTTTGGTTACCTTGTCAGAGTGTGCTGACTAGGAAAAAGGTACCTCTCCTTACTTTTTAGGTGAGGTGAGATCCTTGTGTGCTAACCATGGACACATGGCGATTCCTCATGGGATTGTTGGTTATGTGACTACTAGGAGTGTGCCATAAGAGCATTTTCTAGCTCTCTAGGTCATGTGTGAGCGGTGAGCCTGATTCCTAGGCTGATTTCCTCTTCCGTGTGAGATTATGGACTCTAGTGTGTGAGCCTTAGCCTCCATGACTAAGTGGTGTGGCTTGTGAGAGGACTGACTTGCCCAAACTCTAGCACTATATGTACTCCATCATTTTGATTGATTCAAGACTTATTCTTAAGTACAAGTGATGTCCTCTCAGTCCCACATGTTTGATGCTCCAAGACATCCTCACTCCTCCAGTTCCAACAGCCGCTTAAAGGTGCAGCAGATGCAAGTTCATCTACGACTGCAACGGCGGCATATGAGGAGTGGAAGAAGAAAGGAAGGCAGGCCTACACATTGCTTGTCAACACCATCTCTAGCCCGCATCTTCAATAGGTGAGTGACAAGGCTACTGCAACTGTAGCTGCAGTCAGATCAATGTCAACAAAAGCAGTAGCACAAGTAGAACCAGACCGGCGAACGCCAGTTTTGCAACATGAACTTGGTCAATGAGGTGCGCGACCGCGCGTTCATGGCGAAGTCTGATATGTCACAGAAGAAGAAGGCGGATCTAGCGTGGTGCAAGGATTCAGGATGTAGCAAAGGTTTGACGCACCACAAGGAGTGGTTTACACAGCTCCTCTCCATTCACCCCGTCCGATTGCTTCAAGTGATGATCGGGTGGTGTATGCTGAGGGGATTGGGATTGTGGAGATGTGGTTGAAGACCCTGCGTGGCATTGAAATGGGAGTGTTCCATGGTGTGCTATATGTACGTGATGCTACATTCAACCTTCTATGAGTGTCTTCTCTTACCAACACAGGACTGCGAGTTGTCTTTGACGACGAATATGGCCTCATCCTCGACAAAGAAATAGGAGAGGAGTTGGCTACGTTGGTGAAAGAAGGCGACATGTACCGCCTGTGAGGGGCAACCAAGATCCTGCGCGAGTAGAGTCTTGGAGCTCTGGTGCCGGCCATAGATGGAAAAATCCGGCATGCGCGTTACGACCATATGGCCATGCGCGCCTTGCTGCAAATTCAAACAAATCAGATGGTGCATGACTTGCCCACCATCTCTAACTTTGAGTAGCATTTGTCCATTGGCTGTTTCGAGGGAAAGCAGCACCGCGAGGCATTCTTTGGAGCACGGGAGTGTGCAAAGAAGGTGCTGAAGCTGGTCCACACAGACTTGTGTGGCCCAACATTGTCCCAGAGCTTTTGAGAGTCTAGGTCTTTTGTCACATTAAGCGACGATTTCAGCGGTTGCAGTGTTGTGTAGTTCGTTTCCTCCAAGGACCAGTGCTTTGACAAGCTCAAGGAGTTCAAGGCAATGGTAGAGAGCCAGAGTGGCAAGAAGATCAAGTCGTTGCGTAGCGACCATGGCAGAGAGTACCTCAACAAAGAGTTCAGGACTACCTCGCGGTGGCAGGCATCAAGGCACAGCAAACTGCACCATACTCGCCACAGCAGAATGGCGTAGGAGAACGAGCCAACCGCACAATTGTTGAATTGGACAATCCATGCCTCACACTGCTCGGCTCACCTATAGCTTTTGGGCTGAAGCAGTGAGCATTACGGTGTACATCAAGAACTGCAGTCCAACCAAGGCCTTGGAGCAGATCACATCGTACGAGGCGTGGTTCGGCAAGAAGCCGAGCTTGGATCATTCTTGGGCGTGTGGCAGCTTGGCACAAATGCACATGCCCAAGGAGAAGCAACAAAAATGGGACGCGAAGAGCGCACAGATGCCGATGATTGGCTATGATGTGGCAAGTAACGTGTATCGTCTGTACTAAAGATATACTAGCCACGTCATCATCGCTAAGGATGTCGTTTTCAGCTAAAGCAATGTCATCAGCACCAATATCATCTGGGAAGAGGCAGCAAAACCAGCAGCTCATGAAGCATTGGGAGCAAACATTCTCCCTGACCCCTTCTCTCTTGACCCTTCCTCTACTGTGACAATAGTAGAACCACTCTATTCTCCCATGTCTGATGCATTAGATACAAAGGCCTCATCGGTAAAAGCAAAGGAAGGAGATGCAGCATCACGAGCAGTAGCAGTTGTGCTTGCCGCACCACGCCAGCCGCCCACTAACGTTCCGGCACCAGGTCGTAGGTACCCTCTCTGGGTGTGCTACAAGCGTGGTGAGCGCGGGCACTTCTGGATGTTGCAAAAGCCATATTAGATGAATGTCGGAGTTGTAGCAGACTCTGATGAGGAAACATTGTACAAAGAGCCATGGCTACACCAGATTCAGGAGATTGGGCGCAAGCTGTCTAGTACGAGATAAAGTCACAGCTCAAGAACGATACGTGGGAGCTGACAGAGCATCCACCAAGACGCAAGGTAATCAAGTGTAAGTGGGTATTTAAGAAGAAGAGGGGTGCAGATGACAACCTCAAAAAGTACAGACAAGGCTTGTTGCTAAGGGCTACTCACAGTAGAAAGGCATTGACTAGACGGAAACTTTTGCTCCTGTCGCAGAGTTTGCCTCTGTTTGCACGCTCCTCGCTTATGCAGCAGTTGAGCACTTCAAGATTCACCACATGGAACTCAAGAAAACATTCTTGAACGGTGACTTGAAGGAGGAAATCTACATGGAGCAGCCCCAGGGGTGCGTCATGGATGGCCAGGAGCACCTGGTGAACAAGCTACAGTTGTCGGTGTACGGCCTCAAGCAAGCGTCGCGTGCTTGGAACCAAAAACTGGATGCGGCGCTGTAGTGCATGGGATTTGAGCGTAGTGAGTGTGACTATAGCGTCTATTGCTCACAACATGGTCATGCGATCCTCATCATCATTATCTATGTGGACAACATGCTCCTCCTTTTGAATAGCATGTCTGCACTGCATGAGTTGAAGGAGGTCATGTAGGAATCTTCTAGATGTCTTATCTCGAGGAGGCATCATACTTCCGTGGAATCGAGATCGCACGTGATCGCAAATCATGCTCTCTCATTGTAACATAGCCACTACATCAAACATGTCTTGCAGTGGTTTGGCATGGCAGAGGCAAAACCCACCAGCACGCCGCTGGAGACGCGGCAATACCTCGTGAGCTTTAATGGAATAGCGGATACAGCTGAGCGGCAGAAGTACCCGAGCCTCATTGGCATTCTCATGTACCCGATGGTGGTAACCAGGCCGGATCTTGCACAAGCTGTAAGCGCTATGAGGCAGCACATGGCAAACCCCGGACCTGAGCACCAGAAGGCAATGAAGCGGATCTTCTGTTACCTTGCTGGAACCATCAACATCAGCATCGCCTACAATGACAACGAGAAAAACATCATCGGCTACACAGACACAGACTGCATTTCAAATCCTGAGGAGCACAAGTCCATGTGTGGATATGTGTTCCTCATGAATGATGGGGCCATCAGCGTGTGCAGCAAGCGGCAGGTGGTCGTGGCTACCTCAAGCATGGAAGCAAAGCACGTCTCTCTTTGCTTTGGAGCCAAGGAAGCAGTTTGGCTTCAATATCTCATGGCGGAGGTGAGTGGGAGTGCAGCAATTCCAGTTCCTATGCATGTCGACAACCAGAGCCCAATCGCACTCGCCAAGAATGTTAAGCACCATGCACTCACCAAGCACATTGACATAGAATATCACTTAATCAGGAACATAGTGTAGGAGGCTGCTATCAAGATGGAAATTACTCCAACCAGCAAGCAGGTCGTAGATTTCTGTACCAAGCCAGTGACCCGTGAGAATCAATAGGTTTGCATGAAGGCATGTGGACTCAGCCCACTCTCACTTCGGCAAAGTGGGAGATTGTTGGAAAAGGAGTCATCCGGCTCAGTTTCATGTCCATAGAAGCAGGAAACTACCAGATGCGTGCTCTCATCGTCAATCCAACTTCATCATTGGAAAGATGAGGTGGAAAACATGTCTATTTATGTTTTAGGCCGATCCAACGGTCCAATTGGGAGATATGAGTTTTTGAAGTTTCAGGGGTCATCGACCGCCGATATCTGGGTGGCCATGGGCAATGGCTCAATGCCTTATCCCGAGGAATAAAAAAGGCAAGAGGTCCAGGGTCAATACCTCATGGGAGAAATATCTAAAAGGTCCTATATTCTTGGGTTGCCTTGTCAGAGTGTGCTGACTAGGAAAAAGATACTTCTCCTTACGTTTTAGGAGAGGTGAGATCCTTGTGTGCTAACCATGGACACATGGCGACTCTCCATGGGATTGTGGGCTATGTGACCACTAGGAGTGTGCCATGAGAGAAATTGATAGCTCTACAGGTCGTGTGTGAGTGGTCAGCCTGATTGCTAGGCTGATTTCCTCTATTATGTGACCTTATGGACTCTAGGCTCCCTCTCTCCTCCAGATCCAATATGGCTCTGACTACCAAGGGAACCGACACCAATACACTGGACACTCAGTGTATTTGTTTGCGCTCAGCTACCTTGTATTTCCTAGCTCTTCACTAGGATATGTAGGTAGCTCTCTCAATGATACTTTGCTTAGTTTGTACTTCACCATTCTTTTCTTATAACATACCATTGGAATGTGCAAGAGATGAGCAATGTTGTGGTGACTGCCGTGTAATCTCTTACATCACTATTGTGCAATGCATTAGTATTCTTTGTAACTAATGCTTTCAAAACGTACTCCATGGTGATTGAACATCAAGTAGATACATTCTGTGTTCTTTCAGACATCTATGATCTTAGAAGTGTACTAACTCTCACATTTAGTATCACAGTAGGAGGAGCGTTGACCAAGAGAAGCTCTCATCATGGCCAACGAACATCATGATCACTATGAGACATTTTTCGTCAATATGAAGATGGTCTTCATGAACATAGGACAATGGGATGTTGTATTTGATCCTCCCTTAGATGTTTTTGATGCCAGCTCTTCAGCAAAAGACAAGAGTGGTCACCATAGGAGATGTAATAAAACATTTGCTCTCCTAGATGTACAACTCAAGGAGCCTCTTAACTTTCTACTTGTGATGGTATCGATGATGTGATCTATGTCCACAGATTGTATGGAAGGTACTTAACCACCGTTATCAGCATCGAGGACTTCCAAACTCAGATACCTTGTCGAGGACTTCCAAACTCAGATACCTTGTCGAGGACTTCCAAACTCGGATACCTTGTCACGGACTTCCAAACTCAGAAGATGGAGGAGTAAACTCAGCTTAAAGATCATATCAGCCATCTCAAAGATCTCGCCAGTCGCAGTACAGCCGCTGGTGAAAACATTTCAGGACATGTTCTTGTTCAGACGCTTCTTCAAAGCCTTCCTCCTCGATTCAAGCACACCATACAATGTCTCCAAACTTTCAATAATGATCGACAAGAAGATGATTAAAAGATCACCATTACTAGATCCGTTGTTACACATGCAGGATGTTATTGGCCAAGCTGTCCCAGGTGCAGTAGTAGTGCTTCAAGCGGCAGTATTAGTAACAGTAGCGTCAGCGGCAGTAGCTACGCCTTATGTACTAACCATTAAGAAGGCCATTCAAGCACTCATGCTTGAGAAAGACACCTACATCAAAGAGAATGGAGCTCAAGCTAGACTTTATGGAACATTAAGGGCGACCAGACTGATGCACTAAGAAGTTTGAAGAATATGGCAACAACCATCTAAGTATTTATCAAGGTGCCCAAGCCACCTATCAAGCTCGACACAAATATTCTTGGTAGGTACCAAGACCTTATGTGCATCCTCATGATTGCATGTGCGGTTCAATAGGAAACACCACATCAACTTGTGTCCCCCACTCGACAAGGACAAGGAAATTCACGCTTCAATGGGTGACCATAGGGATAACAAGCCGTCCTCACCGATGAAAAACCATCAGCATTTCTCTGAACTGTCTTAATACTTTGGCTGACTTTTCTACCCTCATTTCAGGCTTACCAGATTTTCATCCTTCTGAGTAAAATTGAGACTTTGACAGAGACTCTGTTCCTCAAGTGAACGTTCTCACAACCGGTCAACAGAAAAAGGGCAAAAACGTTTTGTGTCAGCCAACTTAGCATTGGACTCCTTGGATGATATGACACATTCAATTTTCAAAGAGTTAGCCATGTGCTCTACTAACTTCCCTTATCTACTTGCTGCTAGAGTCCTAGCCTGGATCATCGACTCTAGTTGCACCAAACATATGGCTTGGCGATAGGAGTGGTACATCACCTTCACACAGTTTCCACAGCATTGTGGAGTTTGAGTAAAAGATGGCCAAATGATTCCACCCTACAATGAAGGAATTGTGAAGGCCACGCACATTTGACCAAGTTTTGTATATTCCTAAACTTGCTACGGACCTTCTATCCATTGAGCATATCAATCGAAAATACTTCAAGGTCATTGTTGACATCAATAAAAACTATAAAATATTGGATACAAAGGATTACCTTGTGGCTGTAGTGACTCGAATAGGTCAGCTCATAATCCTTGGCTTCAAGGACATACCATCAGCTATGATCTCTAGTAAACCTAAAATCACTGTCATGACAGCTGCAACCAACACTACTTCAAAATGAGATACGCCACCAGCAAGAGCGAAATTGTGGCATCGCCGTCTGGTACATGTCAACTGTGCCATGTCAACCGGCCTGAGAGGAACGGACTAAAAAACAGGACCGACACAATAGCACCTACCGAATGCTCCTAGCATTTCATATTGGAGAAGATATCACCCTCAGGATCACGAATGTACACTGAGTATCTCCTAGACAATCACTTGCTAGCAACTGTGTCCACTTAACACTTGGTCACTTTCACGCGCGGTGCTAGTCAAAGTCTAATTCCTGGGACTTAGACCAACCAGTGCCTTCTTTATAATTCTCCTTTGTTGGACAGCCTTGTGAGGAGCATCTAAGACCAGATTGTAGACTAATAATGAGGAATCAGCCTGGCACAAATAGTCCTAGGCCTAGCATCTAAGTTGTGTGGGTAGTGGCATTTTTGGAAGTGGCCACTTCATACCACCTCAGAAGCTTACCAATTGGCGCATCCACTGACCGCCAAGTGGTACATCCTCCTTTTGTATGGAGAAATATCTCGGAAACGTCCTCTTGTAGGAAGGTTAGGAAATCTCCCTGCTCACATCAGGACTTGTCCGCATGACCTGTTGTCCGTAAGTCCATCGTGCTACCCATGTGCTACATAAGTGGTGTCTCATTTGGACTTGGACCACAAACAAGATTTGGAGGACTTACTATGAGGGAGCAGTGCATGCCCAACCTGTCCGCTAAGAAGTGCCGAAAGGGGGGTAAAAGAACAAAAATCTCTCCCTTGTACCTCTAGCTACCTGCGGTGGAAATCCTCTTTCCCATGAACCCGTAGCTTGGCGTTGCGTTTGCGCACCATTATTGTTTTGGTCTTTATTCATCATCTCCTGCATCCACCATGCCAATTCTTCGAATGCTTGCAGCATGCAAGTCAAAATCAAGCGGCTTTATCAAGAGGTTTGCAAGCGTCTTCTTGGTTTCAACGTGCTCTAGTTCCACAACACCCTTGGCAACAAGGTCGTATGAGTAGTGGTCTTGAATAACGATGTGTTTCGTACGCCGAGAGATCATGTCGTCATCTGCCATAGCAATGGCGCTCTTGTTGACAACGCGGATGACTGTTGCTTCCTCTCGTGGTGCCTGATCTTGTGGAGCAGACTACAAAGCCACTCTGCTTCCTTGGACACTTCCAAGATAGCTATATGCTCCGCCTAAGTAGTAGACAAGGAGACGTAGTCCTACTTCCGGCTCACACATGAAACCAAACGAGATTTGAGGAGGCAGACAAAGCCCGAGGTGGACTTCCTGTTGCTGATCTGCCCTCACCAGCCAGCAAAACTATAGCACATGAGTCATAGTGAGTCTGATCCTTCAAGACCTCTAAACTGAAGGCCCGAGTGGTTTGTTTTTTTAGGCAACAAAAGATCCGCTGCATGGCTTGCCAATTTTGTAGCCCAAGGTTAGCCACAAACCCACTGACCTGACCTACCGCATAAGCAATGTCTGAAAGCATCCCCACCACTGCGTACACGAGGCTCCCAGCGGCGGAGTGGTACAAAATGTTTTGTATTTCATACCGCTCTGCCTCATTCCTTGGGGTCATGGAGGAGGAGAGATTGCACTCAGAGGCCATCGGAGTTTGCAATTCTCCATGTTGTAACGCTTCAAGACGTCCATTATGTACTTGGTCTGGTTCAGCTCGATGGTGCCTGCTTTACGGTTGTAGGGGACGAGAATCCGGAGGTAGTACTAGAGAGGACCCATGTCTTTCATGTTGAACGTTCTGCTCAGGTGCTCTTTCAGGCCCACAAGGGCCTCGTGCGAGGAAGAACGCATGATCACATCGTCCACATACAATACGATAATCAGCATGCCACGCTCGTCCTCCCCCACATAAAAGCTAGGATCATTCTTGTAGTATGCAAAGGAGATCTTAGCTGTCAAGCTGTCCATCTCCTTGTACCAGGTTTGTGGGGCTGCTTCAGCTTTTACAATGCCTTAACTAGCTGACACACCTTTCCAACAGGTGCATTCTTGGGAATAGGGTCATCCGGCTTTGTTTCAAATCCACACAAGCAAGTTCAAGGAAACCATCGGGTACCTGCTCTGATTGTCAATTCCATTTCAGCAATTGAAAGATAAAGTGGCAATTTGTCTACAATCCAAGTTTCAGGCCGATCTAACGATCGGATTGGGAGATATGAATTTTCGAAGTTTCCGGGGTCATGGAAGACCCATATATGGGTGACCATGGGTAATGGCTCCATGCCTCAGCCCGAGAAAAGAAAAAGGCAAGAGGTCCAGGGTCAAGACCTGGTGGGAGAATCATCCAACAAGGTCCTTGGTCTTAGGATTCCCTTGTCAGAGTGTGCTGACTAGGATAAAGGTACCTCTCCTTACTTTGTAGGTGAGATGAGATCCTTGTGTGCTAGCCATGGACATATGGCGATTCTCCACGAGATTTTGGGTGATGTGACCACTAGGAGTATGCCATAAGAGCACTCTCTAGCTCTCTAGGTTGTGTTTGACTGGTCGGCCTGATTTCTAGGCTGATTTCCTCTCTTGTGTGAGATTGTGGACTCTTGTGTGTGAGCCTTAGTCTCCATAACTAAGTGGTTTGGCTTGTGAGAGGGCTGACTTGCACAAGCTCTCGCTCTATATATACTCCATCATTTTGAGTGATTCAACAACCATTATTTGGCACAATTGATGCCCTTTCAGTCCCATATGCTTGCTTCTCCAAGGCTTCCTCTCTCCTCCAGATCCATTATTTGGTATCAGAGCCAAGTTCTGGAAGGTTTGAGCCAGCACAAGCGGTCACTTTGAGCGTGACAGGGTAGGGTCAAACCTTGACCAAATTTGACGATCAAGTTTGTAAGACAAGCTTTCCATCGAGCCCAACATCGCAAAGATCCAATGGTCAGATTAAGAGTTATGCCCAAAACGAGGTTGGCTAGGGCTACACTCTTCTCTATGAGTAAGACTGTCGCCTGATGATGACCATAACTCTCTTGTTTCTTTGTCAAATAAAAAAGTGGCACATGTGAATTGATGTTTTTTTCAGAAGCTTTCTATTGGTGCAAACATATCTATATTCAATCAATTCATTTGGGATAAACGCCGTTTACTAGCTGGCTGGTCTGAGTTGGAGTAGGAGCAACAACATGCCCTGTTTTGAAGAGGGCATGTCTTTTTTAATACCCTATTGATGACCCTGGTTTACGGGTTAATCCAAAAGTTTTTGATCTGAATTTTCCGGTGATGAGCCCTGTGTTTCCAAATTCTCTGTCTGCTGGCATCTACGATCCATTTTTTGTTAGACAGATTTCTTGCAGATGCAATAGCAGAAGCAGGGGTAGCAGTGCCACCCAAGGGCAGTCTTGAACATCACCGAGGCTCAACATGGTAGCACCACGCATTGTGATAGTAGCACAGCCTTTGGAGAGGCTGGAGGGTCGCGCCAACTTCACGTTTTGAAAGATCTGTACGCGTCTCCTTTCCGAAGAGAGGGGCTTGTGGGAGGTGGTGAGAGTGACAAGCCTCCTCTGGCTCCACAAGCAAAAGGCATCACCGGAGCGCATGTGGTGGAAGGAAAGACGTCGCAAAAGGGTGCTGCTGATGCGGGTTCTTCTGCAACTTTACCAGTAGCGTATGAGGACTAGAAAAAGGAAAGGCACGCCTACAAGTTGCTTGTCAATACCATCTCCAACCCCCATCTTCAGTTCGTGAGTGACAAGGCTACTACAAAGGAGGGGTCGGATAAGTTGTGCAAGAAGTATTAGAGCAAGGATCCTGCATTCCTCATGGTTTAGGAGAAGAAGATGATGGCACTGAAAATGCACTACGGTGAAGGGATGGAAGCGTACCTCAGCAAGGCAAAGGAAATGGCAAAGCAGTTGAGAGCGGCAGGCAACCCTGTGGAAGAGAGGCGCTTCATCCTCCTTTTGATGAGGGGACTCCCAACGAGCTACAACACAATGCAAGAGACGCTAGAGTGCCAACCCACTCTCGACCTTGACTTTATCTGCACACACCTAGTGCAGGTGGAATTGCGTCGCAAAACAACAAAGCAGAATGGCGACGGCAAGAGTGAAACAAGGTTTGTGGCCACAAGCTCACGCAACCAGCAGCAGTAGCAGCAGTCTGGGCAGTAGAGAGGCAAGAAGAAAGGGAAATGCCACTACTACCAGAAAGAAGGACACTATAAAAAGGAGTGTTTCTAGCTCAAGAGGGACCAAAAGGTTTAGCAGTACGAGTAGCAAAAGCAATAGTCACCACAGCAGTAGCAACAACAGTCACAGCAACGTCAGCGGTAGCAGCAACAACAACAAAACCAGGCTGGTGTTCGACACTTTGGCAAATATGAGGTCCGGTCTCGCACATGCTGTGAGCGCTGCCAGCCAGCACATGGCGAACCTTCAACCTGAGCACCAGAAGGCAGTGAAGCGGATCTTTTACAACCTTGCCCGAACTATCAACATCGACATTACCTACAATGGCAATGGCAACAACATTATTGGCTACACAGACGTAAAAGGGGGTTCAAACCCTGAGGACCCTAACCCGTCACTCTCAAAGTGACCGCCTATGCTGGCTAAAAGCTGGAAAACTTGGCTCTGATACCAAGTGTTGGAACTGGAGGAGAGAGGGAGCCTTGGAGCAGCAAACATGTGGGACTAGAAGGGCATCACTTGTGCTCAAGAATGGTTGTTGAATCACTAAAAATGATGGAGTGCATATAGAGCTAGAGCTTGGGCAGTTGAGCCCTCTCACAAGCCACTCCATCTAGTCATGGGGTCTAACGCTCACACACTAGAGTCCATAATCTCACACAAGAGGGGAAATCAGCCTAGCAATCAGGCTAACCACTCACACACAACATAGAGAGCTAGAAAATTCTCTTATGGCATACTCCTAGTGGTCACATAAGCCACAATCCCATGGAGAATCGCCATGTGTCCATAGCTAGTACACAAGGATCTCACCTCACCTAAAAAGTAAGGAGAAGTATTTTTTCCTTTGTCAGCACACTATGACAACGCAACTGAAGAATCTAGGACCTTTTTGGATATTTCTCCTATCAGGTCTTGACCCTGGACCTCTTGCCTTTTTTCTTTTGTAAGGCTAAGGCATGGAGCCATCGCCCATGGTCACCCAGATATCGACGGTCGATGACCCCAAAAACTTTGAAAGTTAATACCTACGAGTCCGACTGTTGGATCAACCTCAAACTTGGACCGTACACACTTTGCCACCAAATCTTTCCAATGGTGAATTGGGATTGATGATCGGAGCATGCATCTCGTCATTTCCGGTAACTTGCTCTTGTGGACCTGAAACCTAGCCGAATGGCTCTTTTCCCAACAAGCGTCACATGCTTGGAACTAGAAATTGGATGCAACGCTGTAGTGCATGGGTTTCGAGTGCAGCGAGTGAGACTGGAGTGTCTATCGCTGGAAGTATCGGCATAAGATCCTCATGATAATTGTCAATGTGGATGACATGATCCTCCTTTCCAACGGCATGTCTGCACTGTAAGAGTTCAAGACGGCCATGTTGGAGCGCTTCCAGATGTTTGATCTCGGGGAGGCGTCATACTTCCTTGGCATTCAGATCACGCGTGACCGCAAATCACGCTCTCTCTTGCTGCAGCATAACCGTTATATCGAGGATGTTTTGCAGTGGTTCGGCATGGTAGAGGAAAAACCCATCGGCACGCCGCTTGAGACGCGGTACTACCTCGTGAGTTTGAGTGGAGAAGCAGATTAATTGAGCGCCAAAAGTACCAAAGCGTCATCAAAAGTCTCATGTACTTCATGGTGGCAACCAGGCCAGACCTCGCAAAGGCTGTGAGTGCTGTGAGCCAGCACATGGCTAATCCCGGACCTCAATATTAGAAGGCAATAAAGCCAATCTTTCAGGGTGCACACCAAATCCATGGATCCGAGAGTCAGATCCGCAAATCTGGATCCGGATCCGGATCCGAGAGTCCGGATCTCACTACTTGGATCCGATCCGAGATCCGAGAATCCAGATGAGGGTTACTTTGATGATGCAGATGTGTGCGTTTGTTTGTGTAATCTGCAATGAATGGCACATTCTGGGCATGAAACCAAGGCAAATATAACCAAAATGCCATGTACTACATATGAATTGTTGTTTACTACATTAAACATGGTAAATTCGTGGTTAAACTGGATTTTCTACATGCTAGAAAATTGCATACACACTGGATCCGACCTGGATCTGAGAGTCAGATCCGAGGATCCAAGGATCCGCGGATCCGAGATCCGGATCCGAGAGTCCGGATCCAGGAGTTGGATCCGATCCGTGAGTAAGGATCTGACATCAGATCCGCAAATCTGATCCGGCGTGCACCCTTACCAATCTTCCACTTTCTTGCTGGAACATCAACATCGGCATAACCTACAGTGGCAACGACATCATCACCGGCTATACAGATGCAGATTGAGCTTCAAGCCCTGGGGACCACAAGTCCATCTCTAGACATGTGTTTCTCATGAATGGAGGTGCCATTAGCTGCTGTCGCAAGCAGCATGTGGTTGTAGCCACCTCAAGCATAGAAGTTGAGAACGTCTCTCTGAGCTTTGGAGCAAAGGAAGCAATTTGGCTCCAACGTATCATGGTGAAGATGAGTGGGAGTGCAGCAGTTCCAGCTCTAGTGCACGTCGACAACCAGAGCGCAATCCCACTCACAAAGAATCGTGAGGACAATGCATGCACCAAGCACATTCACATCGCATATCACTTCATTAAGCACATGGTGCAGGAGGGTGCTATGAAGCTGGAATTGACTCCAACCAGCAAGCAGGTTACTGATTTCTGTACCAAGTCGGTGTCCTGTGAGAAGCTACAGATCTGCGTGAAGGCATGTGCACTCAACCCACTATCACTGCGCCAAAGTCATAGATTGTTGGGAATAGGTCCATCTGGCTCAGTTTCAGGTCCACAAGAGCGAATTCAAGGAAACTATGAGATACTTACTCCAATGCTCAATCCGACTAGATTATTGGAAAGATCAAGTGGTGAACTATCCACAATCCAAGTTTCAGCCGGATCCAACGGTCGGATTGAGAGATATGCATTTCCTGAAGTTTCAGTGGTCATGGACCGCCGGTTTCTGGTTCACCATGGGCGATGGCTCCATGTCTTAGCCAAAGAAAAGAAAAGAAGGCAGAGGTCTAGGGTCAAGACCTGATGGGAGAAATATCCAAAAGGTCCTAGATTCTCGGATTGCATTGTCAGAGTTTGTTGACTAGGAAAAAGGTACCTCTCTTTAAGTTTTTTGTGAGGTGGGATCCTTGTGTGCTAGCCCTCTAGTAGAGGCGATACGCATTACTTGCCACGTCGTAGCCAATCATTAGCATTTGGGGGCTCTTCGCGTCCCACTTTTGTTGCTTCTCCGTTGGCAAGTGCATGTGGGCCAAGCTTCCGAATGAGCGAAGATGACCCACGCTCAGCTTCTTGCCGAACCACGCCTCGTACGGCGTCATCTGCTCCAGGGCCTTGGTTGGACTACGGTTCTTGATGTAAACCGAAGTGCTTATTATTTCCGCCTTAAAGTCGTAGGTGAGCCAAGCCGCGTGCAGCATGGAGCACGGCGACTCAACGATGGTGCAGTTGGCGCATTCTGCTATGCCGTTGTGCTGCGGCCAGTATGGCGCAGTGCGCTGTGCCTTGATGCCTGCTGCTACGGGGTAGTCTTGAACTCCTTGCTCAGGTACTCTCCACCGCTTTACCTGCATAGCACCTTGATTTTCTTGCCAGTCTGGTTCTCCACCATGGCCTTGAACTCCTTGAACCTGTCAAAGCACTGGTCCTTGGAGGAAAGGAAGTACACAGCAGTGTAACGGCTGAAATCAACAATGAAGGTGAGAAAATACCTAGAGCCTCCAAAGCTCAAGGTGTGCATTAGGCCACACCTGTCTGTTTGGACCAGCTCCAGCACCTCCTTCGCGCGCTCTTGTGCTGAAGAGAACGCCTCGCGATGCTGTTTCCCCTTCAAAGAGCCGATGCACAACTACTGCTCAAAGTTAGAGATGGTAGGCATGTCACGCACCATCTGCTTCGTTTGAAGTTGCTGTAAGGCACGCATGCCGATATGGCCGTAGCGCGCATGCCAGATTTTGCCATCTGTGGCCTGCACCACTGCTGCAAGGCGCTGCTTGCGCGAGATCGTGGTCCTTCCCAGCAAGCGGTCCATATCGCCTTCTTTCACCAACTTGGCTAACTCCTCTCGTATATCCTTGCCAAGGATGTAGCCATAGTCATCGTCAAAGACAACGCACAGTCCTGTGTTGGTGAGAGAGGACACTGAGAGAAGGTTGAACACATCATCACGCACATAAAGCACGCCATGGAACACTCCCACTTCAATGCTACGCAAGGTCTCCTACCACATCTCTACAATCCCAATCCTCTCAGCATACACCACCCAATCATCACCCAAAAGAATAAGACGGGGGGAACGGAGAGCAGGTGCGTAAACATCTCCTTGTGGTGCTTCAGACTCTTGGTACAGCCCGAGTCCTTGTACCACGTCAGATCCGCCTTTTCCTTCTATGACATGTCAGACTTCGCCATGAAGAGGCTATCACGCACCTCATTGGCGACGTTCATGTTGCCAAAATGACGCACGCCGGTCTGGTTCTGCTGCCGCTACTGTTGACGTTGCTGTGACTATTGCTGCTGTTGCTGTGGAGATTGCTGCTTTTGCTACTATTGCTGCTGCTCCTTCTGGTCCCTCTTGAACTTGAAGCACTCTTTGTTGTAGTGCCTCTCTTTTTGGCAATAGTGGCACTTGCCCTTCTTCTTGCCTCTTTGCTGGCTAGAGTGCTGCTGCTGCTGGTTGCGTGAGCCCATGGCCATGAAAGCTGTTTCATTGCTGCTACTGCCGCCATTGCGCTTTGTTGCATTGCGACGCAGTTCTACCTATACCAAGTGTGTGCAGATGAAGTCGAGATCAAAAGTCGGCTGGCATTCCGTCTCTCGTACCGTATCATAGCTCCTTGGGAGTCCCCTCAATAAGAGAAGGATGAAGCGCGTGTCTTCCACAGGGTTGCCGGCCGCTTTCAGCGCCATCATATTCTCGTTCAAAAGCATGAGGAATGCAGGATCCTTGCTCTCATACTTCTTGCACAACGTGTACCACCCCTCTTTTGCAGTAGCCTTGTTACTCATGTACTGAAGATGCGGGCTGGAGATGGTGTTGACAAGAAGCCTGTAGGCGTGCCTCTCCTTCTTCTTCCACTCCTCATATGTCGCTGCTGCAATCGTAGATGAACTTGCATCTGCTGCACCTTTCTGCGGTGTCTTCCCCGCCACTACCTCTGCTACGGTGATGCCTTTTGCCTGTGGAGGCAGAGTGCACTCGTCGCCGCTAACCACCTCCCGCAAGCCCCTCTCCTTCAAAAGGAGGCGGGTACGAATCTTCCAAAACGTGAAGTGGACGCGTCCTTCCATCATCTCCAATGGCTGCACTGCTGTTACCACACCTGCTGCTGCCATTTTGAGCGTTGGTGATGCTCAGCGCTGCCCTTGAGTGGCTACGCTACCCCTGCTTTTGCGGCTACTTCAGCTAAAAATCTGTCTGACGGAAAATGGACTTTACAGGCCACAAGAGTGGGAATTTGGAAAGACTGAGCTCACCACTGGAAAATTCAGTTCAAACCCTTTGAGATGGACCCATAAAACAGGGTCATCAACAGGAATTTTCAAGAGATGTAACCTTTTGAAAACGTGGTATGCTTCTACTCATAATCTAGCTTACACCTCTACCAATGGAATGCAAATGTTTTTGCACCAATAGAAGTCTTAAGAAAAATATTTCAATTTTCATGTGCTACTATTTAAACTTGACAAAGAAACGAGAGAGTTATGGTCATCACAAGGCGACAGTCTTTCTCAAAGAGAAGAGTGTGGCCCTGGCCGACCTCGTTTTGAGCATATCTCTCAATCCAACCATTGGATCTTCAGGGTGTAGGGCTCGTCGGAAATCTTGTCTCTTGAACTTGAAGATCCCGTGGTTGATCATAAAATCTCATGAAGGTCTCACCCAACCCGTCACTGTCAAAGTGATGGCCTGTGCTGGCTGAAACTGGCAGAACTTGGCTCCAATACCTAATGTTGGATCTGGAGGAGAGAGGGAGCCTTGGAGCGGCGACCATGTGGGACTAGAAGGGCATCTTTTGTGCTGAAGAATGGTTATTGAATCACTCAAAATGATGGAGTACATATAGAGCTTGGGCAAATCAGCCCTCTCACAAGTTACACCACTTAGCCATGGAAGCTAAGGCTCACATTCTAGAGTCCATAATCTCACACAAGGGAGGAAATCAGCCTAGCAATCAGGCTGACCACTGACACACAACCTAGAGAGCTAGAGAATGCTATCATGGCACATACCTAGTGGTCACATAACCCACAATCCCATGGAGAATCGCCATGTGTCCATGGTTAGCACACAAGGATGTCATTTGCCTAAAAACTAAGGAGATGTACTTTTTCCCTAGTCAGCCCATTGTGACAAGGCAACCCAAGAATCTAGGACCTTTTTTGATATTTCTCCCATCAGGTCTTCACCCTGGATCTCTTGCCCTTTTTCTTTTCTCAGGCTAAGGCATGGAGCCATCGCCTATGGTCACCCGGATATCGGCGGTCGATGACCCCGAATACTTCGAAAATTCATATCTCCTAGTCCGATTGTTGGATCGGCCTCAAACTTGGACCGTAGACATTTTGCCACCTCATCTTTCCAATGTAGACGTTGGATTGATGATTGGAGCAGGCATCTAGTACTTTCCTGGAACTTGCTCGTTTCGACTTGAAACTGAGCCGGATGGCTCTTTTTCCAACACGATTGTCTCAGTACGTGCGCAACGTGGCCATGCGTTGTAGCGGTAGTGAGGCTAACATTTCAGCCTTTGCTCCAGTGTATGGTGGTCGTGGCAACAATTCCTCTTCTGTTCAGAGTTGTAGCGGAAGAGGTTGCAGTGGAGAAAAAGGTAATGGTGGCGATGGATAGAGTTCAAAGCGTCCTGGGAAGTGTCATAATTGTGCCAAGCCTGGGCATTGGGCACGGGAGTGCAGGGCTCCCAAGAAGGAAGACGGAGATCATGGTGGTAGATATGAGAGCTTGCAGGCAATTTAGGGAGCGGTATGGCTCAAGAATGGAGCCTACAGACTCCACTGTAGTACAAAGCACCACTCTTCAAGGGAGAAGGATGGCTTCATCTCTATTGGGGACACTCAACATCGCTTCAGGTATGCCAACACGAGCCTTGTCCATGCGCAAGACGAGGGAGATAAGTTGATCAGCATTAATTTGAACGGTTGTGAAAAAGATTTGAAGTTGGAGAACGTCCTCTACATGTCGTTTTTTGCAGCAAACCTCTTGTCAGTGTTCAAAATCATGGATTACGACATGACAGTGGTTGTCATAGAGGAGGAGGTCGTGATTATCAAGAACAAGGACATCAATACATTCTATCCCAAGGAGAGTCTTTTCACACAGGTCCCAAGAGTTGATGGGCTCTACGTACTATAGACCAAATTACTTAAGAGTACAAATGAGGGATATGGGACGGTTGAAGAGCCGAAGTCTCCAAAGTCTAATATTGCACCACAAGCCATCACCATGGTGGCCAACTCCATCAACACAGATGCTGAGCTGTGGTACAGGCGGTTTTTCCATGTGGCCAACAGAACACTACAAGCTATGCAGCAGCACGAAGTGGTTCATGGGATGAAGGGATGAAAGGCCAAGGATGAGGGAAACAGCAAAAAGCTGTGTGAGCCATGCCTCTAAGGCAAAGCCAAGTGAAAGCCCTTTGAGCGTAATGGGTAATGTGTAGCGGCAATCTTGGACCTGATTCACTCTAATGTGTGCAGATCATTTTGCACTTTTTCAAACAGCAAGAGCAAGTATTCCTTGACCTTCATTGATGACCACAGTTGCAAGATGTGGATCTACTTCCTCAAGATAAAGGGAGAGGTCAAGGAGTAGCTGCAAGAGTTTGTCGCGATGGTAAGATGACAAACAAGCAAGAAGGTCAAGGCACTACGCACGGACAATGGTAGTGAGTACGATGCATACAAAGGCTGGTTGAGCTAACACGGCATCAATCACCAGACCACCATGCCTTAAACCTCCCAAAGTAATGGCGTTGCCCAGCGGATGAACCAGACTATCCTCGACATGATACAAAGCATACTCTTTGACACCAAACTCCCACCTAGCTATAGGGATGAAACTGCAAGAATTGCTTGCTACCTTGTGAATCTCACTTTGGCAGCCGCACTTGGAAGGCCTGATAAGATATAGCAAGAGAAGTAGCTCAAGACACCACAAGAGACTTAGTCAGGGAAGAATCCAAATGCCTCACACTTGAGGGTCTTAGGGTGTACTGCCTAGACAAAGCCAGATGCCTCACACTTGTTACTTCCTTCTCCTAGCAGGAGAAGGAAGTAGCAAGTTAGATGTACGCACTCGTAAGTATGAAATGGTCGGATACGACGCCACATACAAGGTGTGGGACAAAGCGGCTGGAAAGCTCATTAGGAGTGGAGATGTCGAGTTTGATGAAAGGATGTTTGCCAAGGGAAAGTTGCTGGACCCTGTCCATGCTCCTAAATCAGGAGAGTAGATTGTGTTGCTTGAGTCAGGTTATCAAGCACCAAAAAACTAGCAGATGGTCCCAGTGAAGGATGGTGCTACAAGAAGAGTGGCTGTGCAGGCAGACACAACGGCGGACTCTGGCTGTGACTCTGAGTCGTTTGAGGCGTCTAAGTCAAACTCTGAGGCGGTGGCTCTTCCTGAAACAGCTGATCACTAGCAGCGCAAGAGCAATAAAAGCAACTAAGCCTCGAAGCACCACTAGTAACACTCTAGCGTAGTACGCGCTAGAAGAAACCTCCGCCCTAGTGCTAAATCGACCAGAGTTAGCAGGTCATGCTTAGCTCATGGAGAGCCTGTGACCGTAATCGAGGCTATGAACATGCCAGATGTGGCAAAGTGGAAGGAGTCAAAGAATAGCAAACTCGAATCTATTAAAGAGAATGGAACATGGGTTCTAGTGGACAAGTCCCCAGATGCGCATGGAGTGGGATCAAAGTGGGTACTGCGGAAAAAGCTGAAGTTGGATGGTATTATTGACAAATACAAGGCAAGAGTTGTGGCGAAGGGATTTCCCCATCGTGCAGGCTCAGAGTACGAGGAGACCTTTGCGCCTGTGGTCACCTTTGCCTCCATAAGATCCATGTTGGACATCGCTCTTGCAAAAGATCTGGAGGTCTACCAGATGGATGTCAAGACAGCTTTTCTCCACGAGAAAAAAGATAAAGAAATGGTGATGGAAGTACACAAGAGAGTGAAAGCTCCAGAGAACAACATTTGTAAACTGGTCAAAGCACTCTAAGGCTGAAACAGGATATGGTACAAGGAGATGGACGCTTTCATGGCCGTACTCACCTTCACTCACTACGAGAATGACCCTAGTGTCTTTGCGCAGTAGGATGAGCAAGGCTTGATACTGGTAGTAGTGTACGTAGAGGACCTGATTATCTGCTTGTCATCGTTCGAGCTCTTGAACAAGCTAAAGACTGATCTCAACGACAAGTTCAAGATGAAGAACATGTGTCCGCTCCAGTTCTACCTCGGGATAGCCGTCGACCGCAATCGAGCAACACGCACCATCGAGATGAACCAGACCAAATACATCATGGAGACCCTTAGGGGCTACAATATGGAGGAGTGCAAGCCCATCAGCAGACCAATGACGAGAAATCAAGCTCTCGTCCTATATGAGTCCAAGCATGGAAGCAGAACGGCGTGAGATGGAGAACACTCCCTACCAGTCTGCTATTGGCAGCCTCATGTTGTGAGAATTAGCACTTCTCCAGGATCACAGGTGTCTCAAGAGATACAACAAATCGAGCAACTATGACTGAAATGCACTATGTTGTACACATTGCAACTGTACATTGCAAATAATCACTTTCTGTTACACACTGACGATTCAAGAGGTTACAAAGAAGTCAAAAGTACACGGCTCGTCTCTTGAACTTTCCAACGATATGCTATACTTCCAAAATCGTGCAGTACAAATAAAGCAATCTACAAATGAAAGTACTACCTATTTATACTCGTCTAGTGGCTAGGAAATGCAAAGAGCAAGTAAAATGCACGAGCTTGGTCTGTCCGGTCCGCTTGTGTCTTCCTTGAGCGTCCTGGACGCCGGTCGGTATTCCCAGGCACCGAGCGACCGAGGTTGGCGGATGTCCAGCGCCCTCGGTGCGATCCACGGACGAGATCGTCCTGATCTGCGGCAGGTCCTCTTCTCCCGTCAATCTTCTCGCTTGTCGGGTGAAGAGGAGCTCGTGCTCGCACTCTTGATCCTGCGACGGCTGCGATCGCTCCATCGTCTGCGTGATGCTCTCCGATCCATCGATCCATTGTTTATAAAGATCCTGTTGCTCCGTTCTCTCGATCCGACGTCTCGATAGAAGCCCGTCCATCTGCTCCAATCTTCGGTGCGTGTTTCCACAGCTCCACCGCTCGCCACATCAGCACCTATCGTATCGGGAGGAGCTCATGCTCGCAATCTCGTATTTGCAGTCGGTCCTCACCGAGGCCATAACCTGTACTTCCACAAATCACGCCAGAACTTAAGGTGGCCGTCCGCATTCTCCTGGTAGATCAATAGGAGGCTGCGGCAGGCCCTCGTACTGGGTTAGACTCCCGGGCGACGGTAACTGACTGTGCCATCGGTAGAGCAGGGTCCAGTAGAGTAGAGTCCGGTAGAGTAGGCGGAGGGGTGGGGGAGAGAATGGCGACCTCTCCCCCAGTCCTCTCGCCTTTTTATCCCAAGTGCCCATGCCGAGCACAAAATATGCCACTTGTGAGATAATGACATAATCTATGTCACTTTTCTTCTTTTGCCCATATCTCCAGATCGAACCATCCAAATTGGCAGAAATTTGAACAGTGGACGGCTGACGAGGAGATGTGTCCATTGGTCCCACCTGATCAGGAATCGCCCTTGTAGTGACGAAGATCCTGATTTTCCAACATTCACCCTCTTGAAGGCCAAGCCCGAGAAGGGGTGGCATTCAAGCAGAAAAGCAGGCGGCAAAGAAAAGAAGGCGAGGCAGGGGCACACACGTCCAAAAAACGCTCATCGACAGTGGAGATGAGACTTCCCCCCTGGCGGCCCAAGCCAATGCCGAACAAAACAACAGAACAGGAGGCACCCGGTGGACTGGATATACCCATGTTGGGCCAGTGCCCCGGCAGAGCCGTACGGCAAACTAGGGATGCCAGCAGGGAGCCTCCTGCCCGGACACATGGGGGATCAAGTCCCACACATGGCCGGGCCTCGTGGTGAGCCGACATCTGCAGCCCACCATTGGTTTCTGACTGTAGAAGGCAAACGGCAAGGTAAAGAATCAAACAGAAATGCAAAAAGAGAACGCACGGCCCCAGGGAGGAGGAGAAGAGAAGCGGAGCGCGGACAAAACTCGAAAAGGAAGTCTGAGGCGGACACCCAGAGTGTGGCGCGTAGCGGGGAGCGAGCCGCACCCTCGATATTGGCGGGATGCGAGGAGCGAGTCGCGACACAGCCCGGAGCGCGAAGAGGATACAAGAAAGAGACGCAGAAGCTGTTGCGAAAGGGCGGAGAGAGGCGCAGGCGCCACGCACGGCCACCGGGTCAAACGCCTCATATGGAAGAAGCCGGGAGGCCATGCGGGGAGTGCGAGAGAGGGCAGAGCGAAGAGGAGAGGGGCGTGGCGGCCAACCGCAACCTACGTCCGTGCCAACGCCTCATGTTGGGGGCACGAAAGCGGGAGGGGAGAGCGACAATGCCGTCGGTCATCTTCGTCCATCCCAATGCCTCATGTGGGGGGGGAGAGAAAAAGAGGACCTAGAGGATGCAGGAGCACAGAGAGAGAGCAAGCCAATGCGAGCAGAAAGCGTAGCATGACGGATGGCAAAAAGAGACTTGGTGAAGATCTCAGCGGGTTGCTTCTCGGTAGGAACGTAGAGCACACGAACCTCACCGTCGGCAACAGCGTCACGGATGTATTGATACTGCCGGCGAACGTGTTTGGTGCGATCATGGAGGACGGGATCCTCGGAGAGGGCAATGGCACCTTTGTTGTTGTAGTGAAGGGTGGTAGGTGCAAGTTGGTTGAAGCCGAGTTCAGAAAGAAATATGCGAAGCCAGACAACTTCACGGGTGGCTTCACTCTCAACGATGTATTCAGCTTTGGTGGAGGATAGAGCCACCACAGATTGCTTGTTTGAGCGCCAACTAACGGGGCCTCCATTGAGAAGCCAGACGTAGCCAGACGTCGATCAATTGGTGGCGTGATCATTGGAGAGGTCTGCGTCGCACAAGCCATGAAGAATGTTGTCACGAGTGGAAGAGTACCGAATTCCAAGGTCGACGGTGGAGCGCAAGTAGCGAACGCTTCGTTTGGCCGCAACGATGTGAGCGGCAGTGGTGTTCTGGCAGCCTTGGCTGAGGATGCCGATAGCATAGGACAAATCAGGACGTGTGGCAACAGAGGCATACATCAGGGAGCCAACCATGCTGGGAAAAACTTTGGCGTCGGCGGGACTGAGAAGATCCTCCGGAGTGGGGAGTTTGGTGAGGCCATGTTGGAGAGCCAAGGGTGTAGCCATAGGGTTGGCGTCACCAAGTTGAAACTTATCAGCGACATGTTGTGCATACGTGGCTTGATTGAGAAGGATATGACTGTCCTACTATTAGTGCACTTGAATGCCGAGATAATATTTAAAGAGACCCATGTCGCTCATCTCAAAGCACCGAGATAGCTGATCCTTAAAAGCGGAGAAGGTGTCCAGCATGGGACCAAACAGGATGAGGTCATCGACATAGAGAATGATGCCGATGGTATTGGCTCCGAAGCGATAGTAGATCGAGTGGTCAGAATGGAGACGGGTCAGACTTTGCCTAAGGAAAAACTCATGGATCTTGAGATTCCATTGGCGTGGGGCCTTTTTGAGTCCATAGAGAGGGCGCTTGAGACGACAAACGAGATGAGCCTTGTTAGGTTCCACGAAGTCCTCGGGTTGTGTCATGTAGATGGTCTCATTCAGATCCCCGTTGAGAAAGGCGCATTTGACATCCATCTCATGCAAAATCCAGCGGTTAGCAGCAGCAAGAGACAGAATGACACAGATGGAGGAATACTTGGCCACTGGGGCGAAGGTATCACTATAGTTGACGCCGAGAACCTGACTGTCACCACGGGCCACGAGGCGAGCTTTGTATCGTTCAGGCTCGCCAGCACTGTTGAGTTTTTTACGAAACACCCACTTACAAGTAACGACAGGTTGGTCCGGCAGTTGTGGGACAAGCTCCCATGTACCTTGTTTTTGAAGCTGATCGAATTCATTCCTCTTGGTTGGCTTGGCGCCAAAGAGCTGCATCAGGTCGACGCATGGCATCCTTGTAGCTGATGGGGTCGATGACTTGAGTGACGAGAGCACTATCATCTTCATCATTGGACGTGTGGAGCATGGCGAGTTGAAAATACGTTGGGGTAGTGCGGTTGTGGGTGGAGCAACGTAGACCAGGGATTGCAGCAGACAGCAGCGAAGCATCTGGTGCTGACAATGGAAGGGATTCACCAGTAGTGTGTTCATGAGGATGCACTGGAAGAAGTACATCAGCATGTTCATCAGTGACAGGGTCAATGTTGAACTTCTGAATGGGCTCGAGAGCCGTGTCCATAGGTAGGGTGACGATGGGTGAAGTCGGGAGGATCCTTGTGTTGAGGAAGGTGGTTTCATTGAAGATGGGTTGTCGTCCACGGGCCACGGTTTGTGTAGCAGGATCACAGACTCTGTAGATGTCGTTGTTGTCTTCATATCCAAGAAGGATACAGGCCTTAGACCGCGGCTCCAACTTGGAGCGAAGTTCTTGGCGTAGCCAGATGTGAGCGGTGCAGCCGAAGATGCGAATGTATAGCGGATGGGATTTCGCACCGGTCCATGCTTCATATGGTGTACGAGTAGCACTGGGAAGTTTGACTGTGGGCACTCGGTTGGTAATGTAGGCTGCAGTGGAGAGAGCCTCCCCCAAAAGACGGATGGTAGTGCAGCTGTGTGTAGCATTGTCCAAGCGCGTTCCTGAAGAGTCTGATTCATGCGCTCAGCCTTCCCATTTTGTTGAGGCGTGTAGGGAATGGTGCGTTGGTGTTGAATACCTTTCTGCAGGAAGAAAGAGTGGAGTGAGTGACAAATGAACTCACTGCCATTGTCAGTTTGGATTTTCTTCACGGTGAGGTTGGTTTCATTTTCAATCTGCCGCATCCAGATCTTCATGATATCGGTGGCTTCGTTTTTGTAGCGGAGAAACTTGACCCAAACAAAATGGCTCTAGTCATCGATGATGACCAGGATGTAGTGCTTGTTTGACAGGGAACCTTCCTTGATTTAGCAGAGGTCCATGTGAAGCAGTTCCAGCTTTTGTGTTGTCGTTGTAATTGGATGAGTCTTGAATGGTTTTTTATGTTGTTTGCCTGTCAAACAGCCGCTGCATGGTGTTGTGTTGGAAGGCTTTGTGAGTCCGGATGGGAGATCATGAACCCATTGTTGTGCATGTTGTGTAGGGTGGCATAGTTGATGTGGGCAAGCCAGCGATGCCATAAGTCAGCTGTGGAAGTAGCCGAAGTGGGATGACGGCTGTCAGAAGAAATAGCCGCCATAAATGTGACTTCTGGTTCATTTGTCAGCATAGCTGATGGCACCTCCTCCGAGTCGAAAATTGTCAAGTGACCAGTGCGAGTAGCAACGGCTGCTAGATTCCCTTTCGTGTCAAGAATCTTGCAGTTCTTGTCCAGATCAAAAATCACTTTGAAGCCATTGTCGTTGATGCGTTTTACGGATAGGAGATTAGCCGCAAGTTTGGGGACGAATAAAACCTGACTGAAGGTACGCGTCACCTGTTGCCCTTGAAAGGTAATGAGCACTCGCATTGTACCTCCACCGTAGGTCGGGATGAGTCGTCCATCACCCACACGAACTCCGCGAGGTTGTGCGTACTGGGTGTAGGTTGTGAATCATTCCTTGTGACAGGTCATATGCTTGGTACATCTGGAGTCAATAATCCAGGCAAGGACTCCGGCAGCGAGTAGGTAGGCACAGTCAACGGAAGACATTGCCAGTTCTTCCAGAATAGGTTTTTCGTGATTGATTGAGGAGTCAGAACTTGCCCCGTTTGAATCTGAAGGATGTTGTTTGAAGTCGGTTGAGTCTGTTGTGAAAAACTTTAGCTAGGGAATGGGGTCACTGTCCGGGTTTTCCTTCATGTCGGCGGAATTGTCATCTGTAAAACCTGAGATGAGATGGGAAAAGTCAGCCAACAGTGTTGAAAAGGCTGAGAGAAAGGCTGATGGTGTCTCATCAGTGAGGAGGGCATGCGGAGTGTTGCGCGTTGGCGCATTGAGTCGCGGTCGTTGCTCTGGACGAGTCGGGCAGTCAAGCTGGATATGCTCCTTTTTGTTGTATCGCCAACAGATGCGATCCCCTAGGTGAACATAAGGCCTAGGAGCCTGTTGAGGATATCCAGGTCGAGGTTGATATGTGGCTTGAGTGCCTTGGTTGGTGCTGGGACGAATGTTCCCATAGGTTTTGTATTTCTTTGTTCGTCAATCTGGACGTCCTTGATTTTTGGCGTAACGTCCGACTTTGCCACCGTTTTCTTTGATGTAGGCATCTTCATTAAGCATGAGAGCCTGTATTGCCTTCTCAATGGTGAGCACATGTGGCTTGGCGGCTGTTGCCGCTGCGGCCACTGCTGGTCTTGCTGCTGCTTGTACTACTGCTGCTGCTGCGGGAACTGCGTTCCCAATGGCGTATAGAGCACTCTTGACAGCAGACTTGATGAGTGCAATTTTTTCATCATCTTCCTGTCGATCGTTGTTGAAGGTTTGTAGTCGCTTCATGTGTGTTGAAAACGTGTAGGAAGACTCTGAAACAAGGTCTGAACAAGCACTCTTTCAGAGATAACTTCACCGAAGGCTGTGATGCGACTAGAGAGATCTTTCAAATGACTGATATGATCCTCAAGCCGAGTGTGTTCCTCCATTTTTTTAGTGTGAAACTCTTTGAGTAGATGACCCAGCTCATCGTCGGTGATCTTGTGATAACGTCGCTTGAGAGCTAGCCATGCAGTTCTCGGACAGAGGTCCACATTGCCGTCGCGAATGAGAAATTTTAGCCGCTCTTCCAGTTGCATAGCCAGGATTGCAAAAGCTTGGTCGCACTGCCTTTTATCACTGATTTTCTCCTTGGCAGAGGCATTAGCGTCCACAACGTCTATAGGTGGGTTGGTCACCACCCCCCATAGTCCTTTGTTCATGAATACCATCTTCATGTTGAACGCAAAAGATTGATAGTCATCGCCGTTGAAGATTGGTATCTTGAAATGATCATCATACCCGCTTCCTGTGAGTAACGCCATGGCGACGACTGCTCCTGGTGAAGGCACCTCCTGCTCTGATACCAAATGTGAGAATTAGCACTTTTCTAGGATCACGGGTGTCTCAGGAGATACAACAAATCGAGCAACTGTGACTGAAATGCACTGTGTTGTACACACTACAACTGTACATTGCAAAGAATCACTTTCTGTTACACACTAACGATTCAAGAGGTTACACAGAAGTCAAAAATACACGGCTCGTCTCTTGAACTTTCCAACGATATGCTATACTTCCAAAATGGTGCGGTACAGACGAAGCAATCTACAAATGAAACTACTACCTATTCATACTAGTCTAGTGGCTAGGAAATACAAAGAGAAAGCAAAATGCACGAGCTTGGTCTGTCCGGTCCGCTTGTGTCTTCCTTGAGCGTCCCGGACACTGGTCGGTGTTCCCAAGCACCGAGCGACCGAGGTTGGTGGATGCCCAGTGCCCTCGGTGCGATCCACGGACGAGATTGTCCTGATCTGCGGCAGGTCCTCTGCTCCCGTCGATCTTCTCGCTCGTCGGGTGAAGAGGAGCTCGTGCTCGCACTCTCGATCCCGCGACGGCTGTGATCGCTCCATCTTCTGCGCGATGCTCTCCAATCCATCGATCCATTGTTTATAAAGATCCTGTTGCTCCGTTCTCTCGATCCGACGTCTCGATAGAAGCCCGTCCATCGGCTGCGATCTTCGGTCCGTGTTTTCGCTACTCCACCGCTCGCCACGTCAGCACCTATCGTATCGGGAGGAGCTCACGCTCGTACTCTCGTATTTGCACTCGGTCCTCACCGAGGCCATAACCTGTACATCCGCAAATCACGCCAGAACTTAAGGTGGCCGTCCGCATTCTCCTGGTAGATCAATAGGAGGCTGCGGCAGGCCCTCCTACCGGGTTAAACTCCCGGGCGACGGTAACTGACCCCGCCATCGGTAGAGCAGAGTCCAGTAGAGTAGAGTCCGGTAGAGTAGGCGGAGGAGTGGGGGAGAGAATGGCGACCTCTCCCCGAGTCCACTCGCCTTTTTATCCGAAGTGCCCATGCCGAGCACAAATAGGCCACTTGTGAGATAGTGATATAATCTATGTCACTTTTCTTCTTTTGCGCATATCTCCAGATCTAACCATCCAAATTGGCTGAAATTTGGACAATGGACGGCTGACGAGGAGATCTGTCCATTGGTCCCACCTGATCAGGAATCGACCTTGTAGTGACGAAGATCCTGATTTTCCAACACATGTATGCTATTGTAGGAGCACACCCTGACATTTGCTATACTATGAGACAAGTAAGCAGGTTTGTGGCCTATCCGGGACCACAGCACTAGCAAGCAGTCAAGCGCATCATGCGCTATCTTCAGAATACCCAACACATGGGACGCCAGTTAAGAGGCCAAGAAGGATCTGACCCACTGCGACTGGAATGCTTTAAAGACGCTGACTAGGGAGGAAAAACTGATGACAGAAAGTCCACCTCGGCCTTTGTGTACCTCTTGAACATGTTGGGAAAGGAGCCATCCGGCTCAGTTTCGGGTCCACTAGAGCATTTTCCAAGAAACTACCAGGTGCCTACTCCGATCGTCCATCCGAGTTCATCATTGAAAAGATCAGGTGGGGAATGACTGGTCCAAGTTTGGGGCCGATCCAACGGTCGGATTGGGAGATATGAATTTTCAAAGTTTTCAGGGTCATCGACCGCCGATATCCGGGTGACCATGGGCAATGGCTCCATGCCTTAGCCTGAGAAAAGAAGAAGGCAAAAGGTCCAGGGTCAAGACCTGATGGAAGAAATATCCAAAAAGGTCCTTGATTCTTGGGTTGTCTTGTCAAAGTGTGCTGACTAGGAAAAAGGTACCTCTGTTTACTCATTAGGTGAGGTGAGATCCTTCTGTGCTAGCCATGGACACATGGTGATTCTCCATGGGATTGTAGGTTATGTGTCTACTAGGAGTGTGCCTTGAGAGTGTTTTCTAGCTCTGTATGTTGTGTGTGAGTGGTTAGCGTGTTTGCTAGGCTGATTCTTCCTTGTGTGAGGTTATGGACTCTAGTGTGTGAGCCTTAGCCTCCATCACTAGGTAGTGTGGCTTCTGAGAGGGCGGACTTGCCCAAGCTCTAACTCTATATGTACTCCATCATTTTGAGTGATTCAAAAAACCATTCTTCAGCACAAGTGATGCCCTTCCAGTCCCACATGCTCGTTGCTCCAAGATTCCCTCTCGCCTCTAGTTCTAACTTTTGGTATGAGAGCCAAGTTCAGCTAGCACTAGCTGTCACTTTGAGAGTGACCGGTTGGGCTGAAACCTTGAACAGATTTGACAATTGACCACTAGATCTTCACATTCAAGAGACAAGCTTTCCAACGAGCGCAAGATTGCAAAGATCCAATGGTCCGATTGAAACTCATGCTTAAAACGAGGTTTGCCTGGACTACACTCTTCTCTCTGAGTAAGACTGTCGCCTTGTGATAACCATAACTCTCTCGTTTCTTTGTCAGATTTAAAAAGTAGCACAAACAAACTCAAGTATTTTCTTGAGCTTTCCATTGGTGCATCAATATTTGCATTCCATTGGTACGTTTGGGAGAAACACGATTTACGAGCTGGTTGATGTGAGCTGGAGTAGGAGCAGAAGCATACCCTATTTTCAACAGGGCATATCGTTCAAAATCTCCTGTTGAGGACCCTATTTTATGGGTCAATCTGAAAGGTTTTGAGCTGAATTTCCGACTGGTAGACTCAAAATTCCCAGTGTGCTGGCCTCTACAGTCCATTTTTGTCAGGCACATTTCTAGCAGAAGCAGGAGCAGAAGCAGGGGTAGCGCCGCCACTCAAGGGCAGCGTCGAGCATCGTCAAGACTCAAAATGGCAGCAGCATGTGTGGTAACAACAGCCCAGCCCTTGGAGAGGCTGGAAGGACGCGCCAACTTCACGTTTTGGAAGATGAGTACCCGCCTCCGTTTAGAGGAGAGGAGCTTGTGGGAGGAGCTGAGCAGGGACGAGCGCGCTTCGACTCCATAGGCAAAAAGTATCACTAAAACGGAGGTGGTGGCGGAGAAGACGCCGTAGAAAGGTGTAGCAGATGAAGGTTCATCTACAACTGCAGCGACGGAAGGATAGGCAGGCCTATAGGGTGCTTCTCAACACCATCTCCAACCCGCATCTTCAGTACCTGAGTGACCAGGCTACTGCAAAAGAGCAGTGGGACCCATTGTGCAAGAAGTATGAGAGCAAGGATCCTACATTCCTCATGCTTTTGACAGAGAAGATGATGGCGTTTAGAATGCGGGGTGGCGAAGGGATGGAGGCGTACTTTGACAGGGCAAAAGAGCTTTTGAAGCAAGTGAAACCATTCGACAACCCTGTGCAACACACGCGATTCGTTCTCCTCTTGCTGAGGGGACTTTGAATGAGCTATGACACAATGTAAGAGACATTGGAGTGCCTGGCGACTCTTGACCTGGACATCATCTGCCACACCGAGTGCAGGTAGAACCGCGTCGCAATGCAGCAAAGCGTAATGGCTGCAACAGTAGTAGTCAAGCAGCTTTCATGGCGACGGGCTCACGGAACCAGTAATAGCAGCAGTCCGGGCATGAGAAAGGTAAGAAGAAGGGCAAGTGCCATAATTGCGAGAAAGAGGGGCACTACAAGAAAGAGTGCTTCAAGTTCAAGAGGGACCAGGAGTAGCAGCAGCAATAGCAAAAGTAGCAATCTCCACAACAGCAACACCAGCAATCACAGCAACGTCAGCAGCAGCAGCAGGAGCAGCAGCAGAACCAGACCAGCATACACCATTTTGGCAACATGAATGTCGCCAAGGAGGTGCGCGACCACCTCTTCACGGTGAAGTCTAACATGTTGCAGAAGGAAAGGCAAATTTGGCGTAGTATAAAGACTCCGGGTGTACCAAGAGTCTGACGCACCACAAGGAGTGGTTTACGCAGCTGCTTCTATTCCCCCCTGACAGATTGCTTTGGATGATGATCGAGTGGTGTATGCTGAGGGGATTGGGATTCTCAGATATGGTTGAAGACCCTGCGTGGCATTCAAGTGGGAGTGATCCATGGCGTGCTATACGTACTTAATGCTATGTTCGATCTTCTCTCACTGTTCTTTCTCACCAACACAGGACTGCAAGTCGTCTTTGACGACGACTATGGCTACATCATAGACAAGGAAACAGAAGAGGAGTTGGCTACGTCCGTGAAAGAAGGCGACATGTACCGCCTGCTAGGGGCGACCAAGATCTCGCACGAGCACAGTCTTGCAGCAGTGGTGCACGCCACATATGGCAAAATCTGGCATGCGCGCTACGGCCATATCGGTATGTGTCTTTGCAACAACTTCAAACAAAGCAGATGGTGCATTACTTGTCCACCATCTCTAACTTTGAACAGCAGTTGAGGATTGGCTGTTTCGAGGGGAAGTAGCATCGCGAGTCGTTCTCTGGAGCAAGGGAGTGCGCGAAGGAGGTACTAGAGGTGGTCCACACACACTTCTGTGGCCCGATGGATACCCAAAGCCTTGGAGGCTCTAGGTATTTTCTCACCTTCATTGATTGTTTTAGCCGTTACACTACAGTGTACTTCCTTTCCTCAAAGGACCAGTGCTTTCACAGGTTCAAGGAATTCAAGGCCATGGTGGAGAACAAGATGGGGAAGAAAATCAAGGCGCTGCGCAACGACCGCGGTGGAGAGTATCTGAGCATGGAATTTCAGGACTACCTCGCAGCAAAAGGCATCAAAGCGCAGCACACGTCGCCATACTCGCCGCAGCAAAACGACGTAGAAGAAGGCGCCAACCACACCATCATTGAGTCGGCGTGCTCCATGCTGCACGCGGATCAGCTCATCTACGACTTTTGGTCGGAACCAGTGAGCACTGCGGTGTATATCAAGAACCGCACTCCAATCAAGGCCCTGGAGCAGATGACGCCGTAGGAGACATGGTTTAGCAAAAAGCGGAGCGTGGGTCATCTTTGTGCATTTGGCAGCTTGGCATTCATGCACGTGCCAAAGGAGAAGCGGCAAAAGAGGGATGCAAAGAGCGCGCAGATGCTGATGATTTGCTACGATGTGGCAAGCAAGGCGTATCGCCTCTACGAGAGGGATATAGGCCATGTCATCATCTGTAGGGATGTCGTCTTCAACGGGAGCAATATCATCGGCACCAACATTGTCTGTGAAGAGGTAGTCGGAGTAGTTGACGAGGCAATGGGAGCAGATATTCTACCTGACCTTGTCTCTCTTGATCCTTCCTCTATTGTGACAGTGGGAGAATCCCTCTATTCTCCCATGTCTGATGTAGCAGATACTGCGGCCTCATTGGCACAAGCAGAAGAAGAAGATGCAACGACCATCAGCACAAGCAGTTATGCTGACAGCACAATGCCAGCGGTTTGCTAACGCTCTAGCACCAAGTAGCAGGTACCACCTCAGGATGCGCTACAAGCCTGGTGAGCGCGAGCATTTCAGGATGCTCAAGAAACCAGACTAAATGAATGTCGCAGTTGCAGCAGACTCTGATGAGCGGATGTTGTACAAGGAGGCCATGGCGGCACCAGATGCAGCACATTGGGTACAAGCTGTGCAACAAGAGATACAGTCATAGTTCAACAACGATACGTGGGAGCAGACTGAGCGTCCACCTGGACGTAAGGTGATCAAGTGCAAGAAGGTGTTCAAGAAGAAGCAGGGAGCAGATGGCAACCTGCAAAAGTACAAGGCAAGGCTGGTCGCCAAGGGTTACTTGCAACAGGAAGGCATCGAATACATAGAAACCTTTGCCCCTGTTGCAATGTTTGCCTCTGTGCGTACGCTCCTTTCCTATGTAGCAGCGGAGAAATTTGAGGTCCACCACATGGACGGTGACCTGGAGGAGAAGAATTACATGGAGCGGTCGGAGGGGTTCGTCATGGATGGCAAGGAGCACCTGGTTCGCGACCTGCAGAAGTCGCTGTACGGTCTCAAGCAAGCAGCGCGTTCTTGGAACCAAAAGTTGGATGCGGCGTTACATTGCATGGGGTTTGACCACAATGAGTAAGACTACAGCATCGATCGCTCGCAGCATGGTGATGAAGTACTCATCATCATCATGTATGTGGATGACATGCTCCTCCTTTCAAACAGCATGTGTGCATTGCAGGAGTTCAAGGAGGCTAGGTAGAAGCGCATCACGGTGTCTGATCTCGGGAAGGCATCATACTTCCTTGATATTCAGACCACGCTTGACCATAAATCATGCTCTCTCTCGCTGCGTGCGAGACGCTACATCAAGGATGTCTTGCGATGGTTCGGCATGGCACAAGCCAAACCGATCGGCACGCCACTGGAGACATGGCAATACCTCATGAGCTTTAGTGGAGAAGTAGATGCAACTGAGCGGTAGATGTACCAAAGCGCCATCGGCAGCCTCTTTTACCTGATGGTTGCAACCAGGACAGACCTCGCACAGGCTGTTAGCGTTGTGAGCCAGAACATGGCTAATCCCGAACTTGAGCATTAGAAGGTAGTGAAGCGGATCTTCCGCTACCTTGCTGGAACCATCAACATCGGCATCACCTACAACCGCAACGACAACAACATCATCGGCTATAGAGACGCAGATAGGGCTTCAAACCTCGAGGACCGCAAGTCCATCTCTGGATATGTGTTCCTCATGAATGGTACGGCCATTAGCTTGTGCAGCAAGCGGCAGGTGGTCGTAGCTACTTCAAGCACTGAAGCTCAGTACGTCTCTCTCAACTTTGGAGCCAAGGAAGCAGTTTGGCTTCAGCGTCTCATGTCGCAGATGAGTGGGAGTGCAGCAGTTCCAATTCCTATGCGCGTCGACAACCAGAGCGCAATCGCACTCGCCAAGAATCCTAAGCACCATGCACCTACCAAGCACATTGACATCGCATATCACTTCATCTTACATATGGTGCACGATGGTGCTATCAAGCTGGAGTTTACTCCAACCAGCAAGCAGGTCACTCTGACTATGGCAAAGTGGGAGATTGTTGGGAAAGAAGCCATCCGGCTCAGTTTTACGTTGAGAGGAGCAAGTTTCAGGAAACTACAAGATGCTTGCTGCGATTGTAAATCCGACTTTAGTTAAGAAAGATTAGGTGGCAAATTGCCTACGGTCCAAGATTGAAGCCTATCCAACGGTCTGATTGGGAGATATCAATTTTTGAAGTTTCAAGGTCATCGACCGCCGATATCCGGAGAACCATGGGCGATGACTCCATGCCTTAGCATGAGAAAACAAAAAGGCAAGAGGTCTAGGGTCAAGACCTGTGGGCCAGTCACTTTGGCAAGCAGAAAACAAGGGAGAGAGCTACAAGGGAGAGTTTCTTGACCTGGTATGGTCCTTGTCCATGGCTGATATTTAGACAGGCACAGGACAGACTAGGCATGCACTACTTCCTTGGAGTAAGTCCCCTAAGTCTAGCCCAGATAAACAAGGCATGCAATGATTCTTTGGAGCAAGTCCCCTTGGTCTAATCTGGATAGTATAGCTAGGAAACACTACCTAGGACAACTCCTTATGGCATTGACGTTCCAGAGTTTGTCTCTTCAGCGAGAGGTCACTGGATCAAATCCCAGCCTAGTGATTAACTTTCTTTGTGACCAAAAGGGAGACACGAAGCTTCTAAGAGATATTATACAACATTCCAAGGTCTTTCCTAGTTACTGGCGCCACTTGGCGGTTTGAGGGAGCGCCATGTAGGCAGGGGGGACGACGCAATCCACATTGCCCCAAAAGTGACTCATCCAAATAGCCACTACACTCCTAGGCTAGAGGCTGGCTCTAGAGCTATAAGAACCTATCAGTTGCCTGTTATTGAGTACAGATCTTATCTTTGTGACTCGTAACACAGTTATCCACCGGAGGCAGATACCAAAGAAGCATAGGTTGGTCTAAGCCCAATGAGTTTGCTCCTCGCGTAAAAGTGACCAGGTATTAAGGACACAGTACAAGGAAGTGATTCCTATGAACTACTCAGTGTGGAACCTTGGCTTTGAGGGTAGTATCATCTCTTGGTTGCAATACCAAGAGCAATCAGCAAGAACCATTGTGTCGGAACGTTTTGTCTACACCGTCGCTTCAGGCAGGTTGACACCCCGGACCTGAGCACCAGAAGGCAGTAAAGTGGATCTTCCGCCTCTTTGCTCGAACCATCAACATCGAGATCACCTACGATGGCAACGACAATAGAATCATCGACTATACAGACGCAGATTGGGTTTCAAACCCTGAGGACCGCAAGTCCATCTGTGCACATGTGTTCCTCATCAATGGAGGGACCATCTGTTGTTGCAGTAAGCGACAGGTGGTCGTAGATCCAAGACGCCGAATATATCTCTCTTAGCTTTAGAGCCAAGGAAGCAGTTTGGCTTCAACGTTTCATGCACAGATGAGTGGGAGTGGAGCAATCCTAGTTCCTGTGCACGTCCACAACCAGAGTGCAATCGGACTCGCCAAGAATCTTGAGTACCATGCACGCACCAAGTAAATTGACATCACATATCGCTTTATCAAGTACATGGTGGAGGAGGGTGCTATCAAGCTGGAGTTTACTCCAACCAACAAGCAAGTTGCTGATTCTTGTACCAAGCTAGTGAGCCATGAGAAGCAGTAGTTCTGTATATACATGTGGACCCAGTCAACTTTGATTGCGGCAATGCAGTAACCAGCCTTAGTTTGAGGTCCACAGGAGCAAGTTCCAGGAAACTACTAGATGCTTGCTCTGATTCTCAATCTGAATCTACCATTGGAAAGATCAGGTGGCAAAATGTCTACCATCTAATTTCCAAAGTTTGAGACTGATCCAACGCTCGGATTGAGATATATGACTTTTTGAAATTTGTGGGGTCATTGACTCCCGATATCTAGGTAACCATGGGCGATGGCTCCATGCCTTAGCGTGAGAAGAGAAAAAGGCAAGAGGTCCAGGGTCAAGACCTGATGGGAGAAATATCCAAGGAGGTCCTAGTTTCTTGGATTGCCTTCTCAAAGTGTGTTGACTAGGCAAAAGGTATCTTGCCTTGCCTTGCTTTTAAGGAGAGGTTACATCCTTGTGTAGTAGCCATGGACACATGGCGATTCTCTTTGGGATTGTGGATAATGTGACCACTAGGAGTGTGCCATGAAAGCATTTTCTAACCCTCTAGGTTGTGTGTGAGTGGTCAGCCTGATTGCTAGGCTGATTTCCTCATTTGTGTGAGATTATGGAGTCTAGTGTGCGGGGTTTAGCCTCCATGGCGAAGTGGTGTCGCTTGTGTGAGGACTGACTTGCCCAAGTTCTAGCTCTATATATACTCAATTATTTTAAGTGATTGTACAACCATTCTTGAGCACAAGTGATGCCGAACCCCTGTAAGACATCCTTGTCGTAACAACAGTACTGCAGAGAGAGAGAGAGAGAGAGCATGATTTATGATCACGCGTGATCTTGATGCTGAGGAAGTATGACGTCTTCCGACATAAGACATCTCAAAGCGTTCTTGCATACCGTCCTTGAACTCCTTCAGTACAGACATGCTGTTGGAAGGGAGGAGCATGTCATCCACATAGACAATGATCATGAGGATCTCATGCCCATGCTACCACTGATACATGCTGTAGTCACCCTCACTGCGCTCGACTTCCATGCACTATAGCGCGGCATCCAACATCTAATTCCAAGCACGCGACACTTGCTTGAGGCTGTATAGCGACTTCTGTAGCTTGCAAACCAGGTGCTCCTGGTCATCCATGACGAATCCCTCCGACAATTCCATGTAGATTTTCTCCTCCAAGTCACCATTCAAGAATGTCGTCTTAATATCCATGTGGTGAATCTCAAAGTCCTTCGCTGTTGCACAAGTAAGTGCAGAGAGGAAGGCTTTGTAATGGGAGGAGAGATTTTAACGTAGTAAATGCCTTCCTGCTGAGCACCAGCCTCGCACGTCTTTTCTTCTTGCCATATGCGCTCTCTTCTTCTCGAACACCCAGCGCCACTTGGTCACCTTGCATCCAAGTGGATGCTTAGTCAGCTCCCACGTGCCGTTGTCAAGCTGAGTGTATCTCTTGCTGCACAGCTTGCGTCCAATCTGTTGCATCTTGTACATCCATGGCCTCCTTGAAGGATGTTGGCTCATTAGAGTCTGCTGCAAATGCGACATCCATCTGGTCTAGGTTTTTGAGCATCTAGAAATGCCCGTGCTCACCAGGCTTGTGAGGTACCCTAAGAGGGTACGTATGACCTACTACAGGAGCATTAGTAGGCGGTTGGTGCGGTGCTGCTGGTACAACTGCTCTTGCTGATGGAAGAGCATCTTCTTCCTCTACTTCTGTTGATGAGGCTATTGTATCTGTTGTATCAGACATGGGATAGTGGAGTGCTTCTTATTGTCCTATTGTCAAAGAGGAAGAAGGGTCATGAGAGACTAGGTCAGGGAAGATATTTGCTCCCCGTGCCTCGTGTGATGCTACTACCTCTTCACAATTAATGTTGGTACCGATGAGATTACTCTCGTTGAAGACGACATCTTGAGAGATGATGACATGGCCTGTATCCCAGTAGTATTTGCAATAGGCCTTGCTTGCCACGTCATAGCTGATGATTAGCATCTGCATGCTCTTCGCATCCCATTTCTGCCGCTTCTCCTTGGACACATGCCTGTGCGCCAGGCTCTAAAATGCACGCAAATGACCCACGCTCGGCTTCTTGCAGATCCATGCCTCGTGTGGCATCATCTGCTCTTACGCATTTGTTGGACTTTGGTTCTTGACAAAGACTACGGTTGTCACGGCTTCGGCCTAGAAGTCGTAGGTCAGCTAAGCCACGTAGAACATGGAGCATGCCGACTTAGCGATGGTGCGGTTGGTAGGTTCTGCTACACCGTTCTGCTGCGTCGAGTATGGCATAATACGTTGTGCCTTGATGGCAGCCGCTACGAGGTAGTCCTAGAAGTCCTTGCTGAGATATTGTCCACCACGGTCCCTATGCAACGCCTTGATCTTCCTCCTGGTCTGGTTCTCAACTATTGCCTTGAACTCCTCAAACCTATCAAAACACTAGTCCTTGGAAGCAAGGAAGTACACAACACTGTAACGCTTGAAATCATCAAGAAACGTTAAGAAGTACCTAGACTCTCTAAAGCTCTACAAGTCTATATGGACCAGCTCTAGTACCTTCTTTGGACATTTCCATGCTCAAGAGAAGGCCTCGCGATATTGCTTCTCCTCCCAAAAGCCGATGGAAAACTACTACTCAAAGTTATAGATAGTGGGCAAGTCAAGCATCATATCCTTTGTTTGAAGCAGCTTCAAAGTGCGCATGCCAATGTGGCCGTAGCCCGCATGCCAGATTTTTCCATATGTCGCCTACACCACTATTGCAAGACTCTGCTCATGCGGGATCTTGGTTGGCCCCCCTACCAGTAGTACATATTGCCGAACTGGCAGACTCCTCTCCCGTTTCCTTCTTGAGGATGTAGCCATAGTCGTCATCAAAGAGGACTCGCAGTCCTGTGTTGGTGAGAAAGGACAGTGAGAAAAGGTTGAACACAGTATCAGGAACATACAGCATTTCATGGAACACTCCTACTTGAATGCAACGTGCAACCTCATCTACACAATCACAATTCCCTCATTGTACACCACGCGATTATCACCCAGAGCAATGGCTTGGGGGGAGGGGAATTGAAAGCAGTTGCATAAAGCATTCCTTGTAATGCGTTACACTCTGGGTGCAACGTAAGTCCTTGTACAACGCCACATCTGCCTTTCCATCTATGGCATGTCTGACTTTGCCATGGAGAGGCGGTCACAGACCTCCTTGGCTACGTTCATGCTGCCAAAATGGCGCACGCAAGTTTGGTTTTACTGCTGTTGCTCCTGACACTGTTATGAGTGCTGCTACTTCTGCAGAGGCTGCTTCTCCTTCTGGTCCCTCTTGAACTTGAAGCACTCTTTTTTGTAGTGCCCTTCTTTCTGGCAGTAGTGACACTTGCCTTTCTTCTTGCCTCTCTGTATTGACCTGATATGCTCCTTGTCGATCGCTGACATTTCAACAGGCACAGGACGGACAAGGCATGCAGTGCTCCCCTAGAGTAAGTCCCCTAAGTCTGGTCAAGATAGACAAGGCATGCACTACTCCTTTGGAGCAAATCTCCTTGGTCGAAACTTGATAGTTTAGCCAGGAAACACTACCAAGGAAAACTCCTTGTGGCTTAAACGTTCGAGAGTTGGTCTCTGAAGGGAGAGGTCACAGGATCAAATCCACGTCCAGTGACTAATCTTCTTTGTCACCAAAAGGGGGAAAAGAAGGTTTGAAGAGGCTTCTTAGAACATTCCAAGGTCCTTCCTGGTGGCTGGTGCCACTTGGCGGTCACAGGGAGTGCTACGCAGCCAAAGGGGATGATACAATCCAGATTGCCTCCAAATTGGCTCATCCAAGGAGCCACTACACACCTAGGCTAGAGGCTGGCTCTAGGACTATAACAACCTGTCAATTGCGTGTCATTGAGAACAGTTCTTACATTTGAGACTCCTAATATTCTTTTCCACCAGAGGTAGATACCAAAGAAGCATTGGTTGGTCTAAATCCAAGGAGTTAGTTCCTTGCACAAAAGGAACCATGTGCTAACGACACAGTACATAGAAGTCTTTCATATGAAATGCTCCATGTAGAACCTTGGCTTTGAGCGGGACATCACCTCTTGGTAGGAATACCAAGAGCAGTCTAAGCACCTGGGGCTTAGACCAACCAATATTTCTTTAGTATCTGCCTCTGGTGGATAACTGTGTTAGGAGTCCAAAAAGTAAGAACTGTACTCAATGACAGGCAACTTCTAGGTTCTTATAGTCTTAGAGCCAGCGTCTAGCCTGGGTATGTACTGGCTCCTTGGATGACCCAATTTGGAGGGAATCTAAATTGCGACCTCTCCCCTGCCTACATGGCGCTCCCTGTGACTGCCAAGTGGTACTAGCCACCAGCCTCGACCTTGTAATACTCTAAGATGTCTCTTAGAACCTTCTTGTCCACGTTTTGGTCACAAGGAAAACTAGTCACCGGGTTGGGATTTGACCTAGTGACCTTTCCCTCCCAAACTAAGTCTAGAACGTCTAAGCCACAAGGAGTTCTCCTAGGTGGTATTTGGTGGCTATACTATCCAAATTAGACCAATGAGACTTGCTCCAAAGGAGCAGTGCATGCCTTGTCTATCTGGACCAGACTTAGGGGACTTACTCCAACGGAGTAGTGCATGCCTAGTCCTTCTTATGCCTGTCCAGATATCAGCCATGGACGAGGAGCATATCAAGTGAATACCAAGGAGGTCCGTGACGTCTCTTCATGGTAAAGTGTGACCTGTCGGAGGTGGAGAAGGTGGATCTTGCATGGTACAAGGATTCAAGGTGTACCAAGAGCTTCACACATTGAAAGGAATGGTTTCCGGAGCTGCTGTCTATCCCTTCATATCTTATTGCTATGTGTGATGATCGGGTGGAGTGTCCTCACGGGATTTGGATTGTGGAGATGTGGTTGGAGACCCCGCTTGCCATTGAAGTGTAAGATTATTGGAAAAGGAGCCATCCGGCTCAATTTCAGGTCCACGAGAGCAAGTTTTAGGAAACGACCAGATATTTGCTCTGACTGTCAATCTAACTTGATCGTTGGAAAGATTCGATGGCTAAATGTCTACGGTTCATGGTTTAGGCCAATCCAACGGTCGTATTGGGAGATATGAATATTCAAAGATCATCGACTGCCCATATCTGGGTCACCATTGGTGATTAGATTGCTCCATGCCTTAACCTCTGAAAGGAAAAGGGCAAGAGGTCCAGGGTCAAGACCTAATGAGAGAAATATGCAAAAAGGTCCTAGATTCTTGCGTTGCCTTTTCAGATTGTGTTGAGTATGAAAAAGGTACCTCTCCTTACTTTTTAGGTAAAGTGAGATCCTTCTGTGCTAGCCATGGACGTATGGCGATTCTCCATGGCATTAAGCGTAACGTGACCACTAGGAGTGTGCCATAAGAGTGTTTTCTAGCTCTGTAGGTCGTGGTTGAGTCCTGAGCTTGATTCTTAGGCTGTTTTCCTCTCTTCAATGAGATTATGGACTGTAGTGTATGAGCCTTAGCCTCCATGACTAAGTGGTGTGGCTTCTGAGAGGGCTGACTTGTCAAAACTCTAGCCCTATATGTATTCCATCATTTTGAGTGATTCAACAACCATTCTTCAGTGTAATTGATGCCCTTCCACTCCCACATGGTTGCTACTCCAAGATGTCGACCTACCTAAGACGATGGTTTAGAAAACATGTTCAGACACAATAGTTCCCGCCGACGGCTCTTTGTATTGTAACCAAGAGATGATATCATCCTCAAAGCCAAGGTTCCACATTGAGCAGTTCATAGGTATCACTTCCTTGCACTGTGTCCTTAGCACCTGGTCACTTTTGCACAAGGAGCTAACTCTTGGGCCTTAGACCGACCAATGTTTTTTTAGTGTCTACGTCTGGTAGACAACTCTGTTAGGAGTCTCAAAGGTAAGAATTGTACTCAATGATAAGCAACTGAAAGGTTCTTACAGTCCTAAAGCTAACCTCTAGCCTAGGTGCGCAGTGGTTCCTTGGATGAGCCACTTTGGGAGTACTCTGGATTGCGTCATCCCCCCTGCCTACATGGCGCTCCCCGGGACCACCAAGTGGCGCCAACTACTAGAAAGGACCTCAGAATGTCAAAAGATGTCTATTAGAACCTTCTTGTCCCTTTTTGGTCAGAACGAAATTCAGACATTGGGCTGGGATTTTACTAGTGACCTCTTGTTCCAGAGGCTAACTCTGGAACGTCTAATCCACAAGGAGTTGTCATAGGTAGTTTTTGGTGGCTATACTATCCAGGTCAGACCAAGGGGACTTGCTCGAAAGGAGCATTTCATGCCTTATTCATCCGGACCAGACTTAGGGGACTTACTCTAAGGGACCAGTGTATGCCTAGTCCGTCCTCTGCCTGTCCTAATATCAGCCATGACTAATGACATAAACTCTCTTCCTTCTTTTTCAAATCTAAAAAGTAGCACATGCTTATTAGAGTGTTTTTCCAAAGCTTTCCATTGGTACAAAAATATTTGTATTCCATGAGTAAGTTTGGGAGAAAGGCCATTTTCAAGCTAGCGGGTGTGAGCTAGAGTAGGAGCAGCATCATAATTTATTTTTGCAAATTCTGAGCCTGCTGGCCTCTACACTCCATTTTCTGCCGCCACTCAAGGGCAGCCGTAAGCATCACCAAAACTCAAAATGGCAGCAGCAGGCGTACAAACAGGAGCCCAGTCCTTGGAGAGGCTGGAAGGACCCGCAAACTCTTTATTTTGGAAGATCCGTACTCGCCTCCTTTCGAAGGAGAGTTCGCTCCACCTCCACAAGCAAAAAGCATCACCGTAGCGGATATGGTGGCAAAAAAGAAGTCACAAAAAGGTACAACAGATGTAATTCCAACTACAACTGTAGCGGCGCCATATGAGGCGTGGAAGAAAAAGGATAGGCAGGCCTACAGGCTGCTTCTCAACATTATCTAGAACCTACATCTTTAGTACGTGAGTGACAAGGCTACTGTAAAAGAGGGGTGGGACACGTTATGCAACAAATATGAGAGCAAGGATCCTGCAATCCTCATGCTTTTGGAGGAAAGGATGATGGCCTTGAAAATGCAGAATGGAGAAGGCATGGAGGAGTACTTGGATAGGGCAAAGTGTTGGATCAGGAGGAGAGAGGAAGCCTTGGAGCACTAAATATGGGAGACTGAAAGGGCATCACTTGTACTCAAGAATGGTTATTGAATCACTCAAAATTATGGGGTACATATAGAGCTAGAGCTTGGGCAAGTGAGGCCTCTCACAAGCCACACCACTTAGCCATGGAAACTAAGGCTCACACACTAGAGCCCATAATCTCACACAAGAGAGGAAATCAGCCTAGCAATCAGGCTGACCACTCACACATGACCTAGAGAGCTAGAAAATGCTCTCATGACATACTCTTAGTGGTCACATAATCCACAATCCCACGGAGAATAACGATGTGTCGATGGCTAGTACACAAGGATCTCACATCACCTGAAAAGTAAGGAGAGATTCCTTTTTTCCTAGTCCGCACACTTTGACACGGCAATCCAAGAATCTAGGACCTTTTTGGATATTTCTTCCATGAGTTCTTGACCCTCGATTACTTGCCTTTTTCTTTTCGCACGCTAAGGCATGGAGCCATCGCCCATGGTGACCCAAATATCGGCGGTCGATGACCGCGGAAACTTTGAAAATCCTTATCTTCCAATCCGACCCTTGGATCGGCCTCAAACTTGGACTTTAAACATGTTGTCTCTTAACTCTTTCAATGTTTAAGACAGATTGATGATCGGAGCATGCATCTGGTAGTTTCTTGGAACTTGCTCTTGTGGACCTGAAACTGAGCAGGATGGTTCCTTTTCCATCAATCGCCCACTTTGCCAAAATCTGAGTGGGCTGAGTCTACAAATCTTCATGCAAAACTGCTGTTTCTCACGGGTTCCAATAAGGGACCTTCTTGCTGGTTAGAGTAAATTCCAGCTTGACAGCATCCTATTGTACCATGTGCCTGATGAAGTGATATGCGATGTCAATGTACTTTGAACGTGCATGGTACTCTGGATTCTTGGCGAGGACGATTGCGCTCTGGTAGTGGATGTGCACACGAACTTGAAGTGCTACACTCCCACTGATCTCCTCCATAAGACATTGAAGCCAGATTGCTTCCTTAGCTCGAAAGTTGATGGAGAGGTACATAGCTTGCGTGCTTGAGGTGGCCACGACCACCTGTCGCTTGCTGCACGAGCTGATGGCCGTACCATTCATGAGGAATACATGTCCAAAGATGGACTTGCGGTCCTCAGGGTTTGGAGCCCTATCTGCGTCTCCGTAGCCGATGATGCTATTATGGTTGCTATTGTATGTGATACCGATGTTGATAGTTCCAACAAGGTAGCGGAAGATGTGTTTCACTGCCTTCTGGTTCATTGATCCGGAATTCGTCATGTGCTTAATCATTGCCTGTGTGAGGTCCAGCCTGGTAGCCACCATCAAGTACATGAGACTGTTGACGGCGTTGTGGTACTGCCGCTCAGACGTATCTGCTTCTCCATTGAAGCTCACGAGGTACTGCCGCGTCTCGAATGGCGTGTCGATGGGTTTGGCCTCTGCCATGCCGAGCGGTTCCGCTGCAAAACATCCTTGATGTAGCGGCTCTGCTAGAGCAAGAGAGAGCGTGATTTGCAGTCACGTGTGATCTAGATACCGAGGAAATATGATGCCTCCCCGACATAAAAAATCTGGAACCGCTCCTAAATGGCCTTCTTCAACTCCTGTAGTGCAGACATGGTATTAGAAAGGAGGAGCATGTCATCGACGTTGAGGATGATGATGAGCACCTCATGATCATTCTGTCAGCAATAGACGCAATTGTCACACTCGCTGCGCTCAAGTCCCATGCACTGCAACGCCGCATCCAATTTCTGGTTCCAAGCACGCGAGGCTTGTTTGAGGCCGTACAAAGACTTCTGCAGCTTGCAAACCAGGTGCTCCTGGCCATCCATGACGAATCCCTCTGGCAGCTTCATGTAGATTTCCTCTTCCAAGTCAGCATTCAAGAATGCCGTCTTCACTTTCATGAGGTGAATCTCGAAGTCCTCAGGTACAGCATAAAAAAGAAGCGTGTGCACAGAGGCAAACTTTGCAACAAGAGCTAAAGATTTTGAATAGTAGATGCCTTCCTGTTGCGAGTAGCCCTTTGCACCCAGCCTCGTATCATACTTTTCAAGGTTGCCGTCTGCATCCAGGTGGACGGTCACTCAGCTTCCACGTACCATTATGGAGCTACATGTCAATTTGCTTGAGGCAACGGTCTAGAAAATGAGTTCTGACATAATGGTTCTTGCTGACTACACCTAGTATTACAACCAAGAGATGATATCCGACTCACAGCCAAGGTTCCACACCGAACAATCCATATGAATCACTTTCTTGCGGTGTGTCTTGAGTACCTCGTCAACTATTGGGACTTAGACCAACCAATGCTTCTTTAATGTCTGCCTATGGTGGACAACTTTTTTAGGAGTCTCAAAGGTAACAAACTATACTCAATGACAGGTAACATCTATGTTGGTCTCCACTATGACAGGTTCTTATGGTCCTAGAACCAGCCCTTAGCCTGGGCAAGTAGTAGCTCCTTGGATGACGCCAGTTTGGGAGCAATCTGGATTGCATCATCCCCTTGCCTACATGGCACTCCCTTTCACCGCCACGTGGCACCAGCCACGTGGAAGGACCTTGGAATGTTGTAGAATGTCTCATTTAACCTTCCTGTCCCCCATTTGGTCACAAAGAAAATGAGTCACCAGGCTTGGATTTGAAACACTGACCTCTCGCTTTAGAGACCAACTCTAAAATGTCTAAGCCACAAAGAGTCGTCCTAGGTAGTGTTTGCTGGCTATGCTATCCAGATTAGACCAAGGGGATTTACTCCAAAATAGCAGTGCATACCTTGTCTATCTGGACCAGACTTAGGGCACTTACTCCACAAAGCAGTGCATGCCTAGTCCGTCCGGTGCGTGTCCTAATATCAGCCGTGGACAAGGAGCATATCAGGTCAACAAACTCTCCCTTGTACCTTTGTCCATTAGCGGTGAGACCTCTCCTCTCTCGAGCAGTCTTGGCTTCAGTCTTCATCCCCTACGTTGATCATACCGATGCCTCGAGTACGTGCGGAGTGCAATTCGCTATCCAGTGCCTTTCCCATACAATCCTGAAAGCATCTTCGTAGTTTCCATTTCTTCAAAGTCCACAATCTTCTTTAGGACCAGGTCGCGTGAGTAGTGGTACCTGATGTCCATGTGCTTCGTCCGCCAGGGGATGACATCATCCTATGTCTTTTTCATGGCACTCTTGTTGTCGATACGGACCTCTGTTACCTCGATTTGTGGTACTTTCATCTCGGCAAGCAAACTGTGTAGCCACTGCTGCCTCAACGGTAGAGAGTGAGACATTATCTTGCTTTTTGCTTACCTAATAGACTGTATGACCATTCAAAAGCCACACAAAGCCCGAGGTAGACTTTCTCTCATTGATTCTTCCTCCCCAGTCGGCGTCTATGTAGCACGCCAACCGTAGCGGGTCAGATCATTTTTGGCCTCCAAACTGGAGTCCCATGTGTAAGGTCTTCGGTAGATAGCGCATGATGCGCTTGACAGCTTGCTAGTGATGTGAGCGTGGATTGGCCACAAACGTGCTCACTTGTCCGACAAGATAGCAAATGTCACGGCGTATTCCTACCATGACATAGATAAGGCGGCCAATAGCAGACTGGTAGGAAATGTTCTCCATCTCACGCCAGTCTGCTTCCATGCTATGGCTCATGGAGGAGGAGAGCTTCATGTCTGTTGTCATGGGTGCGCCGATGGGCTTACAGTCCTCCATGTTGTAGCGCTTGAGGACCTCCATGATGCACTTGGTGTGGTTCAGCTCGATGGTGCACACTACTCAAGTGCGATGGACGGTTCATCTTGAACCTGTTGCTCAGATCTTTCACTCCCTTGGGGACTTCCATCAGCACTTCTTTATCTAGCTTCTGACAAAGGAAAGTTGTTTTGACGTCCATTTGTTGAACCTTGAGATCTTTTGCAGCAGTGATGCCCAACATAGATTCGATGGAAGCAAATGTGATGACAGGTGCGAAGGTCTCCTCGTACTCTGAGCCTACACATTGTTAAAACCCCTTCTTCTCCACTCTTGCCTTCTAGTTGTCGATAGAACCATCCTACTTGAACTTTTCTGAAGTACCCACTTTGACCCTACTACGTGCGTGTTTGGGGATCTATCCCCCAGAATCCATGTTTCGTTCTCTTCAATGGATGTGAGTTCCCTATCCATTGCCTCCTTCCACTTTGCTACATCTGGCATGTTTATGTTAAAACTGGAGGAGAGAGGGAGCCTTGGAGCAACGAGCATGTGGGACTGGAAGGGCATGACTTGTGCTGAAGAATGGTTGTTGAATCACTAAAAATGATGGAGTACATATAGAGCTAGTGTTGGAACTTGAGGAGAGAGGGAGCCTTGGAGCAGCGAGCATGTGTGATTGGAAGGGCATCACTTGTGCTGAAGAATGGTTCTTCAGTCACTCAAAATGATGGAGTACATATAGAGCTAGACCTTGGGCAAGTCAGCCCTCTCACAAGCCACACCACTTAGCCATGGAGGCTAAGGCTCACACACTAGAGTCCATAATCTCACACAAGGGAGGAAATCAGCCTAACAATCAGGCTGACCACTCACACACGACCTAGAGAGCTAGAGAATGCTCTCATGGCACACTCCTAGTGGTCACATAACCCACAAACCCATGGAGAATCGCCATGTGTCCATGGTTAGCACACAAGGATCTCACCTCACCTAAAAAGNAAGGAGAGGTACCTTTATCCTAGTCAGCACACTCTGACAAGGCAATCCTAAGACCAAGGACCTTTTTGGATATTTCTCCCATCAGGTCTTGACCCTGGACCTCTTGCCTTTATCTTTTCTCAGGCTAAGGCATGGAGCCATCACCCATGCCCACCCAGACATCAACGGTCCATGACTCCTGAAACTTCGAAAATTCATATCTCCCAATCCGACCGTTGGATCGGCCTCAAACTTGGACCATAGACATTTTGCCACCTGATCTTTCTAATGAAGAGGTCGCATTGGCGATCGAAGTAGGCATCTGGTACTTTCCTGGAACTTGCTCCTGTGGACCTGAAACTGAGCCAGATGGCTCCTTTCCCAACAATCTCCCACTTTGACGAAGTCAGAGTGGGCTGAGTCCACATGCCTTCATGCAGAACTGCTACTTCTCACGAGTCACTGGCTTGGTGCAAAAATCAGCGACCTGCTTGCAGGTTGGAGTAAACTCCAGCTTGATAGCACCCTCCTGCACCATGTGCCTGATGAAATGATATGCGATATCAATGTGCTTGGTGCGTGCATGGTGCTCAGGATTCTTGGCGAGTGCGATTGCGCTCTGGTTGTCGACGCGCACAGGAACTGGAACTACTGCACTCCCACTCATCTTTGCCATGAGACGTTGGAGCCAAACTGCTTCCTTGGCTCCAAAGCTGAGAGATACGTACTTAGCTTCTGTGCTCGAGGTCGCCACGACCACCTGCCGCTTGCTGCCCCAGCTGATGGCTCCACCATTCATGAGGAACACATGTCCAGAGATGGACTTGCGCTCCTCAGGGTTTGAAGCCCAATCTGCGTCTGTGTAGCCGATGATGCTGTTGTCATTGCCGTTGTAGGTGATGCCAATGTTGATGGTTCAAGCAAGGTAGCGGAAGATCCGCTTCACTGCCTTCTGGTGCTCCGGTCCGGGATTAGCCATGTGCTGGCTCACAGCGCTCACAGCCTGTGCGAGGTCCGGCCTGGTTGCCACCATCGGGTACATGAGACTGCCGACGGCACTCTGGTACTTCTGCCGCTCAGCTGCATTTGCTTCTCCATTGAAGCTCACGAGGTACTGCCGCGTCTCAAGCGGCGTGCCGATGGGTTTTGCCTCTGCCATGCCAAACCGCTGCAAAACATCCTTAATGTAGCGGCTGTGCTGCAGCGAGAGAGAGCGTGTCTTGCGGTCACGCGTGATTTGGATACCGAGGAAGTATGATGCCTCCCCGAGATCAGACATCTGGAAGCGCTCCTGCATGGCTTCCTTGAACTCCTGCAGTTCAGACATGCTGTTGGAAAGGAGGAGCATGTCATCCACATAGACAATGATGATGAGGATCTCATGCTCATGCTGCCAGCGATACACACTGTAGTCACACTCGCTGCGCTCAAACCCCATGCACTACAACGCTGCATCCAACTTTTGGTTCCAAGCACACGACGCTTGCTTCAGGCCGTACAGTGACTTCTGCAGCTTGCAAACCAGGTGCTCCTGGCCATCCATGACGAACCCCTCCGGCTGCTCCATGTAGATCTCCTCCTCCAAGTCACCATTCAAGAATGCCGTCTTGACATCCATGTGGTGAACCTCGAAGTCCTTAGCTGCTGCATAAGAGAGGAGCGTGCGCACAGAGGCAAACTTTGCAACAGGGGTAAAAGCTTCTGTGTAATCGATGCCCTCCTGCTGCGAGTAGCCCTTGGCGACCAGCCTTGCCTTGTACTTTTCCAGGTTACCATCTGCTCCCCGCTTCTTCTTGAAGACCCACTTGCACTTGATCACCTTACATCCTGGAGGACGCTCAGTCAACTCCCACGTGCCGTTGTCCAGCTGCGACTGTATCTCCTGCTGCACGGCTTGCGCCCAATCTGCTGCATCCGGTGCAACCATGGCCTCCTTGTATGACGTTGGCTCATCTGAATCTGCTGCAACTACGACGTTCATGTGTTCTGGTTTCTTCAGCATCCAAAATTGGCCGCGCTCACCAGGCTTGTAACGCACCCCAAGAGGGTATCTGCGACCTGGTACTGGAGCGTTAGCGGGCGGCTGGCGCGGTTCTGCTGGCACAACTGCTGCTGCTGGTGGTGCTATATCTCCCTCCTCTGCTTCTGCCGATGAAACTGCTGTATCTGCTGCATCAGACATGGGAGAGTAGAGTGATTCTCCCACTGTCACAGTAGAGGAAGGATCGGGAGAAACTGGGTCAGGAAGAATTTCTGCTCCCACTGTCTCGTCAGCTGCTGGTTCTGCTGCCTCTTCACATACAATGTTGGTGCCGATGACGTTGCTCTCGTTGAAGACGACATCCCTGGAGATGATGACGTGGCCTGTATCCCTCTCGTAGAGGCGATACGCCTTGCTTGCCACGTCGTAGCCAATCATCAGCATCTGCGCACTCTTCGCGTCCCACTTTTGCCGCTTCTCCTTTGGCACGTGCATGTGCGCTAAGCTGCCAAACGCGCGAAGATGACCTACGCTTGGCTTCTTGCCAAACCACGCCTCGTACGGCGTCATCTGCTCCAGCGCCTTAGCTGGACTGCGGTTCTTGATGTAGACCGCAGTGCTCACGGCTTCAACCAAGAAGTCGTAGGTCAGCCGAGCCGCATGCAGCATGGAGCGCGCCGACTCCACAATGGTACGGTTGGCGCGTTCTGCTACACCGTTCTGCTGCGGCGAGTACGGCGCGGTACGCTGTGCCTTGATGCCAGCTGCTGCAAGGTAGTCACGGAATTCCTTGCTCAGGTACTCTCCACCGCGGTCGCTGCGCAACGCCTTGATCTTCTTGCCAGATTGGTTCTACACCATGGCCTTGAACTCCTTGAATTTGTCAAAGCACTGGTCCTTGGAGGAAAGGAAGTACACAGCAGTGTAACGGCTGAAATCATCAATGAAGGTGAGAAAATACCTAGAGCCTCCAAAGCTCTGGGTCTGCATCGGTCCGCACAAGTCCGTGTGGACCAACTCCAACACCTCTTTTGCACGCTCCCCTGCTCCAGAGAACGCCTCGTGGTGTTGCTTCCCCTCCAAACATCCGATGCATAACTGCTGCTCAAAGTTAGAGATGGTAGGCAGGTCACGCACCATCTGCTTTGCTTGAAGCTGCTGCAAGGCGCGCATGCCAATGTGGCCGTAGCGCGCATGCCAGATCTCGCCATCTGTCGCCTGCACCACTGCTGCAAGACT
>SZWC01000783.1:90502-130333 GCA_023375785.1 Penium margaritaceum | reverse complement strand
GCATCAGCTGCACCCTTTTGCGGCGTCTTCCCCGCCACCACCTGCGCTGCGGTGATGCCTTTTGCTTGTGGAACTGGAGCCGGCTCGTCGCCGCTCACCACCTCCCACAAGCCCCTCTCCTCCAAAAGGAGGCGGGTACGGATCTTCCAAAACGTGAAGTTGGCGCGTCCCTCCAGCCTCTCCAAAGGCTGGGCTGCTATTACAACGCCTGCTGCTGCCATTTTGAGCCTTGATGATGCTCAGCGTTGCCCTTGGATGGCGGCGCTACCCCTGCTTCTGCTGCTGCTTCTGCCAGAAATCTGTCTGACAGAAAATGGACTGTAGATGCCAGCAGACTGGGAATTTTGAAAAACTGAGCCCACCACTGGAAAATTAAGCTCAAAACCTTTCGGATCGACCCATAAAACAGGGTCATCAACAGGGGATTTTGAAAGATATGCCCTCTTGAAAACAGGGTATGCTTCTGCTCCTACTCCAGCTCAGACCAGCCAGTTTGTAAACGGCGTTTCTCCCAAACGAATCAATGGAATGCAAATATTTTTGCACCAATGGAAAGCCTAGGAAAAATACTACAATTCGCATGTGCCACTGTTTAAATTTGACAAAGAAATGAGAGAGTTATGGTCATCACAAGGTGACAGTCTTACTCATAGAGAAGATTTTAGCCCTGGCCGACCTCGTTTTGAGCACAACTCTCAATCCGACCGTTGGATCTTCGCGATTTTGGGCTCGTTAGAAAGCTTGTCTCTTGAACTTGAAGATCTGGTGGTCAATCATCCAATCTGGTGAATGTTTCACCCCAATCCGTCACTCTCAAAGTGACGGCCTGTGCTGGCTGGAAGTGGCAGAACTTGGATCTGATACCAAATGTTGGAACTTGAGGAGAGAGGGAGCCTTGGAGCAGCGAGCATGTGTGATTGGAAGGGCATCACTTGTGTTGAAGAATGGTTGTTCAATCACTCAAAATGATGGAGTACATATAGAGCTAAAGCTTGGGCAAGTCAGCCCTCTCACAAGCCACACCACTTAGCCATGGAGGCTAAGGCTCACACACTAGAGTCCATAATCTCACACAAGGGAGGAAATCAACCTAGCAATCAGGCTGACCACTCACACACGACCTTGAGAGCTAGAGAATGCTCTCATGGCACACTCCTAGTGGTCACATAACCCACAAACCCATGGAGAATCGCCATGTGTCCATGGCTAGCACACAAGGATCTCACCTCACCTAAAAAGTAAGGAGAGGTACCTTTATCCTAGTCTGCACACTCTGACAAGGCAATCCTAAGACCAAGGACCTTTTTGGATATTTCTCCCATCAGGTCTTGACCCTGGACCTCTTGCCTTTTTCTTTTCTCAGGCTAAGGCATGGAGTCATCACCCATGCCCACCCAGACATCGACGGTCCATGACCCCTGAAACTTCAAAAACTCATATCTCCCAATCCGACCGTTGGATCGGCCTCAAACTTGGATCGTAGACATTTTTCCACCTGCTATTTCCAATGGTGAAGTCGGATTGGCGATCGGAGCAGGCATCTGGTACTTTCCTGGAACTTGCTCCTGTGGACCTGAAACTGAGCCAGATGGCTCCTTTCCCAAAAGCTAGAGCTTGGGCAAATCAGCCCTCACAAGCCACACCACTTAGCCATGGAGGCTAAGGCTCACACATTAGAGTCCATAAACTCACACAAGAGAGGAAATGAGCCTAGCAATCAGGGTGACCAGTCACACACGACCTAGAGAGCTAGAAAATGCTCTCATGGCACACTCCTAGTCACATAACTCACAATCCCATGGAGAATCGCCATGTGACTATGGCTAGTACACAAGGATCTCTCCTCATCTAAAAAGTAAGGAGAGGTACCTTTTTCCTATTCAGCACACTCTGACAAGGGAATCCAAAAATCTAGGACCTTTTTGGATATTTCTCCCATCAGGTCTTGACCCTGGACCTCTTGTCTTTTTCTTTTCTCAGGCTAAGGCATGGAGCCATCGCTAATGGTCACTCAGATATCGGCAGTGGATGACCCCAAAAACACCCTAAATTCGTATCTCCCAATCCCATTGTTAGATCGGCCTGAAACTTTGAACGTAGACATTTTGCCACCTGATCTTTTCAATGGTGAATTGGGATTGACAATCAAAGTAAGCATCTGGTAGTTTCTTGGAACTTGTTCATGTCGACCTGAAACTGAGCCTGATGGCTCCTTTTCTAACAGTTTTTAGCCTCCGTCACGGTCACAGGATCTCCCTGAGCCAAGTATGACCAGCTGAGTCCGGTCCAATACCATCGTATTGGACAGAGGTTTCTTCTAGCGTGTACTACGTTGGAATGTTGTTGGTGGTGGTTCAAGGTTCAGTTCCTTGTATTGCTCCTACGCTACCACGTATGCGCTGTTTCAGGAAGATCCATCAGCCTCAGTGTTTGACTCAGAGGCCTCGGACGGCTCAGAACCGACATCACAGTCATTTGTCGTGTCAACCTGCAAAGCCACTGTCCCTGTAGTACGATCTTCACTGGCACAATCTGCACGTTTTCTGGTACCTGATAACCTGACTCGAGCAACTCAACACACTCTCCTAATTTGGGAGCATGGACAGGTTCCAGCGACTCTCCCTTGCCAAGCGTCCTTCTATCAAATTCGACATCTCGCCTCTTGATGAACTTTCCAGTCGCTTGGTTCCACAGCCTGTACACCTTGTGTGCGGTGTCGAATCCGACCATTACACAGTTACAAGCACGTGCATCCAGCTTACCACTTCTTTCTCCTACTTGGACCTTTGCCCAAGTAGTACAACCAAAGACCCTCAAGTGTGAGGCATCTTACTTCTTCCCTTACCAAACCTCCTGTGGCTTTCCAGCTGGTTCTCTTGCTGCTTCTAACCACGCCTTCCAAGCGCGGTTGCCGAAGTAAGATTCACAAGGTAGCAAACAATTCTTGTAGCTTCAGCCCAAAAGCGAGGTGGGAGTTTGGCGTCAAAGAGCATGCTTCGTGTCATGCTGAGGATAGTCTGGTTTATCCATTTGGCAATGCCATTACTCTGGGGGGTATAAGGCGTGGTGGTCTGTTGGTTGATGCCGTGTTGGCTCATGAACCTTTGCAGGCCTCGTACTTACCATCATTGTCCGTGCGCAGTGCCTTGACCTTCTTGCTTGTCTGTTGCTCTACCATCACGACATACTCTTGCATCTTCTCCTTGTTCTCTCTCTTTGTCATGAGGACGTAGATCCACATCTTACGACTGTGGTCATCGGTAGAGGTCAAAAAATACTTGCTGCAACTGTTCGAAGGTCCTCACACATCAGAGTGAACTAGGACCAAGATTTCTGCCTCAAATTGTCCATTATGCTCAAGAGGCTTTCTTTTTGCATTCCCTGAAAGGAATGGCTCACACAGCTTCTTAGCCTTTCCCTCATCCTTGACCTTGCATTCCTCCATCCCATGAACTACTTTGTGGTGCTGCATAGCTTGCAGTGTGCTGTCCGCCACATGGCCAAACCGCCCATGTCACATCTAAGCATCCGTGTCGGTGGAGTTGGCCGCCATGGTGACGGCTTGAGGTGTGATGTTAAGCTTTCGAGAGTAGGGCTCTTAAATTGTGTTGGAACTTGAGGAGAGAGGGAGCCTTGGAGCAGCGAGCATGTGTGATTGGAAGGGCATCACTTGTGCTGAAGAATGGTTGTTCAATCAATCAAAATGATGGAGTACATATAGAGCTAGAGCTTGGGCAAGTCAGCCCTCTCACAAGCCACACCACTTAGCCATGGAGGCTAAGGTTCACACACTAGAGTCCATAATCTCACACAAGGGAGGAAATCAGCCTAGCAATCAGGTTGACCACTCACGCACGACCTAGAGAGCTAGAGAATGCTCTCATGGCACACTCCTAGTGGTCACATAACCCACAAACCCATGGAGAATCGCCATGTGTCCATGGCTAGCACACAAGGATCTCACCTCACCTAAAATGTAAGGAGAGGTACCTTTATCCTAGTCAGTACACTCTGACAAGGCAATCCTAAGACCAAGGACCTTTTTGGATATTTCTCCCATCAGGTCTTGACCCTGGACCTCTTGCCTTTTTCTTTTCTCAAGCTAAGGCATGGAGCCATCGCCCATGGTCACCCGGATATCGACGGTTGATGACCCCGGAAACTACGAAAGCTCATATTTCCCAATCCGACCGTTCGATCGGCCTCAGACTTGGACCATAGACATTTTGCCACCTGATCTTTGCAATGGTGAAGTTGGATTGACAATCGGAGTAGGCATCTGGTACTTTCCTGGAACTTGCTCCTGTGGACCTGAAACTGAGCCGGATGGCTCCTTTCCCAACAATCTCCCACTTTGCCGCAGTCAGAGTGGGCTGAGTCCACATGCCTTCATGCAGAACTGCTGCTTCCCACTGGTCACTGGCTTGGTGCAAAAATCAGCGACCTGCTTGCTGGTTGGAGAAAATTCTAGCTTAATAGCACCCTCCTGCGCCATGTGCTTGATGAAATGATATGCGATGTCAATGTGCTTGGTGCGTGCATGGTGCTCAGGATTCTTGGCGAGTGCGATAACGCTCTGGTTGTCAACGCGCACAGGAACTGGAACTGCTACACTCCCACTCATCTCTGCCATGAGACGTTGGAGCCAAACTGCTTCCTTGGCTCCAAAGCTGAGAGATACGTACTCAGACTCTATACTCGAGGTGGCCACGACCACCTGCCGCTTGCTGCACCAGCTGATGGTTCCACCATTCATGAGGAACACATGTCCAGAGATGGACTTACGGTCCTCACAGTTTGAAGCCTAATCTGCGTCTGTGTAGCCGATGATGCTATTGTCATTGCCGTTGTAGGTGATGCCAACGTTGATGGTTCCAGTAAGGTAGCGGAAGATCCGCTTCACTGCCTTCTGGTGCTCCGGTCCGGGATTAGCCATGTGCTGGCTCACAGCGCTCACAGCCTGTGCGAGGTCCGGCCTGGTTGCCACCATCAGGTACATGAGACTGCCGATGGCGCTCTGGTACTTCTGCCGCTCAGCTGCATTTGCTTCTCCATTAAAGCTCACCAGGTAATGCCGCGTCTCAAGTGGCGTGCCAATGGGTTTTTCCTCTGCCATGCCAAACTGCTGCAAAACATCCTTGATGTAGCGGCTCTGCTGCAGCGAGAGAGAGCGTGACTTGCGGTCACGCGTGATCTAGATACCAAGGAAGTATGATGCCTCCCCGAGATCAGACATCTGGAAGCGCTCCTGCATGGCTTCGTTGAACTCCTGCAGTGCAGACATGTTGTTGGAAAGGAGGAGCATGTCATCCACATAGACAATGATGATGAGGATCTCATGCTCATGCTGCCAGCGATACACGCTGTAGTGACACTCGTTGCGCTCAAACCCCATGCACTACAACGCCACATCCAACTTCTGGTTCCAAGCACGCGACGCTTGCTTCAGGCCGTACAGTGACTTCTGTAGCTTGCAGACCAGGTGCTCCTGGGCATCCATGACGAACCCCTCCGGCTGCTCCATGTAGATCTCCTCCTCCAAGTCACCATTCAAGAATGCCGTATTGACATCCATGTGGTGAACCTCGAAGTCCTCAGCTGCTGCATAAGAGAGGAGCGTGCGCACAGAGGCAAACTTTGCAACAGGGGCAAAAGTTTCTGTGTAGTCGATGCCCTCCTGCTGCGAGTAGCCGTTGGCGACCAGCCTCGCCTTGTAATTTTCCAGGTTACCATCTGCTCCTCGCTTCTTCTTGGCCTCCTTGTATGACGTTGGCTCATCTGAATCTACAGCAACTGCGACGTTCATCTGTTCTGGTTTCTGCAGCATCCAGAAATGGCAACGCTCACCAGGCTTGTAACGCACCCTAAGAGGGTACCTACGACCTCGTGCTGGAGCGTTAGCGGGCGGCTGGCGCGGTGCTGCTGGCACACGTGCTGCTGCTGGTGGTGCTATATCTCCCTCCTGTGCTTTTGCCGATGAGGCTACTGTGTTCGCAACATCGGACATGGGAGAGTAGAGTGATTCTCCCACTGTCACATCACAGTAGAGGAAGGATCGGGAGAAATTGGGTCGGGAAGAATTTCTGCTCCCACTGTCTCGTTAGCTGCTGGTTCTGCTGCCTCTTTACACATGATGTTGGTGCCAATGACGTTGCTCTTATTGAAGACGACATCCCTGGAGATGATAACATGGCCTATATCCCTCTCATAGAGGCGTTACGCCTTGCTTGCCACGTCGTAGCCAATCATCAGCATCTGCGCACTCTTCGCGTCCCACTTTTGCNACTCCACAATTGTACGGTTGGCGCGTTCTGCTACCCCGTTCTGCTGCGGCGAGTACGGCGCAGTACGCTGCGCCTTGATGCCAACTGCTGCGAGGTAGTCCTGGAACTCCTTGCTTAGGTATTCTCCACCGCGATCGCTGCGTAGCGCCTTGATCTTCTTGCCAGTCAGGTTCTCCACCATGGCCTTGAACTCCTTGAACCTGTCAAAGCACTGGTCCTTGGAGGAAAGGAAGTACACAGCGGTGTAACGGCTGAAATCATCAATGAAAGTGAGAAAATACCTAGAGCCTCCAAAGCTCTGGGTCCGCATCGGACGGCACAAGTTTGTGTGGACTAGCTCCAACACCTCTCTTGCACGCTCCCCTGCTCCAGAGAACGCCTCACGGTGCTGCTTCCCCTTCAAACAGCCGATGCATAACTACTACTCAAAGTTAGAGATGATAGGTAGGTCACGCACCATCTGCTTTACTTGAAGCTGCTGCAAGGCGCGCATGCCGATGTGGTCGTAGCGTGTATGCCAGATCTCGCCATCTGTCGCCTGCACCACTGCTGCAAGACTCTGCTCACGCGGGATCTTGGTCGCCCCCAGCAGGCGGTACATGTCGCCCTCCTTCACCGACTTGGCCAACTCCTCTCCTGTTTCCTTGTTGAAGATGTAGCCATAACCATCGTCAAAAACAACGCGTAGTCCTGTCTTGGTGAGAGAGGACACTGAGAGAAGATTGAACACAGCATCAGGTACATACATCACGCCATGGAAAACTCCCACTTCAATGCCACGCGGGGTCTCCAACCACATCTCCACAATCCCAAACCCCTCAGCATACACCACCCGATCATCACCCAAAACAATCAGACGGGGGGGAATGGAGAGCAGCAGCGTGAACCACTCCTTGTGGTGTGTCAGACTCTTGGTACACCCCGAGTCCTTGTACCACGCCAGATCCGCCTTTTCCTTCTGCGACATGTCAGACTTCGCCATGAAGAGGCGGTTGCGCACCTCCTTGGCAACGTTCATGTTGCCAAAATGGCGCACGCCAATCTGGTTTTGCTGCTGCTGCTGCTGTCGGCGTTGATGTGACTGCTGATGCTATTGCTGTGGAGATTGCTGCTTTTGCTGTTGCTGCTGCTGCTGCTCCTTCTGGTCCCTCTTGACCTTGAAGCACTCTTTCTTGTAGTGCCCCTCTTTCTGTCAATAGTGGCACTTGCCCTTCTTCTTGCCTCTCTACTGCCCGGATTGCTGCTGCTGCTGGTTGCGTGAGCCCATGGCCATGAAAGCTGCTTCATTGCTGCTGCCACCATTGCGCTTTGCTACATTGCGACGCAATTCCACCTGCACCAGGTGTGTATAGATGAAGTCGAGGTCGAGAGTTGGCTGGCACTCCAACGTTTCTCGTACCGTGTCGTAGCTGGTTGGGAGTCCCCTGAGCAAGAGGAGGATGAAGCGCGTCTCTTCCACAGGGTTGCCGGCCGCTCTCAGCTGCTTCGCCAGGTCCTTTGCCCTGTCCAGATACGCCTCCATCCCTTCACCACCCTGCATTTTCAGTACCATCATCTTTTCCTCCAAAAGCATGAGGAATGTAGGATCCTTGCTCTCATACTTCTTGCACAACGTGTCCCACCCCTCCTTTGCACTAGCCTTGTCACTCACGTACTGAAGATGCGGGTTGGAGATGGTATTGACAAGCAACCTGTAGGCCTGCCTGTCCTTCTTCTTCCATTCCTCATATGTCGCTGGTACGGCTATAGAAGAACCCGCATCAGCAGCACCCTTTTGCGGTGTCTTCCCTGCCACCACCTGCGCTGCGGTGATGCCTTTTGCCTGTGGAACTGGAGCCGGCTTGTCCCCGCTCACCACCTCCCACAAGCTCCTTTCCTCCAAAAGGAGGCGGGTACAGGTCTTCCAAAACGTGAAGTTGGCGCATCCCTCCAGCCTCTCCAAAGGCTGGGCTGCTATCACAACGCCAGCTGCTGCCATTTTGAGCCTTGGTGATGCTCAGCGCTGCCCTTGGATGGCGGCGCTACCCCTGCTTCTGCAGCTGCTTCTGCCAGAAATCTGTCTGACAGCAAATGGACTGTAGATACCAGCAGACTGGGAATTTTGAAAAACTGAGCCCACCACTGGAAAATTCAGCTCAAAAGCTTTCAGGGAGACCCATAAAACAGGGTCATCAACAGGGGATTTTGAAAGATATGCCTTCTTGAAAACAGGGTATGCTTCTGCTCCTACTCCAACTCAGACCAGCCAGCTTGTAAACGGCGTTTCTCCCAAACGAATCGATGGAATGCAAATATTTTTTGCTACAATGGAAAGCTTAGGAAAAATACTACAATTCGCATGTGCCACTTTTTAAATTTGACAAAGAAACGAGAGAGTTATGGTCATCACAAGGCGACAGTCTTACTCATAGAGAAGAGTGTAGCCCTGGCTGACCTTGTTTTGAGCATACCTCTCAATCCGACCGTTGGATCTTCGCGATCTTGGGCTCGTTGGAAAGCTTGTCTCTTGCACTTGAAAATCAAGTGGTCGATTGTCAAATGTGGTGAAGTTTTCACCCCAACCCGTCACTCTCAAAGTGACGGCCTGTGCTGGCTGGAAGTGGCAGAACTTGGCTCTGATACCAAACGTTGGAAATGGAGGAGAGAGGGAGCCTTGGAGCAGCGAGCATGTGTGATTGGAAGGGCATCTCTTGTGCTGAAGAATGGTTGTTCAATCACTCAAAATGATGGAGTACATATAGAGCTAGAGCTTGGGCAAGTCAGCCCTCTCACAAGCCACACCACTTAGCCATGGAGGCTAAGGCTCACACACTAGAGTCCATAATCTCACACAAGGGAGGAAATCAGCCTAGCAATCAGGCTGACCACTCACACACGACCTAGAGAGCNGGTCACATAACCCACAAACCCATGGAGAATCGCCATGTGTCCATGGCTAGCACACAAGGATCTCACCTCACCTAAAAAGTAAGGAGAGGTACCTTTATCCTAGTCAGCACACTCTGACAAGGCAATCCTAAGACCAAGGACCTTTTTGGATATTTCTCCCATCAGGTCTTGACCCTGGACCTCTTGCCTTTTTCTTTTCTCAGGCTAAGGCATTAAGCCATCGCCCATGGTCACCCGGATATCGACGGTCGATGACCCCAGAAACTACGAAAATTTGTATCTCCCAATCCGACCGTTGGATCGGCCTCAAACTTGGACCGTAGACATTTTGCTACCTGATCTTTGCAGTGGTGAAAATGGATTGACGATCTGAGCAGGCATCTGGTACTTTCCTGGAACTTGCTCCTGTGGACCTGAAACTAAGCCGGATGGCTCCTTTCCCAATAATCTCCCACATTGCCGCAGTCAGAGTGGGCTGAGTCCACATGCCTTCATGCAGAACTGCTGTTTCACACGGGTCACTAGCTTGGTGCAGAAATCAGTGACCTGCTTGCTAGTTGGAGTAAACTCTAGCTTGATAGCACCATCTTGCACAATGTGCCTGATGAAATGATATGCGATGTCAATGTGCTTGGTGCGTGCATGGTGCTCAGGATTCTTGGCGAGTGCGATTGCGCTCTGGTTGTCGACGCGCACATGAACTGGAACTGCTGCACTCCCATTCATCTCTGCCATGAGACATTGGAGCCAAACTGCTTCCTTGGCTCCAAAGCTGAGCGATACGTACTCAACTTCTGTACTCGAGGTGGCCACGACCATCTGCCGCTTGCTGCACCAGCTGATGGCTCCACCATTCATGAGGAACAAATGTCCAGAGATGGACTTACGGTCCTCCGAGTTTGAAGCCCAATCTGCGTCTGTGTAGCCGATGATGCTATTGTCATTGCCGTTGTAGGTGATGCCGACGTTGATGGTTCTAGCAAGGTAGCGGAAGATCCGCTTCACTGCCTTCTGGTGCTCCGGTCCGGCATTAGCCATGTGCTGGCTCACAGCGCTCACAGCCTGTGCGAGGTCCGGCCTGATTGCCACCATCAGGTACATGAGACTGCCGATGGCGCTCTGGTACTTCTGCCGCTCAGCTGCATTTGCTTCTCCATTAAAGCTCACGAGGTACTGCCGCGTCTCGAGTGGCGTGCCGATGGGTTTTGCATGTGCCATGCCAAACTGCTGCAAAACATCCTTGATGTAGCGGCTCTGCTGCAGCGAGAGAAAGCGTGACTTCCGGTCACGCGTGATCTGGATACCGAGGAAGTATGATGCCTCCCCGAGATCAGACATCTGGAAGCGCTCCTGCATGGCTTCCTTGAACTCCTGCAGTGCAGAGATGCTGTTGGAAAGGAAGAGTATGTCATCCACATAGACAATGATGATGAGGATCTCATGCTCATGCTGCCAGCGATACACGCTGTAGTCACACTCGCTGCGCTCAAACCCCATGCACTACAACGCCGCATCCAAGTTCTGGTTCCAAGCACGCGACGCTTGCTTCAAGCCGTACAGCGACTTTTGCAGCTTGCAGACCAGGTGTTCCTGGCCATCCATGACGAACCCCTCCGGCTGCTCCTTGTAGATCTCCTCCTCCAAGTCACCATTCAAGAATGCCGTCTTGACATCCATGTGGTGAACCTCGAAGTCCTGGGCTGCTGCATAAGAGAGGAGCGTGCGCACAGAGGCAAACTTTGCAACAGGGGCAAAAGTTTCTGTGTAGTCGATGCCCTCCTGCTGCGAGTAGCCCTTGGCGACCAGCCTCGCCTTGTACTTTTCCAGGTTACCGTCTGCTCCCCGCTTCTTCTTGAAGACCCACTTGCACTTGATCACCTTATGTCCTGGTGGACGCTCAGTCAGCTCCCACGTGCCNGAACCTCGAAGTCCTGGGCTGCTGCATAAGAGAGGAGCGTGCGCACAGAGGCAAACTTTGCAACAGGGGCAAAAGTTTCTGTGTAGTCGATGCCCTCCTGCTGCGAGTAGCCCTTGGCGACCAGCCTCGCCTTGTACTTTTCCAGGTTACCGTCTGCTCCCCGCTTCTTCTTGAAGACCCACTTGCACTTGATCACCTTATGTCCTGGTGGACGCTCAGTCAGCTCCCACGTGCCGTTATCCAGCTGCGACTGTATCTCCTACTGTACGGTTTGCGCCCAATCTGCTGCATCCGGTGCAGCCATGGCCTCCTTGTATGACGTTGGCTCATCTGAACCTACTCAAACAGCGACGTTCATCTGTTCTGGTTTCTCCAGCATCCAGAAATGGCCGTGCTCACCAGGCTTGTAACGCAGCCTAAGAGGGTACCTGGGACCTGGTGCTGGAGCGTTAGCGGGCGGCTGGCGCGGTGCTGTTGGCACAACTGCTGCTGCTGGTGGTGCTACATCTCCCTCCTCTGCTTCTGCCGATGAGGTTGCTGTGTCCGCAACATCAGACATGGGAGAGTAGAGTGATTCTCCCACTATCACAGTAGAGGAAGGATCGGGAGAAACTGGGTAAAGAATCATTTCTGCTCCCACTGTCTCGTCAGCTGCTGGTTCTGCTGCCTCTTCACACACGATGTTGGTGTAAATGACATTGCTCTCATTGAAGACAACATCCCTCGAGATGATGACGTGGCCTGTATCCCTCTCGTAGAGGCGATACGCCTTGCTTGCCACGTCGTAGCCAATCATCAGCATCTGCGCACTCTTCGCGTCCCACTTTTGCCGCTTCTCCTTTCGCACGTGCATGTGCGCCAAGCTGCCAAATGCGCGAAGATGACCCACGCTCGGCTTCTTGCCGAACCACGCCTCGTACGGCGTCATCTGCTCCAGGACCTTGGTTGGAATGCGGTTCTTGATGTAGACTGCAGTGCTCACGGCTTCAGCCCAGAAGTCGTAGGTCAGCCGGGCCGCGTGTAGCATGGAGCGCGCCCACTCCATAATGGTACGCTTGGCGCATTCTGCTACCCCGTTCTGCTGCGGCGAGTACGGCGCGGTACGCTGCGCCTTGATGCCAGCTGCTGCGAGGTAGTCTTGGAACTCCTTGCTTAGGTATTCTCCTCCGCGATCGCTGCACAGCGCCTTGATCTTCTTGCCAGTCTGGTTCTCCACCATGGCCTTGAACTCCTTGAACCTGTCAAAGCACTAGTCCTTGGAGGAAAGGAAGTACACAGCAGTGTAACGGCTGAAATCATCAATGAAAGTGAGAAAATACCTAGAGCCTCCAAAGCTTTAGGTCTGCATCAGGCCGCACAAGTCGTTGTGGACCAGCTCCAACACCTCTCTTGCACGCTCCCCTGCTCCAGAGAACGCCTCGCGGTGCTACTTCCCCTCCAAACAGCTGATGCATAACTGCTGCTCAAAGTTAGAGATGGTAGGTAGGTCATGCACCATCTGCTTTACTTCAAGCTGCTGCAAGGCGCGCATGCCGATGTGGCCGTAGCATGCATGCCAGATCTCGCCATCTGTCGCCTACACCACTACTGCAAGACTCTGCTCATGCGGGATCGTGGTCGCCCCCAGCAGGCGGTACATGTCGCCCTCCTTCACCGACTTGGCCAACTCCTCTTATGTTGCCTTGTTGAGGATGTAGCCATAATCATCGTCAAAAACAACGCGTAGTCTTGTGTTGGTGAGAGAGGACACTGAGGGAAGGTTGAACGCAGCATCAGGTACATACAGCACGCCATGGAAAACTCGCACTTCAATGCCACGCGGGGTCTCCAACCACATCTCCACAATCCCAGTCCCCTCGGCATACACCATCCGATCATCACCCAAAGCAATCGGACGGGGGGGGATGGAGAGGAGCTGCGTGAACCACTCCTTGTGGTGCGTCAGACTCTTGGTACACCCCGAGTCCTTGTACCACGTCGGATCCACCTTTTCCTTCTGCGACATGTCAGACTTCGCCATGAAGAGGCGGTTGCGCACCTCCTTGGCGACGTTAATGTTGCCAAAATGGCGCACGCCAGTTTGGTTCTGCTGCTGCTGCTGTTGCTGGCGTTGCTGAAACTGCTGATGCTGTTGCTGTGGAAATTGCTGCTTTTGCTGTTGCTGCTTCTGCTGCTCCTTCTGCTCCCTCTTGAACTTGAAGCACTCTTTCTTGTAGTGCCCCTCTTTCTGGCAATAGTGGCACTTGCCCTTCTTCTTGCCTCTCTGCTGCCCGGAATGCTGCAACTGCTGGTTGCGTGAGCCCATGGCCATGAAAGCTGCTTCACTGCTGCTGCCACCATTGCGCTTTGCTGCATTGCGACGCAATTCCATATGCACCAGGTGTGTATAGATGAAGTCGAGGTCGAGAGTTGGCTGGCACTCTAACGTTTCTCGTATCGTATCGTAGCTGATTGGGGGTCCCCTCAGCAACAGGAGGATGAAGCGCGTCTCTTCCACGGGGTTGCCGGCCGCTCTCAGCTACTTCGCCAGCTCCTTTGCCCTGTTTAGATACGCCTCCATCCCTTCACCACCTTGCATTTTCAGTGCCATCATTTTTTCCTCCAAAAGCATGAGGAATGCAGGATCCTTGCTCTCATACTTCTTGCACAACGTGTCCCACCCCTCTTTTGCAATAGTCTTGTCACTCACGTACTGAAGATGCGGGTTGGAGATGGTGTTGACAAGCAACCTGTAGGCCTGCCTGTCTTTCTTCTTCCATTCCTCATATGTCGTTGGTACAGCTGCAGATGAACCCGCATCAGCTGTACCCTTTTGCGGCGTCTTCCTCGCCACCACCTGTGCTGCGGTGATGCCTTTTGCCTGTGGAACTGGAGCCGGCTCGTCGCCGCTCACCACCTCTCACAAGCCCCTCTCCTCCAAAAGGAGGCGGGTACGAATCTTCCAAAACGTGAAGTTGGCCCGTCCGTCCAGCCTCTCCAAAGGCTGGGCTGCTATCACAACGCCAGCTGCTGCCATTTTGAGCCTTGGTGATGCTCAGCGCTGCCCTTGGATGGCGGCGCTATCCCTGCTTCTACTGCTGCTTCTGCCGGAAATCTGTCTGACAGAAAATGGACTGTAGATACCAGCAGACTGGGAATTTTGAAAACCCGAGCCCACCACTGGAAAATTCAGCTAAAAGCCTTTCAGATCGACCCATAAAACAGGGTCATCAACAGGGGATTTTGAAGGATATGCCCTCTTGAAAACAGGGTATGCTTCTGCTCCTACTCCAACACAGACCAGCCAGCTTGTAAACGGTGTTTCTCCCAAACGAATCAATGGGATGCCTTTATTTTTGCAGTAATAAAAAGCTTAGGAAACATACTACAATTCGCATGTGCCACTTTTCAAATTTGACAAAGAAACGAGAGAGTTATGGCCATCACAAGGCGATAGTCTTACTCATAGAGAAGAGTGTAGCCCTGGCCGACCTCGTTTTGATCATAAGTCTCAATCCGACCGTTGGATCTTCGCGATCTTGGGCTCGTTTAAAAGCTTGTCTCTTGAACTGGAAGATCCAGTGGTGGATTGTCAAATGTGGTGAAGTTTTTACCCTAATTTGTCACTCTTAAAGTGACGGCCTGTGCTGGTTGAAAGTGGCAGAACTTGGCTCTGATACCAAATGTTGGAACTTGATGAGAGAGGGAGCCTTGGAGCAGCGAGCATGTGTGATTGGAAGGGCATCATTTGTGCTGAAGAATGGTTATTCAATCACTCAAAATGATGGAGTATATATAGAGCTAGAGCTTGGGCAAGTCAACCCTCTCACAAGCCACACCACTTAGCCATGGAGGCTAAGGCTCACACACTAGAGTCCATAATCTCACACAAGGGAGGAAATCAGCCTAGCAATCAGGCTGACCACTCACACACGACCTAGAGAGCTAGAGAATGCTCTCATGGCACACTCCTAGTGGTCACATAACCCACAAACCCATGGAGAATCGCCATGTGTCCATGGCTAGCACACAAGGATCTCACCTCACCTAAAAAGTAAGGAGAGGTACCTTTATCCTAGTCAGCACAATCTAACAAGGCAATCCTAAGACCAAGGACCTTTTTGGATATTTCTCCCATCAGGTCTTGACCCTGGACCTCTTGCCTTTTTCTTTTCTCAGGCTATGGCATGGAGCCATCGCCCATGGTCACCCGGATATCGACGGTCGATGACCCCGGAAACTACGAAAATTCATATCTCCCAATCCGACCATTCGATCGGCCTCAAACTTGGACCGTAGACATTTTGCCACCTGATCTTCGCAATGGTGAATTTGGATTGACGATCGGAGCAGGAATCTGGTACTTTCCTGGAACTTGCTCCTGTGGACCTGAAACTAAGCCGGATGGCTCCTTTCCCAACAAATTCTACTCACAAGGAGTTTGGTCTACAGCACGTAGAGCCCATCAAATCTTAGGACCTGTGCGACAAGGCTCTCCTGCTCCGTGAAGACGACTGTCATGTCGTGGTTCGTTATTTTCAACACTGACAAGAGGTTTGCTGCAAAAGACGGTATGTTCTCCAGCTTTTAGTGTTTTTCAATACCTTTCACATTGATGCTCATCAACTTATCTCCCTCGTCTTTTGAATGGACAAGGCTGCCCTAGGCACACCTGAAGGAGCGTTCAGTGTCCCCAATGTTGATGAACTTATCCTTCTCCCTTGAAGAGTGGTGGTTCATGCCATAGTCGAGCCTGTATGCTCCATGTTTGAGCAGTGCTGCTCCCTTGGTTCCCGGCAAGCTCTCAACCATCATGTTTGTCAACTCCTCACCCTTTTTTTTCCTCATTTCTACCACCATGATCTCGGTCTTCTTAGGAGCCCCACACTCTCGTGCCCAATGGCCATACTTACCATAGTTATGGCACTTCCCTGGACGGTTTGAACCTTTTCAACCGCCACCATTGCCTTTTCCTCCACCGCCACTGCTTCTGTTGCCTATGTGTCCAGAAGAGGAATTGTTGCCGCCACCACTGTATTGTACACGCTGAAATATTAGCCTCACTAAAGCTGCGACGCATAGCCTTGTTGCGCACATACTCAAACACTACCTCATACGTCAAATCTTCCTTCTTCCATCCGCCAAAGACGATGATCAAAGGACCCCAGCTTTCAGGTAGCCCCATGCGGAGGATCATAGCCTACATGTTGGTGTCGATTTCCCAATTCATTTGGAACACTTGCTGTAGCAGTCCTTTGATACAAGTGTGATACCATCGAGGTAAACCTGATGTGAGTCATGCACTAATGTCACAAGAATCGGAAGCGCCATGTCATTTTTGACACTGTACGCTTCATATCGAGGATCTATTTTTGGAGGTTCAACCTCTTCTCCAAAGAACACCTTCAAGTAGTCACGCACCCTCATGACAATCTCAAATAGCCATCTCCACAGGGGAAAACCAAGTCCTATGAACTTTGATATCCCACCGTTGACTTGTTCGAGAGTGAGCATCACGGTTGTCCTCATATTGCTTCTCTGCCTCTGTGCTTCTCTGCTTTTCTACTTGGTTGAGGCTGATGTACGCTGATGTAGGCTGTTCTCTGCTACCGGTTTAGAAGGTGCACATCCGTCTCTTACCCCTCAACCGTTGATCACCTGTCACCAGAGAAGAACGCACACTAGAGAACCCAAGGTCGTGCCTCCAAGGACAGAGCTTATCCTGGTTAGGGCCCCAGGGTCGTACTTCTAAGGGTAGAGGAAGGGTAAGGAGAGACGGGGTCTGGGAGAATGTCTTCTCCCACTGCTTTGTCAACTGTTGGTTCTGTTGCCTCTTCGCAAATGATGTTGGTGCCTATGATGTTGTTTTCCGTGAAAACGACATCCCTGGAGATGATGACTTGGCCAGTATCCCTCTTGCAAAGACGATACTCCTGCTTGTCACGTCATTATTGGAGTTGGAGGAGAGAGGGAGTCTTGGTGTAGTTAGTATATGGGACTGGAAGGACATCCCTTGTGCTTAAGAATGGTTGATGAATCACTCAAAATGATGGAGTACATATAGAGCTAGAGATTGGTCATGTCATCCCTCTCACAAGCTACACCTGTTAGACATGGAGGCTAAGGCTCAGATACTAGAGTCCATAATCTTACATCAGGAAGGAAATCAGCCTAGCAATCAGGTTGATCACTCACACACGACCTAGAGAGCTAGAAAATGCTCTCATGGCACACTCCTAGTAGTCATATAACCCACTATCCCATGGAGAATTGCCACGTGTCCATGGCTAGCACACAAGGATCTCATCTCACCTACAAGGTAAAGAGAGGTACCTATTTCCTAGCCAACACACTCTGACAAGGCAACCCAAGAATCTAGGACCTTTTTTGGTATTTCTCCGATCAGGTCTTGACCCTGGACCTCTTCCTTTTTTTCTTTTCTCAGGCTAAGGCATGGAGCCATCGCCCATGATTACCCGGATATCAGCGGTCGATGACCCCAAAACTTCGATATCTCCCAATCTGAGTGTTGGATCGGCCTCAAAGTTAGACCGATGATATCTTGCTACGTGAGTTTTCCAACGGTGAATTTGGATTGACGATCGGAGCAGGCATCTGGTACTTTCGTGGAACTTGCTCTTGTAGACATGAAACTGAGCCGGATGGCTCCTTTTCCAACAGTCATAACAGATCATCAGCATGTGTGCGCTCTTTGCGTCCCATTTCTGTCGTTTCTCCTTGCACATATACTAAGATGCCAAAGGTGCGAAGATGATCCACGCTCGGCTTCTTGGTGAACCTCGCCTCGTATTGTGTTATCTGCTGCAACGCCTTTGTAGGATTACGGTTCTTGATGTATATGAACAGTGCTCACTACTTCAATCCAAAGTCGTAGGTGAGTTGAGTTGCGTACAGCATGGAGCGCGTCGACTCAACAATAGTGCGGTTGGCGCGTTCTACTACGTCGTGTAGAACGCGTATGGTGTGGACCGCTTCGCCTTGATGCCTACTACTGCAAGGTAGTCCTAGAACTCTTTGCTCAAGAATTCTCCGTCACCAAGACTACCTCGCAGCGGACCATGCCATACTTGCTGTAGCAGAACGGCGTAGCAAAACGCGCCACCCGTACCATCGTTGAGTCAGCGTGCTCCATGCAGAATGCAACTCGGCTCACTTACGACTTCTGGACCAAAGCGATGAGAACTACGGTATACATGAAGAACCGCATTCCTACCAAGGCATGGGAGCAGATGATATTGTACAAGGCATGCTTCGGCAAGAAACCGTGCGTGGGTCATCTTCGCTCCTTTGGCAGCTTGGCACACATGCACATGCCAAAGGAGAAGCGGTAGAAATGGGATGCGAAGAGCGCACAAATGCTGATCATCGGCTATGACGTGGACAGTTAGACGCATGGTCTCTACGAAAGGGCTACTGGCCACATCATCATCTCCAAGAATGTCATTTTTAACGAAAGTAGTGTCATCGGCACCAACATCATTTGCAAAGAGGGAGCAAAACCAGCTGCTGACAAAGCACTATGAGCACACATTCTCCCTGACCCTGTCTCTCTAGACCCTTACTCCACTGTGACAGTGGGAGAACCACTCTATTCTCCCATGTCTGCTTCAGAAGATATAACGGCCTCATCGGCAGAAGTACAGGAAGGAGATGCACATCACTAGCACTAGGAATTGTGCTTGTAGCACTGCGCAAGTCGCCTGCCAACGTCCCAGCACCTGGTCACGGGTACACTCTAAGGGTGCGCTACAAGCCTGGTGAGCGTGGGCATTTCAAGATGTTACAAAGGCCATATCAGATGAATGTCGCACTAATAGGAGACACTGAAGGGGCGATGTTGTACAAGAAGGCCATGGCTATACCAGAAATAGCAGATTCGACGCAAGCTGTATAGCAGGAGATATATACTGACCTCATATACTCCTTCTCCATGGCTTATATTTGGACAGGCACCGGACATACTAGGCATGCACTGCTCCCTCGGAGTAAGTACCCTATGTCTAGTCTAGATAGACAAGGCATGTACTGCTCCTTAAGAGCTAGTCCTCTTCGTCTAATCTGGAGAGTATAGACAGCAAACACTACCTCGAACAACATCTTGGGGCTTCGACGTTCCAGAGTTGATCTTTGGAGCGGTAGGTCACATGGTCAAATTCCAGGCCGGTGACTAATTTTCTTGTTGGAAAAGGAGCCATCCGGCTGAGTTTCAGGTCCACAGGAGTAAGTTCCAGAAAAGTACCAGATACCTACTCCGAACGTCAATGTGACTTCACCATCAGAATGATCAGGTGGCAAAATATCTACAGTCCAAGTTTGAGGCCGATCAAACGGTCGGAAATATGAATATTTGAAGTAGTCGAGGTCATTGACCGCTGTTATCCGGGTGACCATGGATGATGGCTCCATGCCTTAGCCTGAAAAAAGAAAAAAGGCAAAAGATCCAGGGTCAAGACATGATGGGAGAAATATCCAAAAAGGTCCTACATTCTTGGGTTGCCTTGTCAGAGTGTGCTGACTAGGAAAAACGTACCTCTACTTACTTTTCAGGTGAGGTGAGATCCTTGTCTACTAGCCATGGACACATGGCGATTCTCCATGGGATCGTGGGTCATGTGACCACTAGGAGTGTACCATGAGAGCATTCTCTAGTTCTCTACGTCGTGTGTGAGTGGTCAGCGTGATTACTAGGCTGATTTCCTCCCTTGTGTGAGATTATGGACTGTAGTGTGTGAGCCTTAGCCTCCATGGCTAAGTGGTGTAGCTTCTGAGAGGGGTGACTTGCCTTAGCTCTAGCTCTATATGTACTCCATCATTTTGAGTGATTTAATAACTATTCTTCAGCACAATTGATGCCCTTCCAGTCCTACATGCCCGCAGCTCCAAGGCTCCCTCTCTCCCCCAGTTCCAACATTTGGTATCAGAGCCCAGTTTTGGCACTTTCAGCCAGCACAGGCCGTCACTTTGACAGTGACGGGTTGGAGTGATACCTTCCTCAGATTTTACGATCGACAACAGACCTTCAAGTTTAAGAGACAAGCTTTCCAACGAGCAAAACATTACGAAGATCCAATGATCGGATTAAGTAAGACTATCGCCTTGTAATGACCATAACTCTCTTGTTTCTTTGTCAAATATTAGAAGTAGCACATACAAATTGAAGTATTTTTCCCAAGCTTTCGATTAGTATAATCATATTTGCATTCCATTTTTTATGTTTGGGAGAAACGCCGTTTACAAGCTGGTTATGTGAGCTTGAGTAGGAGCAGAAGCATACCCTATTTTCAAAAGGGCATATGTCTTAAAATCCCCTATTGATGAACCTGTTTTATGGATTGATCAGAAAGGTTTTGAGCTGAATTTTCCAGAAATGGGCTCAGTTTTTCCAGTAGTGGGCTCAGTTTTTCCGAGTTTGCTGGCCTCTACTGTCTATTTTTCTGCCAGACAAATTCCTGGCTGAAGCAACAGCAGAAGCAGGGGTAGCGCCGCCACTCAAGGGCAGCGCTGAGCATCACCAAGGCTCAAAATGGCAGCAGCAGGCGTGGTAACAGCTTGGAGAGACTGGAAGGACGTGCCAAGTTCATGTTTTGGAAGATCTGTACTCGCCTCCTTTTGGAGGAGAGGGGCTTGTGGGAGGTGGTGAGCGGCGCTCCGCCTCCACAGGCAAGAGGAATCAGCGTAGCAGAGGTGGTGGGAAGGAAGATGCTGCAAAAAGGTGCACTAGATGCAAGTTCATCTAGAACTGTAGCAGCGGCATATGAGGAGTGGAAGAAGAAGGACAGGCAAGCCTACAGGCTGCTTGTGAACACCATCTCCAATCCACACGTTCTATACGTGAGTGACAAGGCTATTACAAAAGAGGGATGGGACACGTTGTGCAAGAAGCATGAGAGCAAGGATCACGCATTCCTCATGCTTTTGGAGGAGAAGATGATGGCGTTGAAAATGCAGGGTGGCGAAGGGATGGAGGCGTCCTTGGACAGGGCACAAAAGCTTGCAAAGCAGTTGAAAGCGACCGGCAACCCTGTGGAAGACACGCGCTTTGTCCTCCTCATGCTGAGGGGACTCCCAACGAGCTATCACACGGTGCGAGAGATGTTGGAGTGCCAGCTGACTCTCGGCCTCGACTTCACTTGCATGCACCTGGTGCAGGCAGAACTGCGTTGCAATGTAGCAAAGGGAAAGGACGGCAGCAGCAACAGTGAAGCAGCTTTTATGGCCATGGGCTCAGGCAACCAGCAGCAGCAGCAGTTTGGCCAGTAGAGAGACAAGGAGAAGGGCAAGTGCCACTATTGCCAGAAAGAGTCGCATTACAAGAAAGAGTGCTTCAAGTTTAAGAGGGACGAGAAGGAGCAGCAGCAACAGCAACAAAAGCAGCAATCTCCACAACAACAGCAGCAGTAGTCACAGTAACGTCATCAGCAGTAGCAACAGCAGAACCTGACCAGCATGCGTCATTTTGGCAAGATGAACGTTGCCAAGGAGGTGCACGACCGCCTCCTCATGGCGAAGTCTGACATGTCGCAGAAGGAAAAGGCGGATCTGGCGTGGTACAAGGACTCAGTGTGTACCAAGAGTCTGACGTTCGACAAGGAGTGGTTTACGCAGCTGCTCTCCATTCCCCCCCGTCCAATTGCTTTGGGTAATGGTCGGGTGGTGTATGCTTAGGGGATTGGGATTGTAGAGATGTGGTTGGAGACCCCGCGTGGCATTAAAGTGGGAGTGTTCCATGGTGTGCTGTATGTGCCTGATGCTCTGTTCCACCTTCTCTCCGTGTCCTCTCTCTGTGTCTTTGACGATGACTATGGCTACATCCTGGACAATGAAACAGGAGAGGAATTGGCCAGGTTGGTGAAAGAAGGCAATATGTACTGCATGCTGGGGGCGACCAAGATCCCGCGCGAGTAGAGCCTTGCAGCAGTAGTTCAGGCCACAGATGGCATCGCCATGCGTGCCTTACGGCAACTTCAAACGAAGCAGATGGTGCGTGACCTACCCACCATCTCTAACTTTGAGCAGCAGTTGTGCATCGGCTGTTTAGAGGGGAAGAAGCATTGCAACGCGTTCTTTAGAGCAGGAGAGCGTGCAAAAGAGGTACTGGAGCTGGTCCACACAGACTTGTGTGATGGGATACAGACCCAAAACTTTGGAGGCTCTAGGTATTTTCTCAACTTCATTGATGATTTCAGCGTTACACTAATGGGTACTTCCTTTCCTCCAAGGACGAGTGCTTTGACAGGTTCAAGGAGTTCAAGGCAATGGTGGAGAACCAAGCTTGCAAGAAAATCAAGACGCTGCGCAGCGACCACGGTGGAGAGTACCTGAGCAAGGAGTTCAGAGACTACCTCGCAGTAGCAGGCATCAAGGCGCGGCGTACCGTACCTTACTCGCCGCAGCAGAACGGCGTACTAGAACGCGCCTATCGCACTATCGTTGAGTCGTCGCGCTCCATGCTGCACACGGCTCGGCTCACCAACGACTTTTGGGTGGAAGCAATAAGCACTGCGGTTTTACATTAAGAACCACAGTCCAACCAAGGCCCACGAGCAGATGACGCCGTACGAGGCATGGTTTGGCATGAAGCCAAGCGTGGGCCATCTTCACGCGTTTAGCAGCTTGGCGTACATACACGTGCCAAAGGAGAAGAGGCAAAAGTAGGACCCGAAGAGCGCGCAGATGCTGATGATTGGCTACGACATGGAAAGCAAGGCGTATCGCCAGTACGAGAGGGACACAGGCTACGTCATCCTCTCCAAGGATTTCGTCTTCAACGAGAGCGACGTCATCGGTACCAACATTGTCTGTGAAGAGGTAGCAGAAGCAGTAGCTGACGAGGCAATGGGAGCAGATATCCTTTCTCACCCAGTCCATCTTGATCCTTCCTCCATTGTGACAATGGGAGAACCTGTCTACTCTCCCATGTCCGATGCAGCAAATACAGCGGCCTCATCGGCAGAAGCAGAGGAAGAAGATGTACGACCATCAACAAGAGCAGTTTTACCGGCAGCACCGCGTAAGGCGCCTCCTAACGCTCCAGCACCAGGTCGGAGATACTCTCTCAGGATATGCTACAAGCCTGGTGAGCGCGGGCATTGCTGGATGCTCCAAAAGCCAGACCAAATGAACGTCGCAGTTGTAGCAACCTCTAATGAGCCAATGTCGGCGTCACCAGATGCAACTGTGCAGCATGAGATACAATCGCACCTCGACAACGGTACGTGGGAGTAGACTGAGCGTCCACGTGGACATAAGGTGATGAAGTACAAGTGGGTGTTCAGGAAGAAGTGGGGAGCAGATGGCAATCTGGAAAAGTACAAGGCAAGGCTTGTCGCCAAGGGCTACTCGCAGCAGGAATGCATCGAATATAAGGAAACCTTTGCTCCTGTTGCAAAGTTTGCCTCTGTACGTATGCTCCTTTCCTATGCAGCAGCAGAGGACTTTAAGGTCCACCACATGGACGTCAAGACGGCGTTCCTTTACAGTGACCTGGAGGAGGCGATGTACATAGAGCTTCCGTCGTGGTTCGTCATGGATGGCCAGGAGCACCTGGTTTGTAAGCTGCAGAAGTCGCTGTACAGCCTCAAAATAAGCGTTGCGTGCTTGGAACCAGAAGTTGGATGCGGCGTTGCAGTGCATGGGATTTGAGCACAGCGAGTGTGACTATAGCGTCTATTGCCGGCATCATTGTCATGAGGTGCTCATCATCATCGTCTATATGGATGACATGTTCCTCCTTTCCAACAGCATGTCTGCATTGCAGGAGTTCAAGGAGGCCATGCAGGAGCGCTTCTAGATGTCTAATATTGGGGAGGCATCATACTTCCTCGGTATCCAAATCACACATGACCGCAAATCACGCGTGACCGCAAATCACGCTCTCTCTCGCTGCAGCAGAGAGAGCGTGGTAGAGAAACAACCCATCGGCACGCCGTTGGAGACGCGGCAATACCTCTTGAGCTTCAATTGAGAAGGAAATGCAGCTGAGCAACAGAAGTACCAAAGCAATCTCGGCAGCCTTATGTACCTGATGCAACAAGGTCGGGCCTCGGACAGGCTGTTAGCGTTGTTAGCCAATACATGGCAAGCCCGGGACTTGAGCACCAGAAGGCACTGAAGCGGATCTCCACTACCTTGCGAGAACCATCAACATTGGCATCACCTACAACGGCAACGACAAAAGTATCATCGGCTACACAAAAACAAATTGGACTTCAAACCCTAAGGACCGTAAGTCCATCTCTTGACATGTGTTTCTCATGAATGGTGGAGCCATCAGCTGGTGCAGTAAGAGGCAGGTGGTCGTGGCCACTTAAAGCACGGAAGTTGAGTACATCTCTCTCAGCTTTGGACCCAAAGAAGTAGTTTGGCTTCAGCGTCTCATGGCAGAAATGAGTGGGAGTGCAGCAGTTCTAGTTCTTGTACAAGTGGACAACCAGAGCACAATCGCACTTGCCAAGAACCTTGGGCACCATGCACGCACCAAGCACATTGATATCACATATCACTTTATCAGGCACATGGTACAGGAGGGTCCTATCAAGCTGGAGTTTACTCTAACCAGCAAGCAGGGCGTTGATTTTTGCACCAAGCCAGTGACCCGTGAGAAGCAGCAGTTCTGTATGAAGGCATGTGGACTAAGCCCACTCTGACTACGGCAAAGTGGGAGATTGATGGAAAAGGAGCCATCCGACTCAGTTTCAGTTCCACAGGAGCAAGTACCAGGAAAGTACCAGATGCGTACTCTGGTTGTCCATCCAACTTCACCATTGGAAACATCAGGTGGCAAAATGTCTATGGTCCAAGTTTAAGGCCGATCCAACAATCGCATAGGGAGATATGAGTATTCAAAGTATTCAGGGTCATCGACATCCGATATCCGGGTGGCCATGGGCGATGGCTCCATGCCTTAGCCAGAGAAAAGAAAAAAGGCAAGAGATCCAGGGTCAAGACCTGATGGGAGAAGTATCCAAAAAGGTCCTAGATTCTTGGGTTGCCTTGTCAGAGTGTACTCACTAGGAAAAATGTACCTATCGTTACTTTTTAGGTGAGTTGAGATCCTTGTGTACTAGCCATGGACACATGGCGATTCTTCATGGGATCGTGGGTTATGTGACCAGTAGGAGTCTGTCATGAGAGCATTCTCTAGTTTTTTAGGCCATGTGTGAGTGGTCAGCCTCATTACTAGGCTAATTTCCTCCCTTGTGTGAGATTATGGACTCTAGTGTGTGAGCCTTAGCCTCCATGGTTAAGTGGTATGGTTTGTGAGAGGGCTGACGTGCCCAAGCTCTAGCTCTATATGTACTCCATCATTTTGAGTGTTTTAATAACTATTCTTCAGCACAAGTGATGCCCTTTATGTCCCACATGCTCGCTGCTCCAAGGCTCCCTCTCTCCTCCAGTTCCAACATTTCTTTGTGACGAAAAGGGGGACACGAAGGTTATAAGAGACATCTTAGAACAGTCCATGGTCTTTCATGGTGGCTAGCTGGCTCTTGTTGGCGGTCAAAAGGAGCACCATGTAGGCACGGGGAATGACGCAATAAAGATAGTCCTTAAAGAGACTCATCCAAGGAGTAACCACGCGCCTAGGCTAGAAGCTGGCTCTAAGACTATAAAAATCTCGCTGTTGCTTATCATTAAGTACAATTTTTACCTTTGAGACACCTTATAGAGTTGTCAACCAGAGGCAAACACTAAAGAAGGATTGGTTGCTCTATGCTCCAGGAGTTCGCTCTTCGTGGAAACGTGACTAGGTGCTAAGGATACAGTGCAAGGAAGTGGTTCCTATGGAGTTCTTAGTGTGGAACCTTGGCTCTGAGGGTGATATCATCTCTTGGTTGCAATACCAAGAGCGGTTAGCGAGAACCATTTTGTCAAAAGCCGTTTTCTACACCGTCACGTCAGACACGTTGACAAAAGAGGGACGTAGATGGCAACGTCAAAAAGTATAAGGCGAGGCAGGTCTCTAAGGGCTACTTGCAGCAAGAAGGCATCGACTATACAAAAACGTTTCAACCAATTGCAAAGTTTGCCTTTGTGTGCATGCTCCTTTTTTCTATAATAGCCGAGGAATTTGAGATCGAGCACACAGATATCAAGATGGCGTTCTTGCACGGTGACTTGGAGGAGGAGATCCACATGGAAGAGCAATCTGTAATACAAGAGTTCAAGGAGGCCATGCACGAACGCTTTGAGATGTCCGATCTCAAGGGAGCATCATACTTCCTTGGAATCCAGATCGATTTTGACCGCAAAACACACTCTCTTTCTCGCTACAACATAGCCGCTACATCAAGGATGTCTTGCACCGGTTGGGCATGGTAGAGTCCAAACCCATTCGCACACCGCTGGAGACGTGGAAGTACCCCACGAGCTTTAATGGAGAAGAGGATGGAGCTGAGCGGCAGAAGTACCAAAGCGCCGTTGGCAATCTCATGTACCTGATGGTGTCAAACAAGCCGGTCCTTGCATAGGTTGTGCGTGCTATGAGCCAGCACATGGCAAATCCCAGACCTGAGCACCAAATGTAGTGAAGCAAAACTTCTGCTATCTTACTGGAACCATGAAAATCAACATAACCTACAATGGCAAGGATAATAACATCATCGGCTACACAGACGCACATTGGGTTTCAAACCTTGAGAACCGCAAGTCCATCTGTGGACATTGTTCCTCATGAATGGTGGGGCCACCAACTAGTGTAGCAAGCGGCAAGAGGTTGTCGCTACCTCAAGCACGGAAGCTCAGTACGTCTCTCTCGGATTTGGAGCCAAGAAAGCAGTTTCCGTTTAACGTCTCATGGGGAAGATGAGTCAGAGTGCAGTAATTCCAATTCCTGTACGCGTCGACAACCAGAGTGCAATCGCACTCACCAAGAATCATGAGCACCATGCACGCACCAAGTATATTTACTTCGTATATCACTTCATTAGGCACATGTTGAAGGAGGGTACTATCAAGATGGAGTTTTCTCCAACCAACAAGCAGGTTGCTGATTTTTGTACCAAGTCAGTTACCCATGAGAAATAGCAGTTCTGCATCAAGGCATGTGGACTTAGCCTACTGTGACTACGAGAAAGTGGGAGATTGTTGGAAAAGGAGCCATTCGGCTCAGTTTTAGGTCCACAAGAGCAAGTTCCATGAAACTACCAGATGCCTACTGTGAACGTGGATCCGACTACTGGAAAGATCTGGTGACAACATGTCTATCATTCAAGTTTTAGGCCGATCCAATAGTTGAATTGGCACATATGAATTTTCAAACTTTCCGGGGTCATCGACTATCGATATCTAGGTAACCATGGGCGATAGCTCCATGCGTTAGCCTGAGCAAAGAAAAAGGACAAGAGCTCCAGGGTCAAGAGCTAATAAGAGAAATATCCAAAGAGGTCCTGGATTCTTCGGTTGCCTTGTCAGAGTGTACTGACTAGGAAAAATGCACCTCTCTTTACTTTTAAGGTGAGGTGAGATCTTTGTGTACTAGCAATGGACACATGTTCATTCTCGATGGGATTGTGGGTTATGTGACCACAAGGAGTGTGCCATAAGAGCATTTTCTAGCTCTCTAGGTCGTGTGTCAGTGGTGAGCCTGATTGTTAGGCTGACTTCCTCTCTTGTGTGAGATTAGGGACTCTAGTGTGTGAGCCTTAGCCTCCATGGCTAAGTGGTGTGGCTTGTGAGAGGGCTGACTTGTCCAAGCTCTAGTTCTATATGTACTCCATCATTTTGTGTCCCACATGTTTCCTGCTCTAAGACTCCCTCTTTCTTCCAGATCCAAAACTGTGGGCCTGAAACGGACCCGGATAACACCAACCCAAACAAAATAGTATCATTGTTGAAGTTCTCAGGTGGGGCAGTCAAGTAGAGTTTGCCCCTTCTTCTGGCAAGTCCAACACACTTTATCATATAGATAAACATATGACCTTGGTTCTTGACGAGATGATCCTGGTCGAGGTTGGTGTGTAACCTGTGTGCCTTGATTTGTGCTAAGGTGATAGTCGCCGTATGCTTTAACATTTTGGTGCGTCGTTCTGGTCGTCTTTTGTACTTCTCACATAGCCAAACCTCGCCTCTTTTTTCCTTGATGTATGTATCTTCATGTAGCATGAGAGCTTGAGGAACCTTTCTAATAATAATTACATAGCATTTCTGTTAGAAAATACTTATCGGCTATCTCAGTTGCCTGCTTGTAGATACAACGTCATGAATGAAACTACCGTTCTCTCATCCATCTATCCTCCATGTTTTAGCTCCATCCAATAACTGGATTTGTAACCCAACTAAGAAAAAGAAAATGACATAGACTACATCACTAAGGGAAAAGTGGTATAGTTTGTGTCACTTTGACTCGAACTAGCAAAAGAGACAAGAGAATCAAGAGAGATTGCCACACACTCTCCCTCTCGCTTCTCTTGCCTAAGCTAGCCTAATCCCATCTCCATGTGTTAGCTGGGTCTAGTGGCACCAGTGGAAAAGTACCAAGAGTATGGAGAAAGGCAATGTGGAGTACCACTATGAGGAGTTCACGTGGTGAGAGGCTTTAATCAACCAGCTTGATATTTAGAAGGAGCAAGGCAAACGACAAACGAGTGACCGGTGACGGCAAACTACGAGCCAGACGACTGGCGACGATTGAATGATCAGAGCCGTTCACATAAGAGGATCAATAGGCTATGGAAACCTTGGTCTAATCGACTGGGCAAACTAAGATCGGCGCAACAGACAAGAGAAGCGAGCGGCCGATGAACGGTGCACGGATGCTCGTACAGATCAGGCCGACGTCACCCGTCAATCTGCCCTAAGCATCCATCATCCTCCAAGCAATATGTGTTCGATGACTCAATGTTGTCGAATGATGTCCGGTCAATTCATGTGCCATAGTCATGGGAGATTGATGCACAGTCGCTTCCCCACTTTTGTATTCAGAATACTCAGTCACAAGCTCTCAGATTAGCATGTATTAGTAGCCAAATTCACTTGTAGTCATCTTCTTGTGCCAAATTAGTGCCCTAGTTGTGCCAGGGTTGTGCGAAAGTTGTGCCAGAGTTGTCCCAGAGTTGTGCCAGAGTTCTGCCAGACTCAAGTATGCATCATACTATCGAAATGTCCAGTAGACATATTGATGATCTTTCAGGGCTACAAAGTCAACCAAATTCAGCCCTCAATGATCTTTCAGGGAAGACATATTGATGTGAGCAGAATCCAGTTTTGGATACCCGTATCACCAATGACCTGATGTTTTCATAGTGAATAAATGTTTCAATGACTATTGCATTCAACACTTTTTTATCTCTTGGTATTTGCCTATACGGTGTAATCAGCTGAATTGTTTTTCTCGCCATAGTGGGACAAACAATACTAGTGGCAGAAGCAGCAGAAGTACCAGAACGGTGATAACCGACACCTACTGGTTGAATCACTCAACACAAACTTATCAATGGCCTTCATAATATCAAACGGCCTTAGGCAACGGACTAGAAAACAAGGTGCCATAATGGCACTTGCCGTCTGCTCCTAGTATTGTAAATAGGAGGAGATACATACCCTCAGATTTATGGTTCCATACTAAACAGTTCATAGGAATCACTTCGTTGTACTATGCCCTTAGTACCTGGTCACTTTCGTATAAGGAACTTTGACATCCCACCGTTGACCTGCTCAAGAGTGAGTGCCGCAGGTGTCGTCATACTGCTTCTTTGATTCTCTGCTTTATTGAGGGTGATGTAGGCTGATGTAGGCTGTTGTCTGGAACCTGTTCAAAAATTGCACATCTGGTGCTTACCCCATAGCCGTTGATCACAGCCAAACAAAGAAGAATACACACTCGCAAATCCAGGGTCGACCCTCCAGGGACAGAGCTTATCCAGGCTAGGATCCAAGGGTTGTACCTCTAAGGATGGAGCCTATCCCTGGCCCTTGTTTGCTAACTGGTAGCACTTATTGTTGGAGCTGATGGAGCAAAGGGAGCAGATGGAGCTGATGGAGCTGATGGAGGTGATCGTGCTATTGGAGCTGATGTCCACTATAACCAAGAGAGGACAAGAGAGTGTACTGAAGCATGCCTTCCAGAATGGTACTTGCCATCCGCTCCTAGTATTGTAACTAGAAGGAGATATCACCCTCAGAATCACGGTTCCATACTGAGCAGTTCATAGGAAGCACTTCCTTACACTGTATGCTTAATACCTGGTCACTTTTGTGTGATGAGCTAACTCCTAGGGCGTCGACCAACCAATATTTTTGTAGTGTTTGCCTTTGGTAGAGAACTCTGTGAGGAGTCTCAAAGGTAAGAACTGTAATCAATGACAGGCAACTGACAAGTTGTTATAGTCCTAGAGCGAGCCTTCAGCCTAGGCACGCAGTGGCTCCTTAGATGAGCCACTTTGGAGGCAATCTAGATTGCATTAAACACGTGCCTACATGGCACTCCCTGTGATGGCCAAGTGGCGCCAGCCACTAAGAAGGATCTTGGAATGTTCTAAAATGTCTCTTAGCCTTCATCTGAGATACCCCTTGTCCATATCTAGAACTTGGACAAGCACAGGAGAGACTAGGCATGCACTGCTCTCTTGGAGTAAGTCGCCTAATTCTAGTCAAGATAAACAAGGCATGCAATGCTCTTCTGGAGCAAGTCTGCTTGATCTAGTCTGGACAATATAGCCAGCAAACAATACCTAGGACAACTCCTTGTGGCTTAGACGTTCTAGAGTTAGTCTCTAGAGCAAGAGGTCCCTTGGTCAAACCTCGGCCCAGTGACTAATTTTTCTCTATGACCAAAAGGGGGACATGAAGGTTTTGGAAGACATCTTTGAACATTCCATTGTCCTTCCTCATGAGTAATGCCACTTGGCAACCACAGAGATCGCCATGTAGGCAAGGGGGATGATGCAGTCCCCAAAGAAGCTCATTTAACGAGCCACTGCGCGCCTAGGTTAGAGGCTGGCTTTAGGACTATGAAGACCTATCAGTTGCATGTGGTTCATTACAGTTCTTACCTTTGAGAATCCTAATAGAGTTGTCCACCAAAGAGGGATAATAAAGAGGCAGTGGTTAGTCTAAGCCCCCGAAGTTCGCTCCTCGCGCAAAAGTGACTAAGTCTGAAAGGCAAAGTTATAGCAAAGCGATTTCTATACACTACTCTGTGCGACACCGTGATCCTGAGGGTGATATCTCCTCCTATTTGAAATACTAGGAATGGACAGCAAGTGCCATTATGTCGGCCTTGTTTTCTAGCCCATCGCCTCAGGCTGGTTGACAAAGGGTTATAGACCTACGTTGACCAGTTATAAGGTACGTTTCACTCAACTTTGGTTCTCTTTCTCTTGTGGCTACCACAAGAAAACCATTGGAGCAATCTTGAATACTGCCTCACAGCTGCAAGGTCTAGGATCTTTAAGAGGAATCCACGTATTTGAGGGGAACAACTTCCCTCATTGTAGATGGCAATTTTAGCTTGAAGTTAAAGTCTGGGGTTTTTCAAGCTATTGAAGGAAGAGGAGTAGATTTCCGCGGAGGTCACACCTGAGCATCAGGCATGAATGGATCGAAATGATATTGTCATCATTCTTTTGGAACACAATAGCCAAGAAATAGACCCCCGTCATTGCAGGATTCATATTGGCTTTGGATGCTTTTCCCAAGCTCAAGCGAGTGCACCAATCCACCTCCCTCGCAAACAGATTATTCATCCTAGAATGGGAAATAAGCATATGGGTGAAGGAGGGAGAGTCTATCCCTGATTTCCTACAGGAGTTTGAAGGACTCCTTGGCGAGAATTCTTGGAACTGGAGGAGAGAGGGAGCCTTGGAATAGCAAGCATGTGGGACTGGAAGGGCATCACTTGTGCTGAAGAATGGTTGTTGAATCACTCAAAATGATTGAGTACATATAAACCTAGAGCTATTCAGCCCTCTCACAAGCCAAAGCACTTAGCAATGGAGGCTAAGGCTCACACACTGGAGTCCATATCCTCACACAGGGGAGTAAATCAGCTTAGCAATCAAGCTGACCACTCACACCCGACCTAGAGAGCTAGAAAGTGCTCTCATGGCACATTCCTAGTGATTACATAACCAACAATCTCATGGAGAATCGCCATGTGTCTATGGCTAGCACACAAGGATCTTACCTCGCCTAAAAAGTAATGAAAGGTATTTTTTTCCTAGTCAGCACACTCTGACAAGGCAACCCAAGAATGAAGGACCTTTTTGGATATTTCTCCCGATACGTCTTGACCCTGGACCTTCTTCCTTTTCTTATCTCAAGCTGAGGCATGGAGCCATCGCCCATGATCACCCGGATATCGGCGGTCGATGACCCCAAAAACTTTGAAAATTCATCTCCCAATCCAGCTGCTGGATCGGCCTAAAACTTAGACCATAGACATTTTGCCGATTGATCTTTGCAATGGTGAAGTCAGATTGACGATCGGAGCAGGCATCTTGTAGTTCCTTGGAACTTGCTCTTGTGGACTTGAAACTGAGCCGGATGGCTCCTTTCCCAACTAGAATCGCCAAATGAACTAGGACCTTGACGACAACATGTAAGCCATGATCCTCCTCATGGTGCTATCGCGGAGCTGGAGCCCAATGATAACTTTTATGGATGCTTGGAAGGAGGATGACGTGCAAAATGAGGCGATGCACTACAACGAAAGTGAAGTTAACTTCTCAGCCTGTGTAGCATGTTTCGGTGGCCGCGGGAGTTAAAGGTCGCCCTATGGTCAGAACGACGTCAGCGGAAGCCGTGGTGGCGGAGGCAACAATGGCGGCAAGACTCCCAAGCAAGAGGGCAGTTGCCGTAACTACGGCAAACCTGGGCATTGGACAAAAGAGTTCAGATCACCAAAGAAGGAAGACAAGGGGAGCAATGGAATCAAAGACAGCAAAAGGGTAAAAAAGAAGTCACCAACGTGATGGCTGAGGGCGTGCCTACGACCAAGGGAACGATACTACTCAAGTCGAGAATCTTCAGGCTTGACTGTGGCACCAACCATCACTCCTCAAGGGAGAAGGCTGGATTCGTATCCATTGGGGAAACCGAACATCGTTTTCAATGTATAAACAGTGAGATCCTTGAATGCTAGCCATGGACACATGGCAATTCTCCCTGGGATTGTAGGTTATGTGACCAGTAAGAGTATGCCATGAGAGCATTTTCTACCTCTCTAGGTTTTGTGTGAGTGGTCAGTCTGATTGCTAGGCTGATTTCCTTCCTTGTGTGAGATCATGGACTCTAGTGTGTGAGCCTTAGACCCCATGGCTAAGTGGAGTGGCTTGTGAGAGGACTGACTTGCCCAAGCTCTAGCTCTTTATGTATTCCATCATTTTGAGTGATTGAACAACCATTCTTCAGCACAAGTAATGCCCTTCCAGTCCCACATGCTTGCTGCTCCAAGGCTCCCTCTCTCCTCAAGATCCAACACTTTGTTGGCCTGAGGGTGAGTGTGCACCTTGGATGGGCCCTAGAAGTGGCTGGTTCACACCACCATTTATTTTTGGAGAGACTGAAACTGTGGAGGCAACTGGTTGAAGGATGGAAAAATCTGGCAAGAGAGTGTGGCAAGATTTTTGGCCTCAATTGACAAGGAATGAACATTTGATCACGGGTCACAAGCAGTGGCATTTCATAGCCACTGATCTAAGCTTTCGAGAACACCAAAGCATGCTAGATTTGAAGCATCCTAGCAGATTCTATGACTTCTAGAGTAGCTCGTGGCAGGCTGTCCTTTTCCCACCAAGGAAGGCATCCCTTCCTTCCTGTAGACGTTTTTGCCCCTTCCTATATTCCTTAGTTTGCTTCTAGTAGGAGTAAAGGTGTCTAGAAGACTTAGACACTTCTAGATGCCATGTAGGATAAGTCATCTCTTCTAGAAGGTGTGTCACCTTCCTGGACCCTCTACTGACCTTGTAGAAACTTAAAGAGGAACTTCAGAGGTTGAGCTAGCTTCATGGCATCTATTTCCCACGTCCCTTGAGGCAGGGCAGAATTTCATCTTGTAGGACTTGAACCCAGGCACCTCCCTCTAGAGGTGGACACCATTAACCACTAAGCCACCTAGGCTTGTCTTTTTTGTGTCCGTTTTTGGAGTCACTCCTGCCATGGTGAGGAGCATTACTCCAATAATCTTTGTTCCAAATACAAATCTCCGTTTTTCTTACTGGGAGCCCTGCACTCCCGTGCCAAATGTCTAGGCTTGCCACAGTTATGGCACTTCCCAGGACGCTTTGAACTCTTTCCATCGCCACCATTGCCTTTTTCTCAACTGCCACCGCTTTCGCTACTACTTTGACTAGAAGAGGAGTTGTTGCCATGACCAACATACTATACAGTATAGGCGGAAACATTAACCTCACTACCGTTGTGACGCATGGCCTCGTTACGCACGTACTCGGATGCTGCCTCATACATCAAATGCTGCTGCTTCCAACCGCCAAAGACTTTGATCAAAGGATCCTAGCTTTCAGGTAGCACCATGAGGAGGATCATGCCCTATATGTTGGTGTCAATTTCCCAGTTCATTAAGGTCACTTGCTACAGTAGTCCTTCAAACTACAACAAGAAGTCCGACATCGACTCTCCCTTACTCACCCTCATCCAAATCAGCTTTTGAAGGATGAAGAGGCAATTTGCGAGCACCATTGATTAGTGTACACGTGCAAGCTTCTCATAAGCCTTTGATGAATGTGTGATACCTTGGAGGTGGACATGCTATGACTCATGCACTTATCTCTTAAGAATTGCAGGAGCCATGTCATTTTTGACACTCCACGTTTCATATCCAGGATCTGTCTCCAGAGGTTCAACCTCTTCTCCAAGGAACATCTTCAAGTAGCCACGCATCCTCATGACAATCTCAAATTGCCATTTTCACAAGGGAAAACCTAACCATGTGAACTTTGACATCCCACCGTTAACCTACTCGAGAGTCTACGTCCCAGGTGTCATCATTTTCCTTCTCCGCTTCTTTGCCTCCTGCTTCGTTGAAGCCAATGAAGGCTGATGAAGGCTCTTGTTTGCTACCGGTTTAGAAAGTGCAGATTTGTCGCTTACCCCTTAGCTGTTGATCAACTACTAGCACGAAAGAATGCACAGTAGCAAACTCAGGGTCGTGCCTCCAAGGGTAGAGCTTATCCTGGTTTGGGCCCAAGGGTCGTACCTCGAAGGGCAGAGCTTATCCTTGGCCCATGTTTGCTAAGCAAGAGCACTCGACATTGGAACTCATGGAGCTTCTGCGTGCTGCAAGACAGAGAGGGCAAGAGAGTGCGCAGAAGCGTGCATTACAACTAGTCAATGGGACCCATAACCTTTTGTGAACCTGCCTGAGGCGTTGGTCTAGAAATGGTTCCCGCCAACCGCTCTTGGTATTCCAATCTAGAGGGGATATGACCGTCAGAGCCAAAGTTCCACACTAAGCAGTTCATACGAATCACTTCCCTGCACTGTGTGTTTAGCACCTGGTCACTTTCGTGCGAGGAGTGATCTCCTGGGGCGGTAGACGAAACAATGCTTCTTTAATGTCTGCCTCTGGAGGACAACTCTGTGAGGAGTCTCAAAGGTAAGAACTGTACTCAATGACAGGCAACTGACAGGTTCTTATAGTCCTAGGGCCAGCCTCAGTCTAGGCGTACTATGGCTCCTTGGATGAGCTTCTTTGGGGATAATGTGAATTGCATTATCCCCCCCGCCTACATGGCGCTCCCTATGACCGCTAAGTGGTGCCAGCCAGAAGGGAGGACTTTGGAATGATCTAAGATGTCTCTTAGAACCTTCCTGTCCCCCTTTTTGTCAAAACGAAAATTTTTCACAAGACTTAGATTTGACCCAATGTGAGGCCAGAGACTAACTCTCAAATGTCTTAGCCACAAGGAGTTGTTGTAGGTACTGTTTGCTGGCTATACTATCCAGTTTACAGCAAGGGGACTTGCTCGAAAGGAGCACTGCATGCGTTGTCTAAGTAGACCTGACTGAGGGGACTTACTCCAAGGGAGCAGTGCATGCCTAGTCCATCCTATGCCTGTCCGAATGTTAGCCATGGACAAGGAGCATATAAGGTCAATAGTCTTTTGCATGTGGAGGCGGAGCACGCTCGTCGCCACTCACGACCTGCGACAAGCCCTTGTCCTCCAGCTTCTCCAAGGGCTGGGCTGCAATTACCATGCCTGCTGTTGCCATTTTGAGCTTTGGTGATGCTCAGCGCTGCCCTTCAGTGGCAATGCTACCCCTGTATCTGCACAAGCTTTCACGAGAAATCTGTCTGAGAGAAAATGAACTTTACAGGCCAACAAGCCTCAACAGGCCAAAACCTTTCAGATTGACACATGAAACATGGTCATTGACCTTTTAGATTCACATATAAAATAGGGTCTGTAATGGGGGATTTTAAAAGATATGCCCTTTTGAAAACGGGTTATGCTACAGCTCGTACTCCAGCTCAGATGAGCCAGCTTGTAAAGGGCATTTCTCTAAAACGTATACATGGAATGCAAATAATTTTGCACCAATTGAAAGCTTAGGAATACTACTTCAATTCCCATGTCCTACTTTTTCAATTCGACAAAGAAATGGGAGAATTATGATCATCACAATGCGATAGTCGTTTTCAAAGAAAAGAGTGCAGCCCTTTCCGACCTCGTTTTGGGCATAACTCTCTATCCGGCTGTTGGATGATCTTGATCTTGGGCTCCTTGGAAAGATTGACTCTTGAATTTGTAGATCCAAGGGTCGATTTTCAAATGTAGTATAGATTTGACCCTAACCCATCACTCTCAAACTGACGGCCTGTATGGCTGAAAGCCACAAAACTTGGCTCTAATAACAAGTGTTGGAGCTGGAGGAGAGAGGAAGCATTGGAGCAGCAAACATGTGGCATTCAAAGGACTTTACTTGTGCTGAAAAATGGTTCTTGAATCACTCAAAATGATGGAGTACATATAGAGCTAGAGCTTGGACAAGTCAGCCCTCTCACAAGCCACACTACTTGGCCATGGAGGCTACGGCTCACACACTAGAGACTATTGTCTCACACAAGAGAGGAAATCAGCTTAGCAATCGTGCTGACCACTGACACACGACCTAGAGAGCAATAAAATGCTCTTATGGGACACTCCTAGTTGTCACATAACCCACAATCCCATGGAGAATCACCATGTATGCATGGCAAGCACACAAGGATCTCACCTCATAAAAAACGTAAGGAGAGATACCTTTTTCCTAGGCAGCACACTCTAACAAGGCAACACAGGAATCTAGGTCCTTTTTGGATATTTCTCCCATCAGGTCTTGACCCTGGACCTTTTGCCTTTTTCTTTTCTCAAGCCAAGGCATGGAGCCATCGTCCATGGTCACTCAGATATCGGCGGTCGATGATCCCAGAAACTTTGAAAAGTCATATCTCCCAATCTGACCGTTGGATTGGCCTAAAACTTGAGGGTCATTTGCCACCTGATCTTTTGAATGGTGAAGTAGGATTGACAATCGGAGTACGAATCTGGTAGTTTTGTGGAACTTGCTCCTATTGATGTGAAACTGAGCTAGATGGCTCCTTTCTCAAGAATCTTCCACTTTGTCAGAGAAGGCTAAGTCTACATGCTTTCTGTTGGAACTTGAGGAGAGAGGGAGCCTTGGAGCAGCGAGCATGTGTGATTGGAAGGGCATCACTTGTGCTGAAGAATGGTTGTTCAATCACTCAAAATGGTGGAGTACATATAGAGCTAGAGCTTGGGCAAGTCAGCCCTCTCACAAGCTACACCACTTAGCCATGGAGGCTAAGGCTCACACACTAGAGTCCATAATCTCACACAAGGGAGGAAATCAGCCTAGCAATCAGGCTGACCACTCACACACGATCTAGAGAGCTAGAGAATGCTCTCATGGCACACTCCTAGTGGTCACATAACCCACAAACCCATGGAGAATNGCCATGTGTCCATGGCTAGCACACAAGGATCTCACCTCACCTAAAAAGTAAGGAGAGGTACCTTTATCCTAGTCAGCACACTCTGACAAGGCAATCCTAAGACCAAGGACCTTTTTGGATATTTCTCCCATCAGGTCTTGACCCTGGACCTCTTGCCTTTTTCTTTTCTCAGGCTAAGGCATGGAGCCATCACCCATGCCCACCCAGACATCGACGGTCCATGACCCCCGAAACTTCGAAAATTCATATCTCCCAATCCGACCGTTGGATCGGCCTCAAACTTGGACCGTAGACATTTTGCCACCTGATCTTTCCAATGGTGAAGTCGGATTGGCGATCGGAGCAGGCATCTGGTACTTTCCTGGAACTTGCTCCTGTGGACCTGAAACTGAGCCAGATGGCTCCTTTCCCAACAATCTCCCACTTTGCCGCAGTCAGAGTGGGCTGAGTCCACATGCCTTCATGCAGAACTGCTGCTTCTCACGGGTCACTGGCTTGGTGCAAAAGTCAGCGACCTGCTTGCTGGTTGGAGTAAACTCCACCTTGATAGCACCCTCCTGCACCATGTGCCTGATAAAATGATATGCGATATCAATGTGCTTGGTGCGTGCATGGTGCTCAGGATTCTTGGCAAGTGCGATTGCGCTCTGGTTGTCGACGCGCACAGGAACTGGAACTGCTGCACTCCCACTCATCTCTGCCATGAGACGTTGGAGCCAAACTGCTTCCTTGGCTCCAAAGCTGAGAGATACGTACTCAGCTTCTGTACTCGAGGTGGCCACGACCACCTGCCGCTTGCTGCACCAACTGATGGCCCCACCATTCATGAGGAACACATGTCCAGAGATGGACTTGCGGTCCTCAGGGTTTGAAGCCCAATCTGCGTCTGTGTAGCCGATGATGCTGTTGTCATTGCCGTTGTAGGTGATGCCGATGTTGATGGTTCCAGCAAGGTAGCGGAAGATCCGCTTCACTGCCTTCTGGTGCTCCGGTCCGGGATTAGCCATGTGCTGGCTCACAGCGCTCACAGCCTGTGCGAGGTCCGGCCTGGTTGCCACCATCAGGTACATGAGACTGCCGACGGCGCTCTGGTACTTTTGCCGCTCAGCTGCATTTGCTTCTCCATTGAAGCTCACGAGGTACTGCCGCGTCTCCAGCGGCGTGCCGATGGGTTTTGCCTCTGCCATGCCGAACCGCTGCAAAACATCCTTGATGTAGCGGCTCTGCTGCAGCGAGAGAGAGCGTGACTTGCGGTCACGTGTGATCTGGATACCGAGGAAGTATGATGCTTCCCCGAGATCAGACATCTGGAAGCGCTCCTGCATGGCTTCCTTGAACTCCTGCAGTGCAGACATGCTGTTGGAAAGGAGGAGCATGTCATCCACATAGACAATGATGATGAGGATCTCATGCTCATGCTGCCAGCGATACACGCTGTAGTCACACTCGCTGCGCTCAAACCCCATGCACTGCAACGCCGCATCCAACTTCTGGTTCCAAGCACGCGACGCTTGCTTGAGGCCGTACAGCGACTTCTGCAGCTTGCAGACCAGGTGCTCCTGGCCATCCATGACGAACCCCTCCGGCTGCTCCATGTAGATCTCTTCCTCCAAGTCACCATTCAAGAATGCCGTCTTGACATCCATGTGGTGAACCTCGAAGTCCTCAGCTGCTGCATAAGAGAGGAGCGTGCGCACAGAGGCAAACTTTGCGACGGGGGCAAAAGTTTCTGTGTAGTCGATGCCCTCCTGCTGCGAGTAGCCCTTGGCGACCAGCCTCGCCTTGTATTTTTCCAGGTTACCATCTGCTCCCCGCTTCTTCTTGAA
>SZWC01000783.1:12277-79217 GCA_023375785.1 Penium margaritaceum | reverse complement strand
TTCTCCACCGCGATCGCTGCGTAGCCCCTTGATCTTCTTGCCAGTCTGGTTCTCCACCATGGCCTTGAACTCCTTGAACCTGTCAAAGCACTGGTCCTTGGAGGAAAGGAAGTATACAGCAGTGTAACGGCTGAAATCATCAATGAAGGTGAGAAAATACCTAGAGCCTCCAAAGCTCTGGGTCTGCATTGGTCCGCACAAGTCCGTGTGAACCAGCTCCAACACCTCTTTTGTACGCTCCCCTGCTCCAGAGAACGCCTCGCGGTGCTGCTTCCCCTCCAAACAGCCGATGCACAACTGCTGCTCAAAGTTAGAGATGGTCGGTAAGTCATGCACCATTTGCTTTGTTTGCAGTTCATGCAAGGCACAAATGTCGATGTCGCCGTAGCGCGCATGCCAGATTTTGCAACTGTGGCCTGCACCACTGTTGCAAGACTCTGTTCGCGTGGGATCTTGGTCCCACCCAGCAGGCGGTACATGTCGCCTTCCTTCACCGACCTCGCCAACTGCTCTCGTGTTTCCTTCTCTAGGATATAGCCATAGTTGTCGTCAAAGACGATGCACAGTCTTGTGTTGTTTGGAGAGGACACTCAAAGAATGTTGAACGCAACATCAGGCACATACAGAACACCTTGGAATACTCCTACTTCAATGCCACGCGGGACCCAACCACATCTCCACAATCCCAATCCCCTCAGCATACACCACCCGATCATCAGCCAACACTATCGGACAGGGGGGAATGGAGAGCAGCGGCGTAAACCACTCCTGGTGCGTTAGGCTCTTGGTATACCCAAAGGTCTTGTACCACGCGAGATGTGCCTTTTCTTTCTGTGACATGTCAGACCTCGCCATGAAGAGGCGGTCGCGCACCTCCTTGGCAACGTTCATGTTACCAAAATGGCGCACGCCGATCTCGTTCTGCTACTACCGCTGTTGCTATTGCTGCTAACGTTGTTGTGCCTGCTACTGCTGTTCCTGTGGGGATTGTTGCTATTGCTGCTAACGTTGTTGTGACTGCTACTGCTCTTCCTATGGGGATTGTTGCTTTTGCTGCTGCTGATGCTGCTCCTCCTTCAGGTCCCTCTTGAACTTGAAGCACTCTTCGTTGTAGTGCCCCTCTTTCTCGCAATAGTGGCACTTGTCATTCTTCTTGCCTCTCTGCTACCCGGACAAATGCTGCTACTCGTTGCGTGAGCCCATGGCTATGAAAGCTACTTCACTGCTGCTATTGCCGCCATTGCGCTTTGCAGCATTACAACGTAACTATACCTGGACCACGTACGTGCAGATGAAGTCTAGGTCAAGAGTCGGCTGGCAGTCCAATGTCTTTTGCACCGTGTCATACCTCGTTGGGATTCCCCTCAGCAAGAGAAGGACAAAGCGCGTGTCTTCCACAGGATTGGCGACCGCTTTTAGCTACTTCGCCAGCTCCTTTCCCCTGTCCGAGTACGCCTCCATCCGTTCTCTTCCCTCTATTTTCAGTGCCATGGTCTTCTCCTTCAAAAGCATGAGGAATGCAAGATCCTTGCTCTCATCCTTCTTGCACAACGTGTCCCACCCCTCTTTTGTAGTTACCTTGTCACTCACGCACTAAAGATGCAGATTGGAGATGGTGTTGACAAGCAGCCTGTAAGCCTACCTGTCCTTCTTCTGCTCCTCATATGCCGCCGCTACAGTTGTAGATGAACTCGCATCTGCTGCACGTTTCAGCGGCATCTTCCCCGCCACCACCTGTTCTAGAATAATGCCTTTTGTCTATGGAGGCGGAGCGCGCTCATCGCCGCTCACCAACTCCCACAAGCCCCTCTCCTCCAAAGGAAGGCGGGTACAGATTTTCCAAAACGTGAACTTGGGACATCCTTCCAACCTCTCTAAGGGCTGGGCTACTGTTACTATGCTTGTTGCTGCCATGTGAGCCTTGGTGATGCTCAACGCTACCCTTGAACATCGGCGATACCCCTGCTTCTGTAGTTGTTTTGCCATAAATATGTCTGACAGAAAATGGACTATAGAGACCACTACACTTTCAATTTTCTACTCCTCATATGCTACTGCTGCAAAATTCAGCTCAAAACCTTCCAGATTGACCCATAAACCAAGGTCATCGCCAGGGGATGTTTAAAAATATGCCCTCTTCGAAAACAGGGTATGCTTCTACTCTTTCTCCAGCTCACACCAGCCAGCTTGTAATCAGCGTTTCTCCCTAGCGTACCAATGGAATGCAAATAGTTTTGCAGCAACAGAAAGCATAGGAAAAATACTTTTATTTGTATGTGCTCTGTTTTTAATTTGACAAAGAAACAAGAGAGTTATGGTCGTCACAAGGCGGCAGTCATACAGAGAGTGAAGAGTGTAGCCTTGGCCGACCTTGTTTTAACCATAACTCTCAATTCGATCATTGGATCTTTGCAATTTTGGGCTTGTTTGAAAGCTTGTCTCTTGAAGTTGAAGATCCCTTGAAAAGGAGCCAGATGGCTCCTTTTCACTGGATCTTCAAGTTTAAGAGGCATGCTTTCCAATGATTCCAAGATCGCAAAGATCCAATGATCGAATTGAGAGTTATGCTCAAAACGAGGTCCGCAAGGACTACACTCTTCTTTTTGAGTAAGACTGTCGCCTTGTGATGACCATAACTCTCTCGTTTCTTTGTCAAATTTAAAAGGGAACACACACAAATTGAAGATTTTTTTTCACTTTCCATTGGTGCAAAGATGTTTGCATTCCATCATTATGTTTGGGAGACATGCCGTTTCCAAACTGGCTAGTGTGAGTAGGAGTAAGAGGAGAAGCATAGCCTGTCTTCAAGAGGGAATACCTTTCGAAATCCCCTGTTGATGACCCTATTGTATGGGTCGATCTGAAAGTCTGTTGGCCTATACAATCCATTTTCTGTCAGACGGATGTCTTGTTGAAGCAACAGCAGAAGCAAGGGTAGCGCCGCCACTCAAGGAGAGCGTTGAGCATCACCAAGTCTCAAAATGTCAGTAATAGGTGTGGTAACAATAGTCCATCCCTTGGAGAGGATGGAAGGACGTACCAATATCACGTTTTGGAAGATCCGTACACGTCTTTTTTGGAGGAGAGGGTCTTGTGGGAGGGGGTGAGCAACGATGAGCGCGCTCCGCCTCCACAGGCAAAAGGCATCATCGCAGTTGAAGTGGTGGCGAGGAAGACGCCGCAGAAAGGTGCAACAGATGCAAGTTCATCTCCATGTGGCATATGAGGAGTGGAAGAAGAATGACAGGTAGGCCTATAGGCTGCTTGTCAATAGTTTCCAACCCGCATCTTCAGTACATGAGTGACAAGGCAACTTCAAAAGAGGGGTGGGACACGTTGTGCAAGAAGTATGAGAGCAGGGATCCTGCATTCCTCATGCTTTTTGAGGAGAAGATGATGGCATTGAAAATGCAGGTTGCCAAAGGGATGGAGGCGTACTTGGACAGGGCAAAGGAGCTGGCAAAGCAGCTAAAAGCGGTCGGTAACCTTGTGGAAGACACGCGCTTCATCTTACTCTTGCTCACAGGACTCCCAACGAGCTATGACACGGTGCGAGAGATGTTGGAGTTTCAGCCAACTCTTGACCTGGACTTCATCCACATGCACCTGGTGTAGGAAGAACTGCATCCAAATGCCGCAAAGCGCAATGGCAGCAGCAGCATCAGTGAAGCAGCTTTCATGGCCATGGGCTCACGTAACGAGAAGTAGCAGTAATCTGGGCAGCAGAGAGACAAGAAAAAGGGCAAGTACCTCTATTGCCTAAAAGAGTGGCACTACAAGAAAGAGTGCTTCAAGTTCAAGAGGGACTAGAAAGGGGAGCAGCAGCAGCAGCAGTATTTGCAAACGCAGCAATCTCCAAAGCAGCAACAGCAGTCACAGCAACGTCAGTAGCAACAGCAGCAACAATAGTGGCGGAATCAGACGGCGTGCGCCATTTTGGCAACATGAACGTAGCCAAGAGAGTACACGATCACCTCTTCATGGCGAAGTCCGACATGTCGAGAAGGAAAAGGCGGATCTGGCATGGTACACGGATTCCGGATGTACCAAGAGTCTCACGTACCACAAAGAGTGGTTTACGCAACTACTCTTCATTCCTCCCCGTCTGATTGCTTTTGGTGATGATTGGATGGTATATGCTGAGGGGATTGGGATTATGGAGATGTGGTTGGAGATTCCATGTGGCATTGAAGGGGGAGTGTTCCATGACGTGTAGTATCTACCTGATGCTGCGTTCAACGTTCTCTTAGTGTCCTCTCTCACCAACACAGGACTGTGCTTTGTCTTTGACAACGACTATGGCTACATCCTTGACAAGGAAACGAGAGAGGAGTTGGCCAGGTCGGTGAAGCAAGGCAACATGTACCACCTGCTGGGGGCAACCAAGATCCCGCGCGAGCAAAGTCTTGCAGCAGTGGTGTAGTCCACAGATGGTGAAATCTCGCATGCCCGCTATGGCCACATCGGCATGCGCGCCTTGCAGCAGCTTCAAACAAAGTACATAGTGCGTGACATACCCACCATCTCTAACTATGAGCAGTAGTTGTGCATTGGCTGTTAGGAGGAGAAGCAGTATCGCGAGGCGTTCTCTCGGGTAGGAGAGCACGCGAAAGAGGTGGTGGAGTTGGTCCATACAGATTTGTGCAGTCTGATGCAGATCCAGAGCTTTGGAGGCTCTAGGTATCTTCTCACCTTCATTGATGATTTCAGCCATTACCTTGCTATGCACTTCCTTTCCTCCAAAGACCAGTGCTTCGACAGGTTCAAGGAGTTCAAGGCCATGGTGGAGAACCAGATTGGCAAGAAAATTAAGGCGCTACGCAGTGACCGCGGTGGAGAGTACCTGAGCAAGGAGTTCTTGGACTACCTCGTAGCAGCAGGCATCAAGGCATAGCATGCCATGCCATACTTGCCGCGGCAGAATGGCATAGCAGAACGCGCCAACCGCAGCATCGTTGAGTCGGCGCGCTCCATGCAACACGCGGCTAGGCAGACTTACGACTTTAGGGCCGAAGCAGTAAGCACTGCGGTGCACGTCAAGAACCGCAGTCCAACCAAGGCCCTAGAGCAGAAGTCGCCGTACGATACGTTGTTCGGTAAGAAGCCGAGCATGGGTCATCTTTGCGCATTTCGCAGCTTGGCGCACATGCACGTGCCAAAGGAGAAGCAACAAAATTGGACCATGAAGAGCGCGCTAATGCTGATGATTGGCTACGACGTGGCAAATAAGGCGCATTGCCTTTACGAGAGGGATACAGGCCACGTCATCATCTCCAGGGATGTCTTCAAGGAGAGTAACGTCATCGGCACCAATATTGTCTGTGAAGAGGCAGCAAAAGCATCAGCTGATGAGGCAGTGGGAGCTGATATCCTTCCTCACTAGTCTCTCTTGATCCTTCCTCCATTGTGACAGTGGGAGAACCAGTCTATTCTCCCATGTCCGATGCAGCAGATACAGCGGCCTCATGAGCAAAAGCAGAGGAAGAACATACATCACCATCAGCAGAAGTAGTTGTGCTTACAGCACCACGCGAGCCGCCTGCTAACACTCCTAGAGCAGGTCGTAGGTACCCTCTCAGGGTACGCTACAAGCCTGGTGAGCGCGCGCATTTCTGGATGCTCCAAAAACCAGACCAAATGAACGTCGCATTTGTAGCTGACCCTAATGAGTCGACATCCTACAAGGAGGTCATGGCGTCACTTGATGGAGAAGATTGGCCACACGTTATGCAGCGGGAGATACAGTTGCAGCTCAATAATAGTACGTGGGAGATGACTGAGCATCCACCTGGACGTAAGGTGATGAAGTGCCAGTGGATGATCAAGAAGAAGCAGGGAGGAGATGGCAACCTGGAAAAGTACAGAGGAAGGCTGGTCCCCAAGGGCTACTTGCACTAGGAAGGCATCTTCTACGTGGAAACCTTTGTTCTTGTTGTAAAGTTTGCCTCTGTGCGTATGCTCCTTACTTATGCAGTAACAGAGGACTTTGAGGTCCACTACATGGATGTCAAGATATCGTTCCTGCACGGTGACCAGGTGGAGGAGAATTACATAGAGTAGCCAGAGGGGTTCGTCTTGAAAGGCCAGGAGCACCTGGTTTACAAGCTGGAGAAGTCTGTGTACGGCCTCAAGCGAGCGTCACGTGCTTGGAACCTGAAGTTGGATGCGGCGTTACAGTGCATGGGATTTGAGCGTAGCGAGTGTGACTACTGCGTCTATCGGTGGCAGCATGGTCATGAGGTCATCATCATCATCTACGTGAATGACATGCTCCTTTCAAACAACATGTCTGCACTACAGGAGTTCAAGGAGGCCATGCAAGAGCGCTTCCATATGTTTGATCTCGGGGAGGCATCATATTTCCTTGGTATCCGGATCACACGTGACCGTAAATTATGCTCTCTCTCAGTGCACTAGTACCGCTACATCAAAGATGTCTTGCATCAGTTTGGCATGGTAGAGGTAAAACCCATCGGCATGCTGCTGGGGACGCGGCAGTACCTTGTGAGCTTCAACAGAGAAGCGGATGCAGGCCAGTGACAGAAATACCAGAGCGCCGTCGGCACCCTCATGTATCTGATGGTTGCAACCAGGCCGGACCTCGCACAGGTTGTAAGCGCTGTGTGCGAGCACATGGCCAATCCCGGACCTGAGTACCACAAGGCAAAGAAGCGGATCTTTCGCTACCTTGTTGGAACCATCAACATCGGCATCACCTACAATGGTAACGACAACAACATCATCGGCTATACAGATATAGATTGGGCTTCAAACCCTGAGGACTGCAAGTCCATATCTGGACATGTCTTCCTCCTGAATGGTAGGGTCATCAGCTGGTGTAACAAGCGGCACCAGCACGGAAGCTGAGTACGTCTCTCCAGCTTTGGAGCCAAGGAAGCAGTTTGGTGTTAGCGTCTCATGGCAGAGATGAGTGGGACAGTAGAAGTTCCAGTTCCTCTACCCGTCCACAACTAGAGCGCAATCGCACTCGCCAACAAATCTTACACACCATGCACGCACCAAGCACATTGATATCACATATCACTTCATCAGGCACATGGTGCAGGAAGGTGCTATCAAGTTGGAGTTTACTCCAACCAGCAAGCGGGTTGCTGATTTCTACACCAAGTTCAAGACTCACCTTCAGGTCCATAGGAGCAAGTTCAAAGAAACTACCAGATGCCTAATGCGATCATCAATCCGACTTCACCATTGGAAAGATCAGGTGGTAAAATGTCTAGGGTCCAAGTTTGAGGCCGATCCAACGGTCAGACTGGGAGATATGAATTTTCAAAGTTTTCGGGGTCATCGACCGCCGATATCCGGGTGACCATGGGCAATGGCTCGATGTCTTAGCCTGGGAAAAGAAAAAAACAAAAGGTCTTATGTCAAGATCTGATGGAAGAAATATCAAGAAAGGTCCTAGATTCTTGGGTTGCGTTGTCAGAGTGTGCTGACTAGGAAAAAGGTACCTCTCCTTACGTTTTAGGTGAGGTGAGATCCTTCTGTGCTAGCCATGGACTCATGGCGATTCTGCATGGGATTGTGGGTTATGTGACCACTAGGAGTGTGCCATGAGAGCATTTTCTCGCTTTCTAGGTCGCGTGTGAGTGGTCACCCTGATTACTAGGCTCATTTTCTTCCTTGTATGAGTTTATGGACTCTTGTGTCTGAGCCTTAGCCTCCATGGCTAGGTGGTGCGGCTTGTGAAAGGGCTGACTTGCCCAAGCTCTAGCTCCGTATGTATTCCATCATTTTGATTCATTTAAGAACCATTCTTCAGCACAAGGGATGCCCTTCTAGTCCCACATACTTACTGCTCCAAGGCTCCCTCTCTCCTCGAGATCCAACTCTGTTTTGCTTGAAGCTGTTCCAAGGCGCGCATCGCGATGTGGCCGTAGCGTGCGTACCAGATTTTGCCATCTATCGCCTGCACAACTGCTACAAGACTCTACTTATGCGGGATCTTGGTTGCCCCCAACAAGCAGTGGATATCGCCTTCCTTCACTGAGGTGGCGAGCTCCTCTCCTGTTTCCTTTTCAAGGATGTACCCATAGTCGTCGTTAAAGATGACTCATAGTCTTGTATTCATGAGAGAAGACATTGTGAGAAGGTTGAACGTAGCATCAGGTACATAAAGCCCACCATGGAACATTCCCACTTCAATGCCACGCACGGTCTCCAAGCACATCTCCACAATCCCAATTCCCTCAGCATACACCACTCGGTCATCACTTAGAGCGATAGGATGGGGAAGGATAGACAATAGCTCCCTTAACCACTCCTTGTGATGTGTAAGGCTCTTGGTACACCCTCAGTCCCTATACCATGTGAGATCCGTCTCTCCACTTGCGACATGTCAGACTTTGCCATGAACAGACGGTCGCGCACTTCTTTGGACACATTCATGTTGCCAAAATGGCGCACACCAGCCTGGTTTTACTTTTGCTGCTGCTGCTGCTGACGCTACTGTGTTTACTACTGTTGCTACCGTGGGGATTGCTGCTTTTGCTGCTGCTGTTGCTGCTCTTTTTGGTCCCTCTTGAGCTTGAAATACTCCTCTTTGTAGTGTCCCTCTTTTTGGAAGTAGTAGCATTTGCCTTTTTTGCCTCTACGCTACCCGGACTCCTACTGCTGCTAGTTGGGTAAGACCTTGGTCATGAAAGCTACTTTGGTGCGTGCAGATGAAGTCCAGGTTGAGAGTCGGCTGGCACTCCAACGTCTTTTGCACCGTATCATAGCTTGTTGGGAGTCTCCTCAGCAAGAGGACGACGAAGCGCCTGTCTTCTACAGGGTTGCCGGCCGCTTTGAGTTGCTTTGCTTACTCTTTTGCACTGTCCAAGACCGCCACCATCACTTCGCCACCTTGCATTTTCAACGCCATCATCTTCTCCCCCAAAAGCATGAGGAATGAAGAATCCTTGCTCTCATACTTCTTGCACAACGTGTCCCACCAAAATAAGGAGAGGTATTTTTTTCCTAGTAAGACTCTGACAAGGCAACCCAAGATTCTAGGACCTTTTTGGATATTTCTGCCATCAGGTCTTGACCCAGGACCTCTTGCCTTTCTCTTTTCTCAGGCTAAGGCATGGAGTCATTGCCCATTTTCACCCAGATATCGGCGGTCGATGACCCCAAAAACTTTGAAAATTCATATCTCCTAATCCGACTGTTGGATCAGCTCGAAGCTTCAACCATACACATTTTACCACCTGATCTTACCAACGAAGAAGTCAGATTGACGACCAGAGTAGGCATCTGGTAGTTTATTAGAACTTGCTTCTATGGACCTGAAAGTGAGCCGGATGGCTCCTTTCGCAATAGAACTCGTCGCAGCTTGCAAGCTCCCAAAAATCCCTTTCCGTTAAAAGGAGGCACGTACGGATCTCCCAAAACGTTAAGTTTATGCTTCCTTCGAGCCTCTCCAAGGGCTTGGCTGCTGTTACCACGCCGCTTGCTGCCATTTTGAGCTTAAGTGATGCTCAGCGCTGCCCCTGAGTGGCAGCGCTACCACTGCTTGTGTTGCTACTTGTTCCAGAATTCAGTATGATATAAAATGGACTATAGAGGCCAGCAAACTGGAAACATGGAAAAATCGGCCCACCTCTGGAAACTTTAGCTCAAAACCTTTCAGATCGGCACATAAAACAGGGTTATCAATAAGAGATTTTTAGAGAAGTTTTGAAAACAGGATATGCTTATGCTCCTACTCCAGCTCACACCTGCCAGCTTGTAAACGACGTTCCTCCCAAATATATTGATAAAATGCAAATATTTTTGCACGAATGGAAAGCTTAGGAAAAAATACTTCCATTTGCATATGCTTGTTTTTTAAAAATGACAAAGAAATGGGAGAGTTATGGTCATCAAATGGCGACAATCTTACTAAGAGAGAAGGGTGTAGTCCTGGACGACTTCCTTAGGAGTATAACTCTCAATCCAATGGTTGGATGTTCTCGATCTTGGGCTCTTTGAAAAGATTGTCTATTCAAACTGAAGATCTTATAGTTGATCATCAAATGTGATGAAGCTTTCATCCCGATCCGTCATTCTCAAAGTGACGGCCTGTACTAGCTGAAAGTGGCAAAACGTGGCTCCGATACCGAGTGTTGGAACTGGAGGAGAAAGGACATTACTTCTACTAAAGAAGGGTTATTGAATCACTCAAAATGATGGAGTATATATAGAGCTAGAGCTTGGGCAAGTCAGCCCTCTCACAAGCGACACTTAGCCATGGAGGCAAAGGCTCACACACTAGAGACCATAATCTCACTCAAGAGAGGTAATCAGCCTAACAGTCAGGTTGACGACTCACATAGGACCTAGAGAGTAAGAGAATGCTCTCATGGTATTTTCTTAGTGGTCACATAATCCACAATGCCATGGAGAATCACCATGTGTCCATGACTAGCACATAAGGATCTCACCTCACGTAAAATGTAAGGAGAGATACCTTTTTCCTAGTCCATACACTCTAAAAGGCAATTTAATAATCTAGGACCTTTTTGGATATTTCGCTTATCATGTCTTGCGCTGGACCTCTTGCCTTTTTCTTTTCTAACGCTAAGGCATGGAGTCATCGCCCATGATCACCCAGACATCGGCGGTCGATGACCCTAGAAACTTCGAAAATTCATATCTGCGAATCTGACAGTTGGACCGGCCAGAACTTGAGCAGTAGACATTTTGCCACCTGATCTTTTGAGTGGTGAAGTTGGATTGACGATCGAAGAAGGCATCTGGTAGTTTCCTGGAACTTGCTCATGTGTACCTGAAATTATGCGAGATGGCTCTTTTCCCAAAACTACCTCCTGAACCTCACCCCTACAGCTACACTATTAGAACTGGAGAAAGAGCAAGCCTTGGAGCCGTGAGCATGTGGGACTGAAGGGCATCACGTGTGCTGAAGAATGGTTTTTGAATCACTCAAAATGATCGAGTACATATACAGCTAGAGCTTGGGTAAGTGAGCCCTCTCACAAGCGACACTTCTTAGGCATGGAGGCTAAGACACACACTAGAATCCATAATCTCATACAAGAGAGGAAATCAGTCTAGCAATCAGGCTGACCACCCATACACAACCTAGCGAGCTAGGAAATGCTCTCATGGTACAATCCTAGTGGTGACATAATCCATAATCATATGGAGAATCGACATGTGTCCATGGCTAGCACACAAGGATCTCACCTCACCTAAAAAGTAAGGAGAGGTACCTTTTTCCTAGTCAGCACACTCTGACAAGGGAACCCAAGAATCTAGGATCTTTTGCATATTTCTCCCATTAGGTCTTGACCCTAGATCTCTTGCCTTTTTCCTTTCTCACGCTAAGGCATGGAGCGAGCGCACATGGTCAGCCGAATATCGGCGGTCGATGACCCCGAAAACTTTGAGGATTCATGTCTCCCAAGCTGATCGTTAGATCGGCTTGAAAATTGGAGTGTAGACATTTTGCCACCTGATCTTTTGAATGTTGAAGTAAGATTGACGATCGGAGAAGGCATTCGGTAGTTTCCTGGAACTTGCTTGTGTGGACCTGAAACTGAACCAGATGACTCTTTTCCCAACAATCTCCCTCTTTGCCGCAGTAAGAGTTGGATGAGTCCACATGCCTTCATGCAGAGCTCCTTTCTTTCACGGGTCACTGGCTTGGTGCAGAAATCAGGGACCAGCTTGCTAGTTGGAGTACACTCCAGGTTGATAGCACCCTCCTACATCCAGTGCCTGATGATATGATGTGCGATGTCAATGTGCTTGGTGCGTGCATGGTGCTCAGGATTCTTGGCGAGTGCGATTGCCCTCTGGTTGTCGACGCCCACATGAAAGAGAACTTCTGCACTCCTACTCATCTCTGCCATGAGACGCTCAAAGCAAACTCCTTCTTTGGCTACAAAGCTAAGAGCGACGTCTTCAGTTTTGTTAAAATGTTTGAGGTGGCCACGACCACCTGCCGCTTGTTGCTCTAGCTGATGGACCTACCATTCATGAGGAATACATGTTCAGAGATGGACTTGCGGTCCTCAAGCTTTGAAGCCCAATCTGGGTCTGTGTAGCCGATGATGTTGTTGTCGTTACCGTTGTAGATGATGCCAATGTTGATGGTTCCAGCAAGAAAGCGGAAGATCCAGTTCAATGCCTCTGGTACACAAGTCTGAGATAAGCCATGTGCTAGCTCACAGCGCTCACAGCCTCTGCGATTTCCGGCCTAGTTGCTACCATCAGGTACATGAGGCTGCCGACGGCGCTCTGGTACTTCTGCTGTTCAGTTGCATGTATTTCTCCACTGAAGCTTTTGAGATACTGCCGTGTCTCTAGCACCGTGCCGATTGGTTTTGCCTCTACCATGCCGAACTGCTGGAAAACATCCTTGATGTAGCGGCTCTGTAGCAGCGAGAGAGATCGTGATTTGTGGTGACGCATTATCTGGATTCCGATGAAGTATGACACCTTCCCAAGATCAGACATTTGGAAGCGCTCTTGCATGGCCTCCTTGAACTCCTGCAGTGTAGACATGATGTTGGAAAATAAGAGCATGTCATCCACATAGACGATGATGATGAGCACCTCATGACCATGCTGCCAGCGATAGACGTTGTAGTCATACTCCCTACACTCAAATTCCATGCACTACAACGCCGCATCCAACTTCTGGTTCGAGGCATGCGACGCTTGCTTGAGGCCGTACAGCGACTTCTGCAGCTCGCAAACCAGGTGCTCTTTGTCACCCATGACGAACCTTTCCGGCTGCTCCAACTGAATCTCCTCCTCCGTGTCACTATTTAGGAACGCCGTCTTGACGTCCATGAGGTGGACCTCAAAGTCCTTTGCTGTTATATAGGAAAGGAGCCTACGCATGGAGGCAAGTTTTGCAATAGGAGGAAAGGTTTCCGTGTAGTCGATGCCTTCATGCTGCGAGTAGCCCTTGGCGACCAGCCTTGCCTTGTACTTTTCTAGGTTGGCATCTGCTCCGTGGTTCTTCTTGAACACCCACTTGCACTTGATTACCTTGCCTCCAGGTGGACGCTCAGTGAACTCTGGCGTACCGTTGTCTAGTTGCGACTGTATCTCTTGTTTCACAGCTTGCGCCCAATCTGCTGCATGTGGTGACGCCATGGCCTCCTTGTACGATGTTGGCTCATCAGAGTCTGCTACAACTATGACGTTCATCTGGTCTGGGTTCTGGAGCATCCAAAAACGCCCGTGCTCACCAAGCTTGTAGCGCATCCTGAGAGCGTACCTGCGACTTGGTGCTGGAACGTTAGCAGGCGGCTGGCGTGGTGCTATAGGCACAATTGCTCCTACTCATGGTGGTGTATCTTCTTCCCTTGCTTCTGCCCATGAGGCCGCTGTATCTGCTGGATCAGACATAGGGGAATAGAGTGGTTTTCCCACTCTCACAGTAGAGGTAGTGTGAGGAGCCACGGGGTCAGGGAGTATCTGTGCTCCCATTGTCTTGTCAGCTGCTACTTCTCTGCTTCTTCACAGACAATGTTGGTGCCGATAACGTTGCTCTCTTTGAAGACGAAATCTCAGGAAATGATGACGTGACCTGTATTCCTCTCGTAGAGGCGATATGCCTTGCTTGCCACGTCGTAGCCAAACATTGGTATCTGTGCGCTCTTCGCGCCACACTTTTGCTGTTTCTCCTTTGGCACATACATGTATGCCAAGCTGCTAAACGCGCAAAGATGACCCTCGCTCGGCTACTTGCCAAACCACGCCTTGTACGGCGTCATCTGTTCCAAGGCCTTGGTTGGACTTCAGTTCTTCATGTACACCGCAGTGCTCACTACTTCGGCCCAAAATTTGTAAGTCAACTGAGCCGTGTGCAGCATCGAGCGCGCCGACTAAACGATGGTGCGGTTGGCGCGTTTTGCTATGCCATTCTGCTGCGACAAGAATGGCGCGGTGCGCTACGCCTTGATGCCTGCTCCTGCAAGGTAGTCATAGGACTCCTTGCTAAGGTACTCTCCACCGTGGTCGCTACGCGTGCCTTGACATTCTTGCCAGTCTGGTTCTCCACCATGGCCTTGAGCTCCTTGAACCTGTCAAAGCACTGGTCCTTAGAGGAAAGAAAGTACAGAGCAGTGTAACGGCTGAAATCATCAATGAAGGTGAGAAAATACCTAGAGCCTCCAAAGCTCTGGATGTGCATCGGACCACAGAAGTCTGTGTGGACCAGCTCCTACACCTCGTTTGCGTGCTCCCCTGCTCCAGAGAACGCCTCGTAATGCTGCATCCCCTCCAAATAGCCGATGCACAACTGCTGTTCAAAGGTAGAGATGGTGGACAAGTCACGGACCATCTGCTTTGTTTGAAATTGCTGCAAGGCACGCATGCCAATGTGGCCGTATCGCGCATGCCAGATTTTGCCATCTGTGGCCTATACCGCTACAGGAAGACTCTGCTCGTGCGGGATCTTGGTTGCTCCCAGTAAGCGGTACATGGTGCCTTCCTTCACCAAACTGGCCAACTCCTCTCCTCTTTTCTTGTCGAGGATGTAGTCATAGTCGTCGTCAAAGACGATGCGCAGTCCTATGTTGGTGAGAGAGGACTCTGAGAGGAGGTTGAACGCAGCATGAGGTACCTTCAGTACGCCATGGAACACTCCCTCTTCAATGCCACGTGGGGTCTTCACCCACATCTCCACAATCCCAATCCCCTCAGAGAACACCACCTGATCATCACTCAAAGCAATTGGTCAGGGGGGAATTGAGAGCACCTTTGTAAACCACTCCTTGTGGTGCGTCAGGATCTTTGTACACCCGAAGTCATTGTACGATGCGAGATCCGCCTTCTCCTTTTGTAACATGTCAGATTTCGCCATGAAGAGGCGGTCATGTACCTCCCTGACCATTTTCATGTTGCCAAAAATTACGCACGCCGATCTCGTTCTGTTGCTGCTGCTGCTGTTGACGTTGCTGTGACAGCTGGTGTTGTTACTGTAGAGATTGTTGCTTTTGGTGGTACTGCTGCTGCTCCTTCTGGTCCTTTTTTAACTTGAAGCACTCTTTCTTGTAGTGTCCCTCTTTCAGGCAATAGTGGCACTTGCCCTTCTTCTTGCCTCTCTACTGCCCAGACTGCTGCTGCTCCTGGTTGTATGAACCCATGGCCATGAAAGCTGCTTCACTGCTGCTGCTGCCGCCATTGTGCTTTACTACATTGCGACGCAGTTCTACCTGCACCAGGTGCGTGTACATGAAGTCGAGGTCGAGAGTCGGCTGGCAGTCCAAAGTCTCTCGCACCGTGTCATAGCTCGTTGGGAGTCCCCTTAACAAGAGGAGGACGATTCTACAGGGTTGTCGGTAGCTTTCAGCTGCTTCGCCAGCTCCCTTGCCCTGTCCAAGTATGCCTCCATCCCTTCGTCACCCTGCATTTTCAACGCCATCATCTTTGTTGGGAAAGGAGCCATCCGGCTTAGTTTCAAGTCCACAGAAGCAAGTTCCAGGAAAGTACCAGATGCCTACTCCGATTGTCAATCTAAGCTCACCATTGGAAAGATCAGCTGGCAAAATGTCTACGCTCCAAGTTTGAGGCCGATCGAACGGTCGGATTGGGACATATGAATTTTCAAAGTCTTTGGGGTCATGGACTCCCGACATCCGGGTGACCATGGGCGATGGCTCCATGACTTAGCCTTTGAAAAGGAAGAGGCAAGAGATCCGGGGTCAAGACGTGATAGGAGAAATATCCAAAAAGGTCTTAGAATCTTGGGTTACCTCATAGTGTACCAACTAGGAAAAGGATACCTCTCTTTACTTTTTAGGTAAGATGAGATCCTTGTGTGCTAGCCATGGACACATGGCGATTCTCCATGGGATTGTGGGTTATGTGACCACTAGGAGTGTGTCATGAGAGCATTTTCTAGCTCTCTAGGTCGTGTGTGAATAGTCTACCTGATTGCTAGGCTGATTTCCTCCCTTGTGTGAGATTATGGGCTCTAAGGTGTGAGCATTAGGCTCCATGGCTGAGGTATGGCTTGTGAGAAGGCTCACTTACCCAAGCTCTAGCTCTATATGTACTCCATCATTTTGAGTGATTCAACAACCATTCTTTGGCAAAACTGATGCCCTTCTAGTCCTACATGCTGACTGCTCTAAGGCTCCCTCTCTCGTCCAGATCAAGGAATCTTCTCCTCCAAAAGCATGAGGAATGCACGATCCATGCTCTCATACTTCTTACACAACGTGTCCCACCCCTCTTTTGTAGTAGCCTTGTCACTCACGTACTGAAGATACGAGTTGGAGATGGTGTTGACAAGCCACCTGCAGGCCTCCATGTCCTTCTGCCATTCCTCATATGCCGCCGCTACAGTTGTAGATGAACTTGCATCTGCTGCACCTTTCTACGGCGTCTTCCCTACCACCACCTCTGCTGCGGTGATGCCTTTCGCCTTTGGAGGCGGACTGCACTCGTCGCCGCTCACCACCTCTTAGAAGTCCCTCTCCTCCAAAAGGAGGCGGGTACGGATCTTCCAAAACTTGAAGTTTGTGCATCATTCCAGCCTCTCCAAAGCCTGGGCTGCTCTTACCACGCCTGCGAGTGCCATTTTGAGCTTTGGTGATGCTCAGCGCTGCCCTTGACTGGCGGCGTTACCCCTAATTCTGCTGTTGCTTCTGCCAAAAATCTGTCTCACAAAAAGTAGACTGTAGAAGCCAGCTGATTGGGGATTTTGAAAAAAAGAGCCCATCACCGGAGAATTCAGCTCAAAATCTTCCAGTTCGACCCATGAAACAGGGTCATCAACAAGGGATTTTGAAAGATATGTCCTCTTGAAAACAGGGTAGGCTTCTGCTCCTACTCCAGCTCACACGAGCCAGCTTGTAAACTATGTTTCTCCCAAATGTACCAATGGAATGCAAATATTTTTCCACCAACGGAAAGCTTAAGAAAAATAATTCAATTCTTATGTACAAGAGACATAGAAGCAAGAGAGTTATGGTCATCACAAGGCGACCGTCTTACTCAGAGAGAAGAGAGTAGCCCTGGCTAACCTCGTTTTTAACATAACTCTCAATGTGACGGTTGGATGTTTCCGATATTGGGCTTATTGGAAAGCTCGTCTTCTAAACTTGAAGATCTTGTGGTTAATTGTCAAATCTGGTGAAGATCTCACCTCACCTAAAAAGTGAGGAGAGGTAGCTTTTTCCTAGTCAGCACACTCTGACAAGGCAACCCAAGAATCTAGGACCTTTTTGGATAGCTCTCCCATGAGGTCTTGACCCTGGACCTCTTGCCTTTTTCTTTTCTCAGGCTTAGGCATGGAGCGATCGCCCATGGTCATCCGGATATCGGCGGTCGATGACCCAAATACTTCGAAAATTCATGTCTCCCAATACAACCATTGGATCGGCTTGAAACTTGCACCATGGACGTTTTGCCATCTGATCTTTCCAATGGTAAAGTTTAATTGACGATGGGAGTAGCCTTTTGGTAGTATCCTGGAACTCGCTCAAGTGGACCTTAAACTAGGCCGAATGGCTCCTTTCACAACATGCACTTCATAGGCGGGTCAAGAAGCAGCAAGATAAGCAGTCCAAGATGCCACAAAAGGTGTGGCCGGGAAAGGAACCCGATGCCTCACCTTTGAAGGTCTTTGGCTGTACTACCTGGACAAAAGTCCAAGCAGGCAAAGGGAGCAGGAAGTGGGATGCTCGTTTTCGCAAGTGCATCATGGTTGACTATGACACTACATACAAGGCATACAGTTCGTTGGACCAGAATGCTAGGAAGCTTATCCAAAGCCGAGACGTCCTGTTTGACGAGAGGACGCTTGGAAAGGAGGAGTTGTTGGATCATGTCCACGGTCCAAAATCGGGAGAGAGGATCATGCTGCTTGAGTCAGGCGATCAGGCACCTGACTACTTGCACATTCTGCCAGTATATCAAGGGGGTTCTACAAGGAGAGCGGCTGTGCAGGCTGACTCAGCGGCAGACTATGATACTGATTTTCAGTCATCCGAGAGATCTGAGTCCAACTCTGAAGGCAGTGGCCATTCCTTTGATATAAAGTTACCAAGGCAGCAAGCATCATGTTTGCAGCAGTAGTAGAACAAGTAGGAGAAGCAGTAGCATGTCAGCAAACCACCAACAGGTACAATTCGGTTGAGCACGCATCAAGAGAAAGCCACAAAACAGTACGATGTTGACAGCGGCTTATGGTTTGGACTCAGCTGGTCGTGCTTGGCTCAGGAAGAGCCTGTGATAGTGACAAACGATATGGTCACGCCAGATGCAGCCAAGTGAAAGGAGGTCGTGGATAGCGAGCTCGTATGCATTGAGGAGAATGGGACATAGGTTTTGGTGGATACGCCTCCAAATGCCCATGTGGTGAGGTCAAAGTGGGTACTCCATAAGAAGTTCAAGCAAGATGGTACAATTGACAAGTACAAGGGAAGACTTGTGGCAAAAGGATTTGCCCAGCTTTGAGGCTCAGAGTATAAGGAGACTATACCGTCCGTCGTCACATTTGCCTACATCAGATCCATGTTGGGTATCGCTGCTGTAAAAGATCTAGAGCTCCACCAGATGGACGTCAAGACGGCTTTCCTCTAGGGGAAGTTTGACAAAGAAGTGCTGATGGAAGTGCTAGAAGGAGTGAAAGCTCCAAAGGATAAAGTATGCAAACTGGTGAAAGCACTTGACGGGCTCAAACAGGCCCCAAGGATGTGGCACAAGGAGATGAACGACTTCATGGCCGTACTCATCTTCATGTACTGTTAAAAGAACCCTAGTATCTACGTGCGGGAGGATGAGCAAGGCTTGATGCTAGTTGCACTGCACTTGGATGACCCGATCATCTGCTCGTCATAAGTCAAGCTGTTGAACAAGCTGAAATCAGATCTCACCAGCATGTTCAAGATGAAGGACATCGGTCCTCTCAAGTTCTACCTCAAGATAGCCGTCCATCACAACCGAGAAGCATGTACCATCGAACAGAACCAGACCAAGTACATCATGGAGGTCCCCATCAGCATACCCATGACTACTTATATCAAGCTCTCTGCCTCCATGAGCCCCAGCACTGAAGCACAGCGGCGTAAGATGGAGAAAATACCCTACTAATCTGCTGTTGGCAGCCTTATTTATGCCATGGAGGGAACACGCCCTGATGTCTACTATGATGCGTGATAGATTAGCACGTTTGTGGGCAATCCAGGGCCATAGCATTGGCAAGACGTGAAGCGTATCATGCGCTATTTGCAAAATATACCACACATGGGACTCCAGTTTGGAGGCCAAGAAGGATCTGACCCGCTACGTCTCGTGTGCTACACCAACGCTAACTTTGGAGGAAGGATCGATGATAGAAAATCCACCTTAGGCTTCGTGTACCTCTTCAATGGTGGTGTAGTCTCTTAGGCATGTAGAAAGCAGGACTGTCTATCCCTCTCTACCGCTGAGGCAGAGTACATCCCTCTGTTAGAAGTATAAGAGGAGACAAAGTAGTTATGCAGCTCGCTTGTAGAGATGAACGTGCCACAGATGGAAGGAACAGTGGTACGGACCGACAACAAGAGAGTCATAAAAATGACAAAGAATGATGTCATCTCTTGGCGCACCAAGCACATCGCCATCAGGTACCACTACTCACGCGTCCTGGTCACAAAGGAGATTGTGGACTTGGAATACGTGGGGACCAAGAAGATGCTCGCAGATTGCATGACCTAATGGGTTGATAGCAAATTACATTCTACATATATGCGAGGGATCGGTAGTCAACGTACCCGACAAAGACTAAGGCCAAGAAAACTGGAGAAAGAAGATATCTCTCAACAAACGCATAATGGTGCAAGTGAGAGTTTGTTAGTCTGAGATGCCCCTTGTCCATAGCTAGAGTTTGGACAGGCATAGGACAAACTAGGCATGTACTGCTCCTTTGGAGTAAATTCCCTAAGTCTGGTCCAGATAGGTAAGCCATGCACTGCTCTTCTCGAGCAAGTCTCCTTGGTCTAGTCTAGATAGTATAGCAAGCAAATACTACCTAGGATAACTTGTGGCTTAGACGTTCCATAGTTAGTCTCTGGACCGAGAGGTCACTAGATCAAACCTCGGCCCAGTGACTAATTTTTCTTTGTGAGCAAAAGAGGACAAGAAGGTTGTGGGAGACATCTCAGAACATTCCATGGTCTTTCCGCGTGGATGGCGCCACTTGGCGGTCGTAGAGAGCGCCATGTCGGCAATGGGGATGATGTAATCCAGATTTCCTCCAAAGAATTTCATCGGAGGAGCCACAGCGCGCCTAGGCTAGAGGCTTGCTCTAGGATGATAAACACCTGTCAGTTCCATGTGGTTTATTACAGTTCTTACCTTTGAGACTCCTAACAATGTAGTCCACCAAAGGCAAAGACAAAAAATGCACTGTTTGGTCTAAGCTCTAGGAATTCGCTCCTCGCGCAAATGTCATGAAGTCTCAAGGACACAGTTGTAACAAAGCGATTCCTATGAACTACTCACTTTGGAACTATGATCGTAAGGGTGATATCTCCTCTTACTTGAAATACTACGAGCAGACAATAAGTGCAATTGTGTCGGTCTTGTTTTCTACTCGGTCGCCTCAGGCTGGTTGACAGTTGGAACCTTCCTGTCCCCCTTTTGATCACAAAGAAAATTAGTGACTGGAGTGGGATTTTCTTCACTTGATATGCTCCTTGTCCATGGCTGATATTTGGACACGCACAAGACGGACTAGACATGCACTGCTCCCTTGGAGTAAGTCCCCTAAGTCTGGTCCAGATACACAAGGCATGCACTGCTCCTTTGGAGCAAGTCCCCTTGGTTTGATCTGGATAGTATAGCCAGCAAATACTACCTGGGACAACTCATTGTAGCTTAGACATTCCACAGTAAGTTCGAGAGTGAGAGGTCATTCGTTCAAATCCCAGCCCGGTGAGAAATCTTCTTTATGACCAAAAGGGAGTTAAGAATGTTCTAAGAGACATCTTAGAACATTCCAAGGTCTTACCTGGTGCCTGGCGCCACTTGGCAGTCATAGGGAGTGCCATGTAGGCAGGGGGATGACGCAATCCAGATTGGCCCTAAAATGGCTCATACAAGGAGCCACTGTGCGCCTAGGCAAGAGTTTGGCTCTAGGACTATAAGAACCTATCAGTTGCCTGTCATTAAGTACAATTCTTATCTTTGAGACTCCTCACAGTGTTGGCGACCAGAGGCAGACATTAAAGAAGCATTGGTTGGTCTAAGCCCCACGAGTTCACTCCTAGCGCAAAAGTGACCAGGTACTAAGGACATAGTACAAGGACGTAATTCCTATGAACTGCTCATTGTGAAACCTTGGCTGTGAGAGTGATATCATCTCTTGGTTGCAATACGAGGAGCGGTCGACGGGAACCATTCTGTTAGAACCCGTTTTCTAGACCGTCGCCTGAGGCAGTTTAACAAAGGATAAGGAGCCCACACAGACTAGATGTAAGGCACGCTTCTGCGCACTCTCTCGCCCTCTCTCTTTTACAGCACGCATCAGCTCCATAAGCTCCATCAGCTCCATCTACTCGATCTGCTCCATCAGCTCCTACAATGAGTACTGGCAATTAGCAAACAAGGGCCAAGGATAAGCTTTGCCCTTTGAGGTATGATTATTGGGCCCTAACCAGGATAAGTTCTTCCCTTGGAGGTACGATCCTAGGTTCACTAGAATGCGTTCTTCTCTATTTGCAGGTGAACAACGGTTAAGGGGTAAGCGATAAATTTGCACCTTCTAAACCTATAGCAGACAATAGCCTACATAAGCCTACATCAGCCTCAACGAAGCACAGAAGCAGAGAAGCAGTATGATGAGACCCGTAACGCTCACTCTCAAGCAAGTCAACGATGGGATGTTAAAGATCAAAAGATGTGGTCTTCCCTTGTGGAGATGGTAATTTGAGATTGTCTTGAGGATGCATGGTTACTTAAAGATATTCCTTGGAGAAGAGATTGAACCTCCAAAAACAGATCCTGGATATGAAGCGTGGAGTGTCAAAAATGACATGGCACTTGCAATTCTTGTGATATGAGTGCATGAGTCACAGCATGTCCGCCTCCATGGTATCACACATGTATGAAAGACTTATAGAAGCTTGCACATGTACACTAATTAACGGCTCTTGCAAATTACCTCTTCATCCTTCAGAAGTTGATTTCAACGAGGATGAGCAAGGGAGAGTCGATTCCAGACTTCCTGTTGCAGTTTGAAGGAGTGCTATAGCAAGTGACCAAAATAAAGTGCAAAATCGACACCAACATGCAGGCCATGATCCTCTTCATGGCGCTACCTGAAAGCTAGGGTCCTGCGATCACCGTCTTTGGCGGTTGGAAGGAGGAGGACTTGATGTATGAAGCAAGGTCCGAGTACGTGCGCAACCAGGCCATGCGTCGCGGCGATAGTGAGCCTAACATACCAACCTACTACACAGTATGGTTTTCAAGGCAACAATTCCTCTTCCAGTCACAGTAGTAGCGAAAGCAGTGGCAGTGGAGGAAAAGACAATGGTGGTGGTGGAAAGAGTTCAAAACGACTTGGGAAGTGCCATAACTGTGGCAAGCGTGGGCATTGGGTACGGGATTGTAGCCCTCCCAAGTCGAAAGACGGAGATCGTCGTGGTAGATATGAGGGCAAAGGAAAGGGTAAGAAGGAGTTGACAAACATGATGGCTCAGAGGATGCCGGCAACCAAGGGAGCGGCACTGCTCAAGCGTGGAGCCTACGGGCTCGACTCCAGCACGAACCACCAATCTTCAAGGGAGAAGGATGGGTTCATCTCCATTGGGGACACTGAACGTTGCTTCAAGTGTGCGAATGCTTGCCTTGTCCATGCGCAAGGCAAGGGAGATAAGTTGATCAACATTACCATGAACGGTGCTAAAAAAGACTTGAAGGTAGAGAACGTCTTCTACATGCCTTCTTTTGCGGCAAAACTCTTGTTAGTGTCCAAAATCACGGGCCACATGTCGGTCGTCTTCACAGAGGAGGAGGCCTCGATTGTCAAGAACAAGGACATCAAGATCTCCTATCCGAAGCAGAGTCTTGTTCCACAAGTCCGAAGAGGTGATGAACTCTACGTGCTGTAGAGCAAATCCCTTGAAAGTATAAATGAAGAACATGTGGCAGTTGAAGAGCCCAAGTCTCCAAAGCCTGATGTTGTATTACAAGCCGTCACCATGGCGGCCAACTCCACTGACACAGATGCTAGACTATGGCACAAGGGGTTTGGTCACATGGCCGATAACACACTACAAGCTATGTAGCAACACAAAGTGGTTCATGGGATGGACGGATGCAAAGCCAAGGATGAGGGAAACTGCAAGAAGCTCTGTGGGTCGTGCCTCCAAGGCAAGCTAAAAAAAAAGTCCTTTGAGGATAATGGATAACGTGCGGCATCAATCTTGGACCTCATTCACTCTAATATAAGCGGGCCATTCCGTACCCCTTTAAACTACGGCAGCAAGTATTTCTTGACATTCATCGATTACCATAGTCGTAAGATGTGGATCTACTTCCCCAAGACGAAGGGAGAGGTCAAGGAGAAGCTGCAAGAGTTTGTGGCGATGGTAGACCAGCAGATAAGCAAGAAGAAGAAAGCACTACGCACGGACAATGGTAGTGAGTACGAGGTGTGCAAAGGCTGGTTTAGCCAACACGGCATCAATCACCAGATCACCATGCCTTACATCCCCCAGAGTAATGCCGTTGCCAAGCGGATGAACCAGACTATCCTCGGCATGACACAAAGCATGCTCTTTGAGGCCAAATGCCCACCTTGTTTCTGGGCTGAAGCTGCATGAACTGCTTGCTACCTTGTGAATCTTGCATCGGCAGCTACGTTTGGAAAGCGTGGTAAGAAGTAGTAAGAGAAGCAGCTCAGGATACCACAAGAGGCTTGGTCAGGGAAGAAGCCAAATGACATACACTTGAGGAACTTAGGTTGTACTGCCTGTTGGAAAAGGAGCCATCTGGCTCATTTTCAGGTCCACAGGAGCGAGTTCCAGGAAAATACCAGATGCCTACTCTGATCGTCAATCCGACTTCACCATTGGAAAGATCAGGTGGCAAAATGTCTATGGTTGAAAATTGAGGTTGATCCAATAGTCGGATAAGGAGATATGAATTTTTGAAGTTTTTGGGGTCATCGACCACCGATATTTGGGTGACCATGGGCGATGGCTCCTTGCCTTAGCCTGATAAACGAAAAAGGCAAGAGATCCAGGGTCAAGACCTCATGGGAGAAATATCCAAAAAGGTCCTAGATTCTTGGGTTGCCTTGTCAGAGTGTGCTGACTAGGAAAAAGAGACCTCTCCTTGCTTTTTAGGTGAGGTGAATTCCTTGTGTGCTAGCCATGGACACATGGCGATTCTCCATAGGATTGTGGGTTATGTGACCACTAGGAGTGTACTGTGAGAGTATTCTCTAGCTCTTGAGGTCGTATGTGAGTGATCAGCCTGATTGCTAGGCTGATTTCCTCCCTTGTGTGAGATTATGGGCTCTAGTGTGTGATCCTTAGCCTCCGTGGCTAAGTGGTGTGGCTTGTGAGAGGGCCGACTTGCCCAAGCTCTAGCTCTATATGTACTCCATCATTTTGAGTGATTCAACAACCATTCTTCAGCACAAGTGATGCTTTTGCAATCACCCATACTCGTTGCTCCAAGGCTCCCTCTCCTCCAGATCCAACATTTGGTATCAAAGCCAAGTTATGCCACTTTCAGCCAGCATAATCCATCACTTTGAGAGTGACGGGTTGGGGTGAAACCTTCACCAGATTTGAAAATCAACCAGAGCATCGTCACGTTCAAGAGACAAGCTTTCTAACGAGCCCACGATCCCAAAGATCCAACAGTCGGATTGAGAGGTATGTTGAAAACAAGGTCGGCCAAGGCTACACTCTTCTCTATGAGTAAGACTGTCACCTTGTAATCACCATAACTCTCTCGTTTCTGTGTTAAATTTAAAACGTGGCACATGCAAATTGTAGTATTTTTCCTAAGCTTTCTATTGTAGCAAAAATATTTGCATTCCATTGATTCGTTTGGGAGGAATGCCGTTTACAAGCTGGCTGGTCTGAGTTGGAGTAGGAGCAGAAGCATACTCTTTTTTCAAGAGGGCATATCTTTTAAAATCCCCTATTGATGACCCTGTTGTATGGGTTGATCTGAAAGTTTTTTAGCTGAATTTTCCAGTGGTATGCTCTATTTTTCAAAATTCCCAGTCTGGTGGCATCTACTGTCCATTTTTTGTCAGACAGATTTCTGGCAGAAGCAGGAGCAGAAGTAGGGGTAGCGCCGCCATCCAAGGGCAGCGCTGAGCATCAGCAAGGCTCAAAATGGCAGCCGCTGGCGTTGTGACAGCAGCCTAGCCTTTGGAGAGGCTGGAGGAATGCGCGAACTTCACGTTTTGGAAGATCCGTACCCGCCTCCTTTTAGAGAAGAGGGGCTTGTGGGAGGTGGTGAGCGGCGACGAGCCGGCTCCAGTTCCACAGGCAAAAGGCATCACCACAGCGGAGGTGGTGGCGGGGAAGACTCCGCAAAAGGGTGCAGCTGATGCGGGTTCTGCTGCAGTTGTACTTGCGGTGTATGAGGAGTGGAAGAAGAAGGACATGCAGGCCTACAGGTTGCTTGACAATACCATCTCCAACCTGCATCTTCAGTACGTGAGTGACAAGGCTACTACAAGGAGGGATGGGACATGTGCAAGAAATATGAGAGCAAGGATCCTGCATTCCTCATGCTTTTGGAGGAAAAGATGATGGCGCTGAAAATGCAGGATAGTGAAGGGATGGAGGCGTACCTGGACAGGGTAAAGGAGCTGGCAAAATAGCTGAAAGCGGCCGGCATCCCTGTGGAAGAGACGCACTTGATTCCTCTCTTGTTGAGGGGGACTCCCAACCAGCTACAACATGGTGCAAGAGACGCTGGTGGGCCAGCCAACTCGCCACCTCGACTTCATCTGCACATACCTAGTGCAAGTGGAATTGCGTCGCAATGTAGCAAAGCGCAATGGTGGCCGCAGTAGTGAAGGCGCTTTTGTGGCCACGAGCTCACGCTACCAGCAGCAGCAGCAGCAGTTTGGGCAGTAGAGAGGCAGAAAGAAAGGCAAGTGCCACTACTGCCAGAAACAGGGACACTACAAAAAGGAGTGTTTGAAGATCAAGAGGGACTAAAAGGAGCAGCAGCAGCAGCAATCATCGCAGCAGTAGAAGCAAAAGCAAAAGCAACAGCAGCAGTCACAACAGCGTCTGCATTAGCAGCAGCACCAAAACCAGGCTGGTGTGCTTCACTTTGGCAACATGAATATGGCCAAGGAGGTACGCGACCGTCTCTTCATGGCGAAGTCTGACATGTCCCAGGTAGAGAACGCATATCTCGCATGGTACAAGGACTCAGAGTGTACCAAGAGCCTCACACATCACAAGGAGTAGTTTACACAGCTGCCGTCCATCCCTCCTCGTCTTATCGCTATGGGTGATGATCGGGTGGTATATACTGAGGGGATTAGGATTGTGGAGATGTGGTTGGAGACCTCACGTGGCATTGAAGTGGGAGTGTTCCATGGTGTGCTATATGTACCTGATGTTGCATTCAACCTCCTCTCAGTCTCCTCTTTTACAAACACAGGACTGCGCATCCTCTTCGATGATGACTATGGCTACATCCTCAACAGGGATACAGGAGAGGAGTTGGCCAGGTCCGTAAAGGAGGGCAACATGTACTGCCTGCTGGGGCCGACCAAGATCCCGCGTGAGTAGAGTCTTGCACAGTGGTGCAGGCGATAGATGGCGAGATCTGACATACGCGCTGCGGCCACATTGGCATGCACGCCTTACAGCAGCTTCAAGCAAAGCAGATGGTGCGTGACCTGCCTACCATCTCTAACTATGAGCAGCAATTGTACATCCGTTGTTTAGAGGGAAAGCAGCACCGGGAGGCGTTCTTTGGAGCAGGGGAGCGTGCAAAGCAAGTATTGGAGCTGGTCCACACGGACTTGTGTGGACTGATGCAGACCCAGAGCTTTGGAGGCTCTAGGTATTTCCTGACCTTCATTCATGATTTCAGCCGTTACACTGCTGTGTACTTCCTTCCTTCCAAGGACCAGTGCTTTGACAGGTTCATGGAATTCAAGGCCATGGTGGAGAACCAGACTGGCAAGAAGATCAAGGCGCTACGTAGCGATCGCGGTGGAGAGTACCTGAGCAAGGAATTCCAGAACTACCTCACAGCAGCTCGCATCAAGGCGTACCGTATTGCGCCGTACTCGCCGTAGTAGAACAGTGTAGCAAAACGAGCCAACCGTACCATTGTGGAGTCGGCGCGCTCCATGCTGCACGCGGCTCGGGTGACCTACGAATTCTGGGCTGAAGCCGTGAGGACTCAGGTCTACATCAAGAACCGTAGTCTAACTAAGACGTTGGAGCAAATGACGCCATACGAGGCGTGGTTCGGCAAGAAACCGAGCGTGGATCATTTCCGAGCATTTGGCAGCCTGGCGCACATGCACGTGTCCAAGGACAAGCAGCAGAAATAGGACGCAAAGAATGTGCAGATACTGATGATTGGCTACGACGTGGCAAGCAAGGCCTATACCCTATACGAGAGGGATACAGGCCTCCTCATCATCTCCAGGAATGTTGTCTTCAACAAGAGCAACGTCATCGGCACCAATATTATCTGTGAGGATGCAGCACAACCAGCAGCTGACGAGATAATGGGAGCAGAAATCCTTCCTGACCCAATTTCTCCCGATCCTTCCTCTACTGTGATGCAGCAGATTTAGCAGCCTCATCGGCAGAAGCAGAGGAGGGAGATGTAGCACCACTAGGACTAGCAGTTGTGCCAGCAGCACTGTGCCAGCTGCCCGCTAACGTTCCAGCACCAGGTCGAAGGTACCCTTTTAGGGTGCATTACAAGCCTGGTGAGCGCGGCCATTTCTCGATGCTACAGAAACCAGACAGATGAACGTCGTAGTTGCAGCAGATTCAAATGAGCCAACGTCATACAAGGAGGCCATGGCTACTCCGGATGCAGGAGATAAGGCGCAAGCCATGCAACAGGAGATATAGTCACACCTGGACAACGGCACGTGGGAGCTGACTAAGCGTCCACCCGGACGTAAGGTAATCAAGTGCAAGTGGGTGTTGAAGAAGAAGCGGGGAGCTGATGGTAACCTGGAAAAGCACAAGGCGAGGCTGGTCGCCAAGGGCTACTCGCAGCAGGAGAGCATCGACTACACAGAGACTTTAATCCTTGTTGCAAAGTTTGCCTCTGTGTGCACGCTCCTCTCTTATGCAGCAGCTGAGGACTTTGAGGTTCACCACATGGATGTCAAGACGGCATTCTTGAATGGTGACTTGGAGGAGGAGATCGACATGGAGCAGCCGAATGGGTTCGTCATGGCCAGGAGCACCTGGTTTGTATGCTGCAGAAGTCGCTGTACGGCCTCAAGCAAGCGTCACGTGCTTGGATCCAGAAGTTGGATGCAACAGGATAGTGCATGGGGTTCGAACGCAATGAGTGTGACCCCACCGTCTATCGCTAGCAGCATGGTCATGAGGTGTTAATCATCATCATCTATGTGGATGACATGCTCCTCCTTTCCAATAGCATGTGTGCACTGTAGGAGTTCAAGGAGGCCATGCAGGAGCGCTTCCAGAAGTCTGATCTCAAGGAGGCATCATACTTCCTTGGTATCGAGATCAAGCGTGACCGCAAATATCACTCTCTCTCACTACATTAGAGCCGTTATATCAAGGATGTCTTGCAGTGGTCTGGCATGGCAGAGGCTAAATCCATCGGCACGCCAGTGGAGACGTGGCAGTATCTCTTGAGCTTCAATGGAGAAGCAAGTGCAACTGAGCGGCACAAGTACCAGAGTGCCGTCCGCAGCCTCATGTACCTCATGGTAGCAACCAGGCCGGACCTCGCACAGGTTGTTAGCGCTGTGAGCCAGCACATGGCAAACCCCGGATCTGAGCACCAGAAGGCAGTGAAGCGGATCTTCCGCTATCTTGCTAGAACCATCAACATTGACATCACCTACAATGGCAACGACAACAGCATCATAAGCTACACAGATACAGATTGGGCTTCAAACCCTGAGGATCGTAAGTCGATCTCTGGACATGTGTTCCTCATGAATTGTGGGGCCATCAGGAGGTGCAGCAAGCGGCAGGTGGTCGGGGTCACCTCAAGCACGGAAGCTGAGTACGTCTCTCTCAGCTTTGGAACCAAGGAAGCAGTTTGGCTCCAGCGTCTTGTGGCAGAGATGAGTGGGAGTGCAGTAGGTTTAGAACCTATGCGCGTCAATAACCAGAGTGCAATCGCACTCGCCAAGAATCCTGAGCACCATGCATGCACCAAGCACATTGACATCGCATATGACTTCATCAGGCATATGGTGCAGGAGGGTGCTATCAAGTTGGAGTTTCCTCCAACCAGCAAGCAGGTTGCTGATTTCTGCACCAAGCTAGTAACCTGTGAGAAGCAGCAGTTCTGCATGAAGGCATGTGGACTCAGCCCACTCTGACTACGGCAAAGTGGGAGATTGTTGGAAAAGGAGCCATCTGGCTCAGTTTCAGCTCCACATGAGGAAGTTCCAAGAAAATTCCAAATGCCTATTCTGATCGTCAATCGAACTTCACCATTGGAAAGATCACACAGCAAAATATCTATGGTCCCAGTTTGAGATTGATCCAACGGTCGGATAAGGATATATGAATTTTTGAAGTTTTCGGGGTCATCAACCGCCGATATTCAGGTGACCATGGGCGATGGCTCCATGCCTTAGCCTGAGAAAAGAAAAGGCAAGAGATCCAGGATCAAGACCTGATGGGAGAAATATCCAAAAAGGTCCTAGATTATTGGTTTTCCTTGTGAGAGGTTGCAGAATAGGAAAAAGGTACCTCTCCTTACTTTTTAGGTTAGGTGAGATCCTTGTGTGCTAGCCATGGACACATGGCGATTCTCTATGGCATTGTGGGTTATGCGACCACTAGGAGTGTGCCATGAGAGCATTCTCTAGCTCTCTAGGTTGTGTGTGAGAGGTTAGCCTGATTGCTAGGCTGATTTCCTCCATTGTGTGAGATTATGGACTCTAGTGTGTGATCCTTAGCCTCCATGAATAAGTGGTGTGGCTTGTGAGAGGGCTGACTTGCCCAAGCTCTAGTTGTATATGTAGTCCATCATTTTGAATGATTCAATAACCATTCTTTAGCACAAGTGATGCCCTTCCAATCACACATGCTCGCTGCTCCAAGGCTCCCTCTTTCCTCTAGATCCAACACTCCCGTGGCAAAGGTCCAAGCAGGAGAAGGAAGTGGCAAGCTTGATGCACGAGCTCGCAAGTATGTAATGGTCGGATACGAAACTGCAAACAAGGCATATAGACTGTGGGACCAAATGGCTAGAGAGCTCATCAGAAGCCGAGATGTAAATTTGATGAAAGGTCGCTCGACAAGGGAGTGTCGGTGGACCTTATCCATGCTCCGAATGAGGATAGTGGGTTGTATTGCTCGAGTCACGTAATCATGCCCCTGAGAACTAGCAGATGGTACCAATGGAGGATGGTGTTGCAGGGAGAGCGGCTGTACAAGCTAACCCAGCGATGGACTGTGACACTGTATCTGTGTCATCCGAAGCCTCTAAGTCAAATTGTGAGGCCGCTAGATCTTTCTCAAATTGCGGATTACTGGCAATACAAGAGCAGCAGAAGCAACTAAGCCTTGAATCACCACGAGCAACACTCCGGCGTAATACACGCTAGAAGAAAATACCGCACAAGTACGATGCTGAGAGTGGAATGGACCGGACTCATCTGGTCATGCTTGGCTTAGGAAGAGCCTATGACTATAAGTCAGGCGATGAACATGCAAGATGCGATCAAGTGGAAGGAGGCAATGGATAGCAAACTCGCATACATTGAAGAGAACGGAATATGGATTCCGCTGGACAGGCCCCGAAACGCGCACGTAGTGGGGTCAAAGAGGATACTCAGAAAGCATTCAAGCATGATGGTACTATCGACAAGTTCAAGGCAAGACTTGTGGCAAAATGGTTTTCCCAGCGTGTAGGCTTAGAGTATGAGGAGACCTTCCTGCCCGTCGTCACCTTTGCATCCATCGCATCCATGTTGGACATCGCCGGTGCAAACGATCTGGAGGTCCACAACATGGACGTCACGACAGCTTTCCTCTACGGGAAGCTAGAGAAAGAAGTGCTGTTGGAAGTACCCAAGGTGAAAGTTAAAAAGGGCAAGGTCTGCAAATTGCTTAAAGCACTCTACAAACTGAAACAAACTTGAAGGATGTAGTACAAGGACATGGACGCCTTCATGGTCGGGCTGACCTTCACGTACTGCCAGAATGACCCTAGTGTCTATGTGCTCGAGGATGAGCAAGGCTTGATGTTGGTTGCTCTATACGTGGATGACCTGATCATCAGGTCATCATTGGTTGAACTGTTAAACAAACTGAAGACAAATCTCAGCAACAGGTTCAAGATGAAGGACATGGGTGCGCTTGAGTTCTACCTCAAGATAGCCATCCACCGCAGTCGAGCAGCAGGCACCATTGAGCCGAACCAGACCACGTACATCATGGAGGTCCTCAAGAGCTACATCATGGAGGACTCCAAGTCCATCAACATACCCATCACAACAGATATCAAGCTGTCCTCCTCCATGAACCCTAGCACGGAAGGAGAATCCTAACTCCAGTTTGGAGGCCAAGAAGAATCTGATCCACTGTGGGTACGATGCTATACGGACGCCAACTGGGGAGGAAGAATCGATGATAGAAATTCCACCTTCGGCTTGTTGTGCCTCTTGAATGGTGGTGCTGTCTCTAGAGTAAGCAAAAAGCAAGACTGTCTCTCCTTCGGTACCGCTGTGGTAGACTACATCGGTCTATCAGAAGCATAAAAGGAGAAACAGTGGCTATACAGTTTGCTTGCTGAGATAAAAGTGCCATAAACTGAGGTAATACAGGTCCGCATTGTCAATAAAAGCGCCATGAAAATGGCACATGATGATGTCATCTCCTAGCGAACCAAACACATCGACAATATGTACCACTAGTCATACGACCTGGTCGCAAAGGAGATTGTGGACCTAGAATACGCGGAAACCAGGAAGATGCTCGCACATCGCATGACAAAAGCGCTGGACAGCAAATTGCACTCTGAAGGTACTCGAGGCATCGGTATGGTCTACGCAGCGGACGAAGACTGAGGCCAAGACTGCTGGAGAGAGGTGAGATCTCACAAGTGATGGAGAGAGGTCCAAGGGAAATTTCTTGACCTGATATGCTCCTTGTGCGTGGCTGTGATTTAGATAGGCACATGACAGACTAGGCATACACTCCTCCCTTGGAATAAGTGCCCTATGTCTGGTCCAAATAGACAAGGCATGCACTGCTCCTTTGGAGCAAGTGTCCTTGGTCTGATCTGGATAGTATAGCTAGCAAACACTACCTAGGACAACTCCTTGTGGCTTTGATGTTCCAGAGTTAGTCTCTGCAGCGACAGGTCACTAGGTCAAATCCCAGCCCGATGACTAATTACCTTTACAACCACAAGGGGGACAGGAAGATTCTAACAGACATCTTAGAATATTCCAAGATCCTTCGTGGTGGCTGGCGCCACTTGGCGATCACGGGGAGCCCCATGTAGGCAGGGGGGATGAGGTAATACAGATTGCCCCCAAAGTAGCTCATCTAAGGAGCTACCACACGCCTAGGCTAGAGGCCGGTTTTAGGACTATAAGAACATGTCTATTGCCTGTCATTGAGTACAGTTCTCACCTGTGAGACTCCTCACAGAGTAGTCCACCAGAGGTAGACACTAAAGAAGCATTGGTTGGTCTAAGCCCCAGGAGTTGGCTCCTTGCGCGAAAGTGACCAGGAGATAAGGACGCAGTACAAGGAAGTGATTCATATGAACTGCTCAATGTGGTATCTTGGTTCTACGGGTGATATCATCTCTTGGTTACAATACCAAGAGCGGTCAGCGGGAAACATTCTGTCGAAACCCGTTTTCTAGACCATAGCCCAAGGGAGATTGACAGATTTGACCTAGTGACCTCTCGTTCGAGAGACTTATTCTAGAATTTATTAGCGACGAGTTGTCCTAGGTAATATTTGCTAGCTATACTATCCAGTTTCGACCAAGAAGACTTGCTCCAAAGAAGTAGTGCATGCTTTATCTATGTGGACCAGACCTAGGGGACTTACTCAAAGGGAGCACTGCATGCCTAGTTCGTCCTCTGTTTATCTAAACATCAGCTATGGAAAATGAGGAAATCAGGTCAACAAGAAGAAAGAGCAGCAGGTCTGACTACAGCCATCCGGTCCAAAGCCTCATGTGGGTTGACCGGATAGGATAGAGACGGGTACAAGATAGTTGGAATGGAAGCGAAAGGCAAGGTTGAGACGTGAAAGTGAAAGAAAAGGTGCTGATGGGGCTGATGGTGCAGATGGTGTAGATAATGCCGATGGTGTTGATGGTGCTCATGGTATAGAGGATGCTGATAGTGCTGATGGTGGAGAGGAAGTGTGGGTACATTTATGGACTTTTTCATTTGGATGGTTATTGATGTGATTTATGGCTGGCAAGACATAGAGTCTCTCCTTGTTGCTCGTGCAAGCACAGATCACTGAGAGGAGAGCAGCTCGATGACAAGAGCAGCCGGATTTGACCTGTACCATGCCAAACTATTGTAGGACGTCTTTGATGCAGCGAGATTATTGTGGCAAGAGTGCATAATTTGCAATTACACAAGATGTAGATGCCGAGGAAATATGACGCCTCCCCAAGATCAGACTCTAGAAGGGATTTTACATTGCATCGACCTCCTGTATTAAAGACATGCTGTTGGAAAGGAGGAGCATGTCATATACATAGACAATGATGGTAAGGATCTCATACCTTTGTTCCTAGCGCTAAATGCTGTAGTCGCACTTCTTATGCTCGAATCACATACACTATAGTGATGTATCTAACTTCTTATTTGGAGCATGCCATGCTTGCTTGAGACCAAGGTGCAAGATCTACAGCTTGCAAACTAGGTGATCTTGGCCATCCATGACTAACGCCTCCGACTGCTCTACGTAGATCTCCTCCACCAAGTCACCGTTCAAAAATGTTGTCTTGATGTCCATGTGGTGGATCTTGAAGTCCTTAGCCGCTTCATTAGAGAGGAGCATGTACATAAAGGCAAACTTTGTAACAAGAGGAAAGGTTTGACTGTAATTGATACCCTCCTGGAGAAGTTAGTCCTTTGCCACAAACCTCACCTTGTACTTTTTTAGCTTGTTATCTTCTTCCATTTCTTCTTAAATACCCACTTGCACTTGATTACCTTGCATCTTTGAAGATGCTCATTCAGCTCCCACGTATCATTATCCAGTTGTGACTATACCCCCTACTACCTAAGTTGACCCCCTACTGCCTAACTTGCACCTAATCTGCTGTATCTGGTACAACAATAACCTCTTTGTAGGATGATGGCTCTGAGTATGCTGCAACTACGACGTTCATCTATTCTGGTCTCTACAACATCCAGTTATGGTCGCACTCACCAGGCTTATAGCCCACCCAAAGGAGGTACCTGCGACATGGTCTTGGATGGTTAACATGTGGCTGGCACGGTGCTCTTGGCACAACTGCTGCTACCAGTGGTGTTATATAACCTGTCTCAATCTGCAAACAAGGCCATTGTATGTACTGCGTCTCACATGGAAGAGTAAAGTGGGTCCTCTACTGCAGACTAGAGGTACGATCGGGATAGAATGCAGCAAGAAGAAAGTCTAGTCACACTATTTCATCAATTGCTACTTTTATTGTCTCTTCACAAACAATGTTGGTGCCGATGATGTTGTTCTTGTTGTATAGGATATCCTAGGAGATGATGATGTGGCATGTATCCCTCTTGCGGAGGCAATAGGCTCTACTTGCCATGTCATAATCCATCATCAGCATTTGCAAACTCTTTCCATCCCAGTTCTCCTACTTCTCCTTCGGCATCTACATGTGCGCCAAGCTGTCAAACACTTGAAAATGGCTCACACTCCACTTTTTCCAAACGATACCTCGTATGGCATCAATTCCTTTAGCGTCTTGGTTGGACTGCACTTCGTGATGTAGATCGCACTGCTAACACTTTTCGATCCAGAAGTTGTAGGTTAGCCGAGCCACGTACAACATGTAGGACACTAACACAATAATGGTGCGGCTGGCACGTTCTACTACAACATTCTGCTGCGCCAACTATGACACAGTGTGCTATGCCTTCATGCCAGCTACTAGGAGGTAGTCTTGAAACTCCGTGCTCGGGTACTCTTCACCATGTTCGCATCGTAGTACCTTGACCTTCTTATCAATCCGGTTCTTCTTCCACTCCTCATACTATTGGATCTAGAGGAGAGAGGGAGCCTTGGAGCAGCGAGCATCTGTGATTGGAAGGGCATCACTTGTACTGAAGAATAGTTATTGAATCACTCAAAATGATGGAGTACATATAAAGCTAGGCCTTGGGTAAGTCAGCCCTCTCACAAGCCACACCACTTAGCCATGGAGGCAAAGGCTTTCACACTAGAGTCCATAATCTCACACAAGGGGGGAAATCAGCCTAGCAATCAGGCTGACCTCTCACACACGACCTAAAGAGCTAGAGAATGCTCTCATGGTAAACTCCTAGTGGTCACATAACCCACAAACCCATGGAGAATTGCCATGTGTCCGTGGCTAGCACACAAGGATCTCACCTCACCTAAAAACTAACGAGAGGTACCTTTATCCTAGACAGCACTATCTGAAAAGGCAATCCTAAGACCAAGGACCCTTTTGGATATTTCTCCCATCAGGTCTTGACCCTGGACCTCTTGCCTTTTTCTTTTCTCAGGCTATGGCATGGAGCCATCATCCATGGCTACCCAGACCTCTACGATCCATGACCCCCGAAACATTGAAAATTCATATCTCCCAATCCGACCGTTGGATCGGCCTCAAACTTGGACCGTAGACATTTTGCCGCCTGATCTTACCAATGGTAAAATTAGATTGACGATCGCAGCAGGCATATGGTAATTTCCTGGAACTTGCTCCTCTGGACCTGAAACTGAGCCGGATGGCTCCTTTTCCAATAATCTCCCACTTTGCTGCAGTCAGAGTGGAATGAGTCCACATGCCTTCATGCAAAACTGCTGCTTCTCGCAGGTCACTGGCTTGGTGCAGAAATCAGCGACCTGCTTACTGGTTGGAGTTAACTCTAGCTTGATAGCACCCTCCTGCACCATGTGCCTGATGAAATGATATGCGATGTCAATGTGCTTGGTGCGTGCATGGTGGTAAGGATTCTTGGCGAGTGCGATTGCGCTCTGGTTGTCGAGGTGCACAGGAACTGGAATTGCTGTACTCCCACTCATCTGTGCCATGAGACGCTGAAGCCAAACTGCTTCCTTGGCTCCAAAGCTCAGAGAGACATACTCAGCTTTCGTGCTTGAGGTGGCCACGACCACCTGCCGCTTGCTGCACCAGCTGTTGGCCCCACCATTCATGAGCAACACATATCCAGAGATGGACTTACAGTCCCGAGGATTTGAAACCGAATCTGCATCTGTGTAGCCGATGATGGTGTTGTCGTTGCCGTTGTAGGTGATGCCAATGTTGATGGTTCTAGCAAGGTAGCGGAAGATCCGCTTCACTGCCTTCTGGTGCTGAGGTCCGGGGTTTGCCATGTGCTGGCTCACAGCGCTACCAGCCTGTGCGAGGTTTGGCCTGGTTGCCACCATCAGGTACATGAGGCTGCCGACGACGCTCTGGAACTTCTGCCGCTCAGCTACATTTGCTTCTCCATTGAAGTTCACGAGGTACTGCCGTGTCTCTAGCGGTATGCCGATGGGTTTTGCCTCTGCCATGCCAAACCACTGCAAAACGTCCTTGATGTAGCGGCTCTGCTGCAGTGAGAGAGCCTGACTTGCGGTCACGCATGATCTGGATACCGAGGAAGTATGACGCCTCCCCAAGATCAGACATCTGGAAGCGCTCCTGCATGGCTTCCTTGAACTCCTGTAGTGCAGACATGCTGTTGGAAAGGAGGAGCATGTCATCCACATAGACAATGATGATGAGGATCTCATGTTCATGCTGCCAGCGATACATGCTGTAGTCACACTCGCTGCACTCAAACCCCATGCACTGCAACGCCGCATCCAACTTCTGGTTCCAAGCACGCGATGCTTGCTTGAGGCTGTATAGCGACTTCTGCAGCTTGCAAACGAGGTGCTCCTAGCCATCCATGATGAACCCCTACGGCTGCTCCATGTAGATCTCCTCGTCCAAGTCACCATTCAAGAATGCCGTCTTGACATCCATGTGGTGAACCTCGAAGTCCTCAGCTGCGCAACTCCTTGATCTTCTTGCCAGTCTGGTTCTCCACCATGGCCTTGAACTCCTTGAACCTGTCAAAACACTGGTCCTTGGAAGGAAGGAAGTACACAACAGTGTAACGGCTGAAATCATCAATGAAGGTCAAGAAATACCTAGAGCCTCCAAAACTCTGGGTCTGCATCGGTCCGCACAAGTTCGTGTGGACCAGCTCCAATACCTCCTTTGCACGCTCCCCTGCTGCAGGAACGCCTCCCGGTGTTGGTTGCCCTCCAAATAGCTGATGCACAACTGCTGCTCAAAGTTAGAGATGATAGGCAGGTCACACACCATCTGCTTTGGTTGAAGCTGCTGCAAGGCGCGCATACCGATGTGGCTGTAGCGCGCATGCCAGATCTCGCCGTCTGTCGCCTCCACCACTACTGCAAGACTCTGCTCACGCAGGATCTTGGTTGCCCCAAGCAGGTGGCACATGTTGCCCTTCCTCACCGACCTGGCCAACTCTTCTCTTGTATCCTTGTTGAGGATGTAGCCATAGTCATCATCGAAGACGACGCGCAGTCCTGTGTTTGTACGAGAGGAGACTGGGAGGAGGTTGAATGCAGCATCAGGTACGTACAGCACGCCATGGAACACTCCCACTTCAATGCCACATGGGGTCTCCAACCACATCTCCACAATCCCAATATCCTCAGCATATTCCACCCCATCATCACCCATAGGGATAGGACGGGGAGAGATGGACAGCAGCTGTGTTAACCACTCCTTGTGGTATATGATGCTCTTGGTCCATCCTGAGTCCTTGTACCATGCGAGATCCGCCTTCTCCACCTGCCACATGTCAAACTTCGCCATGAAGAGATGGTCGTGCACCTCCTTGGCCACATTCATCCTGCCAAAGTGGTGCACACCAGCCTGGTTTAACTACTACTGCTGCTGTTGCTGACACTGCTGAGACTGCTGCTGCTTCTTTTGCTGCTGCTGCTGTGATGACTGCTGCTGGTGCTGCTCCTTCTGGTCCCTCTTGAGCTTGAAACACTCCTTTTTATAGTGTCCCTCTTTCTGGCAGTAGTGGCATTTGCCTTTCTTTCTGCCTTTCTACTGCCTAGACTGCTGCTGCTGCTGCTGGTTGCGTGACCTCGTGGCCACAAAAGCTGCTTCACTACTGTCGTCGCCATTGCGCTTTCGTGCATTGCGGCGCAATTCCACCTACACCAGGTATGTGGAGATGAAGTCGAGGTCGAGAATTAGCTGGCACTCCAGCATCTCTCGCACCGGGTCGTAGCTGGTTGGGAGTTCCCTCAACAAGAGAAGAATGAAGCGCGTCTCTTCCATAGGGTTGCCGGCCGCTCTCAACTACTTTGCTAGCTCCTTTGCCTTGTCCAGATAAGCCTCCATCCCTTCACCACTCTGTATTTTCAGCGCCATCATCTTTTCCTCCAAAAGTATGAGGAATACAGGATCCTTGCTCTCAAACTTCTTGCACGTGTCTCACCCGTCCTTTGTAGTAGCCTTGTCACTCACGTACTGAAGATGCGGGTTGGAGATGGTGTTGACAAGCAACCTGTAGGCCTGCCTGTCCTTCTTCCACTCCTCTTACGTTGCTGGTACAGCTGCAAAAGAACTCGCATCAGCTGCACCCTTTTGCGGTGTCTTCGCCACCATCACCTTGGCTGCGATGATGCCTTTTGCCTGTGGAAGTGGAACCGGCTCGTCGCCGTTCACTACCTCCCACAAGTCCCTCTCCTCCAGAAGGAGGCGAGTACGGATCTTCCAAAACGTGAAGTTGGCGCATCCCTCCAGCCTCTCCAAAGGCCGGGCTGTTGTCACAACGCCAGCTGCTGCCATTTTGAGCCTTGGTGATGCTCAGTGCTGCCCCTGGATGGCGGCGCTATCCTTGCTTCTTCTGCTGCTTGTGCCAAAAATCTGTCTGATAGAAAATGGACTGTAGATGCCAGCACACTGAGAATTTTGAAAAACCGAGCCCTCCACTGGACATTTCAGCTCAAAAACTTCAGATCGACCCATCAAAAAGGGTCATCAACAGGGGATTTTAAAAGATATGCCCTTTTCAAAACAGGGTATGCTTCTGCTCCTACTCCAACTCAGACCAGCTAGCTTGTAAATAGCGTTTCTCCCAAACGAATTGATGGATTGCAAATATGTTCGCATATGCCACTTATCAAATTTGACAAAGAAACAAGAGAGTTATGGCCATCACAAGGTGACAGTCTTACTCATAGAGAAGAGTGTACCCCTGGCCGACCTTGTTTTGAGCATAACTCTCAATCTGACCATTGGATCTTCGCGATCTTGGGCTTGTCCTTTGAACTTGAAGATCTTGTAGTCGATTGTCAAATCTGGTGAAGGTTTTACCCCAACCTGTCACTCTCAAAGTAACGGCCTGTGCTAGCTGAAAGTGGCAGAACTTGGCTCTGATACCAAATGTTGGATCTGGAGGAGAGAGGGAGCCTTGGAGCAACGAGCATGTGTGATTGAAAGGGCATCACTTGTGCTGAAGAATAGTTATTGAATCACTCAAAATGATGGAGTACATATAGAGCTAGGGCTTGGGCAAGTCAGCCCTCTCACAAGCCACACCACTTAGCCATGGATGCCAAGGCTCACACACTAGAGTCCATAATCTCACAAAAGGGGGGAAATCAGCCTATCAATCAGGCTGACCACTCACACACGACCTAGAGAGCTAGAGAATCCTCTCATGGCACACTCCTAGTCGTCACATAACCCACAAACCCATGGAGAATCGCCATGTGTCCATGGCTAGCACACAAGGATCTCACCTCACCTAAAAAGTAAGGAGAGGTACCTTTATCCTAGTCAGCACACTCTGACAAGGCAATCCTAAGACCAAGGACCCTTTTGGATATTTCTCCCATCAGGTCTTGATCCTGGACCTCTTGTCTTTTTCTTTTCTCAGGCTAAGGCATGGAGCCATCATCCATGACCACCCAGACATCTACGGTCCATGACCCCCGAAACTTAAAAAACTCATATCTCCCAATCCGACCGTTGGATTGGCCTCAAACTTCGACTGTAGTCATTTTGTCACCTGATGTTTCCAATGGTGAAGTTGGATTGACAATCAGAGCACGCATCTGGTACTTTCCTGGAACTTGGTCTTGCGGACTTGAAAGTGAGCCGGATGGCTCCTTTCCCAACACATACGCCACTAGTGTAGCTACAGATGACCTTGTACGTACTGCATCCCTTTGTGGCCTTTCTCTCGCCACCACCTCTAGTGAGGTGATACCTGTTGCTTGCGAATTTAGAGCTGACTTATTACCGCTCACCACTTTCCACAAGCCCCTCTCCTCCACAAAAAGGTGGGTACGGATTTTCCAAAACGTCAAGTGGGTACTTCCTTCCAGCCGCTCCAAAGGCTGGGCTACTTTCACAATGCATGCTGTTACCATCTTGAGCCTTGGAGATGGTGAGTACTGCCCTTGGATGGCGGCGCTACCCTTGTTTGCACCGCCGCTTGTACGAGAAATCTATCTATTCAAAAGGACTATAGATACCAGCGGACAAGAAATTCAGAGAAACGGAGTTCACCACTAGAAACTTAAGCTCTGATTTGTTCATATTGACCTATAAAACAGGGCCATTCACAGGGAATTTTAAAAGATATATCTTATTGAAAAGATGATTTGCTTCTACTCCTAGTCCAACTCAGACCAACCAGCTTATATATATCTTCCTGTAAATAGTGTTTCTCCCAAATGTAGCAATGAAGTTATAATGCTTTGTACCAATGAAAAGCCTGGGAAAAATAGTACAACTCGTGTGTACTATTTTTTCAAGTTGAAAAAAAGTAACAAGAAACGAGAGGGCAAGAAAGGAGAGAGTTTTGGTCATTTACAAGATGACTGTCTCATTTTTAGTGAATAGTATAGCCTTGGCCAATCTTGTTTTCAGCATAACTCTCTGTCCAACCGTTAAGAGTTTGGAATCTTAGACTGGTTGAAAATCTTGTCTTGTGAACTTGAAGAGTCATTGGTCAATTGTTAACTTTGGTCAAGGATTGACCCTAACCAGGCACTCTCAAAGTGACAGTCTCTACTATTTGAAACTGGTAGAATATGGCTCTGATACCAATTTTTGGACCTAGAGGAGAGAGGGAGTCTTGGATGAGGGTGCATGTCGGACTGAAGGGACATCACTTATATTGAAAACTGGTTTTTCAATCACTTCAAATGATCAATCAGACATGATCCAGATAGCTAGAGAATGCTCTCATGGTACGTTGTTAGTCGTCTATTCACCCAAAATCCCATGGAGAGTTGCTATGTGTCCATGGCTAGCACACAAGGATCAAACTTCACGTAAAAAGTAAAAAGGTACCTTTTTCACAGTCACTTCACTCTAACAGAGTAATCCTAGACCAAGGACCTTGAAGGATCTTTCTTCCATCAGGTCTTGATCCTAGACCTCTTGCTTTTTTCTTTTCTTAGACTAAGGAATCATCCATGGTCCCACAGACAACGGCGGTCTATGACCTTGAAAACTTCAAACATTCATATCTCTTAATCCGATTATTAGATCTACCTGAAACTTGGACCATAGATGAATGGCCACCTAATCCCTTTAACGTTAGTATTGGATTGACGATTGGAATAATTATCTAGTAATTTCTCGGAACTTGCTTCTATAGACCTGAAAGTGAGCCGGATGGCTCCATTGCTAACACTTGCAAATCACCTCCGTTCGGAAATGACCCACCTCACAATCATCCCATTTTGTAAACCAGATCCTCTTATAAATCACATCCTCTCACAAATGACCCCTCTAGTAAATGACCTCCTTGCGTAAATCAACTACTCTCACAAATTACCCCTCTCTCAAATGCTCCTCTCTTATAAATCATCCCCTCTATCAAATCACCCCTTTCATAAATCATCCCTCCTTGCATATGACCCCTTCTCGTAAATCACCCCTCTCGCAAATAATCACATCTTACAACTTCCCCTCTCGCAAATCACCTCCTCTTGTAAATTACCCCCTATCATAAATCACCCTCTCTCATAAATCATCACGTCCTTGAATATCTCCCTCTCGCAAATCATCCCCTCTTCTAAATGACTCCCTCTTGCAAATCACCCCTGCTCGTAAATCATCCTCTCTCACAAAGAATCCCTAGGCATAAGTTACCCCCTTTTGCTAATCATCTCTCTTGACCTAATATGCTCCTTGTCCATCGCTCACATTTAGATAGGCACTGGACAGACTAGGCATATACTGCTCCCTTGGAGTAAGTCCCTTAAGTCTGGTCCAGATAGACATGACATGAACTGCTCCTTTTGAGAAAGTCCCCTTGGTCTAAACTGGATAGTATAGCTAGCAAATACTACGTAGGACAACTGGTGTTTTATACGGTCTAGAATTAGTCTCTGAAGCGAGAGGTCAGTGGGTCAAATCCCAGCCTAGTGACTATTTCTTGTTGTGACAAAAAAGGAGACAAGAAGGTTCTAAGAGACATCTAAGGACATTCCAAGGTCCTTCCTGCTGACCTGATAAGCTCCTTGTCCATGGCTAATGTTTGGACAGGCACAGGTCGGACTAGGCATGCATAACTCCCTTGGAGTAAGTCCCCTAAGTCTCGTCCACATAGACAAGGCATGCACTGCTCCTTTGGAGCAAGTTCTCGTGGTCTAATCTGGATAGTTTAGCTAGCAAATACTACCAAAGAAAAATCCTTGTGGCTTAGATGTTCTAGAGTTAGTCTCTGGATCGAGAGATCACAAGGTCAAATCCCACCCTGGTCACCAATTTTGTTTGTGACCAAAATGGGGACAAGAATGTTATAAGAGACATCCTAGAACATTCCAAGGTTCTTCCTAGTGGCTGGCGCCACATGGTGGTCACTAGGAGCGCCATGTAGGCATGGGGTATGACGCAATCCAGATTACCCTTATAGTGGATCATCCAACGAGCCATTACGCGCCTAGGCTAGACGTTGGCTCTAGGACTATAAGAACCTATCAGTTACCTTTCATTGAGTACAGTTCTTACCTTTGAGACTCCTTATAGAGTTGTCCACCAAAGGCAGACACTAAAGAGGCATTGGTTGGTCCAAGCCCCGGGAGTTCGTTCCTCACGCGAAAGTTACCAGGTGCTAAGGACTTAGTGCAAGGAATTGATTCCTATGAACTCCTTAGTATGGAACATTGGCTCTGAGGATGATATCATCTCTTGGTTACAATACCAAGAGCGGTCGGCAGGAACAATTGTATTAGAACCTGTTTTCTAAACTCTCGCCTTAAGCAGGTTGACCAAGGGTTATGGGCTTGGACTGACTATTTCTAAGGCATGCTTCTGCGCACTCTTGTGCTCTCTCTATGGTACAGCACGCATCAGCTCCATCAGCTCCATTTGCTCTATGTGCACTATCAGCTCTGACGGCAGGTGCAGATACTTAGCAAAAAGGGCCAATGATAAGCCCTGCCCTTCGAGATACGACCCTTAGGCCCTAATCAGGATAAGCTTTGCCCTTGGATACATGACCCTGGGTTTGCTAGTGTGTGTTCTTCTCTGTTTGTAGGTCAACGGCTAAGGGGTAAGCTATGAATCTGTACCTTCTAAACCGGTAGCATGAAACAGCCTCCATCAGCCTACATTGGCCTCATCAAAGCAGAGAAATAGAGAAGCAGAGAAGTAGTATGACGAGACCCGTGATGCTGACTCTCGTGCAGGTCAATGGTGAGATGTCAAAGTTCACACGATTTGGTTTTCCCTTGTGGAGATGGCAATTTCTGATTGTCATGAGGGTGCGTGGCTACTTGAAGATGTTCCATGGAGAAGAAGTTGAACCTCCAAAAAAGATCCTGGATATGAAGCATGGAGAAAAAAGATAATATGGCACTTGCGATTGTTGTGACATCAGTGTGTGAGTGAAAGCATGTCCACCTCCAAGGTAAAGTTGGGAAAGAAGGCATCCGCGTGAGTTTCAGATCCACAGGAGAAAGTGCCTAGAAACTACAAGATGTCTACTCCGATCCTCAATCCAACTTCTTCATTAGTAAGATCAGGTGGCAAAATGTCTCCGGCTCAAGTTTCAGGCCGATCCAACAGTCAGATTGGGAGATATCGATTCTAAAAAGTTTTGGGGTCATGGACCGGCGATATCTAGGTGACCATGGGCGATGGCTCCATGCCGAAGCGTGAGAAAAAAAAGGCAAGAGGTCCAGGGTCAAGACCTGATGGGAGAAATATCCAAAAAGGTCATAGATTCTTGGGTTGCCTTGTCAAAGTGTACAAACTAGGAAAAAGTACCTCTCCTTACTTTTTAGGTGAGGAGAGATCCTTGTGTGCTAGCCATGGACACATGGCAATTCTCCATGGGATTGTGGGTTATATGACCACTAGGAATGTGCCATGAGTGTATTTTCTAGCCCTCTAGGTCGGTTGTGAGTGGTCAACGTAATTGCTAGGCTGATTTTCTGTCTTGTGTGAGTTTATAGACTCTTGTATGTGAGCCATAGCTCTCCATGGCTAAGTGGTGTGGCTTGTGAGAGGGCTGACTTGCCCAAGCTCTACATGCTCTTCTAGTTCTACATGCCTGTGCTCTTCGGCTCCCTTCCTCGTCCAGTTCGAATACTTGGTATCTTACCCAAGTTCTGCCACTTTCAACCAGCATAGGCTGTCCCTTTGAGAGTGACGGGTTAGGGTGAAACCGTCACTAAATTCGATGATCACCCACATGAGCATCAAGTTCAAAAGACAAGCTTTCGAACAAGCCCAAAATCGCGAAGGCCCAATGGTTTGATTGAGATTTATGCAAAAAATGAGGTTGGCCAGGGCTACAATCTTCTCTCTGAGTAAGACTGTCGCCTTGCGATGACCATAACTCTCTTGTTTCTCTGTTAAAAGAAAACGTAGTACATAGGAATTGAAGTATTTTTCCTCATCTTTCTATTGATGCAAAACTATATGCATTCCATCAGTACGTTTGGAGGAAACGTAGTTTACAAGCTGGTATTTATGACCTGGAGTAGCAGCAGAAGTATACCCTATTTTCAAGAGGGCATGTTTCTTAAAATCCCCTCTTGATAACTCTGTTTTATGGGTTGAGCTGAATTTGCAAGAGGTGGATTCCGTCTTTCAGAATTCCTAGTCTGCTGGCCTCTAATCTCCATTTTTTGTCAGACTGATTTCTGGCAAACACAGATGCAGAAGCACGGGTAGCGTCGCCATTCAAGGGCAGCGCTGAGCATCACCAAGGCTCAAAATGGTAGCTACAGGCATGATAACATCAGCCCAGCCCTTTGAGAGGCTGGAAGGACGTGCCAACTTCACGTTTTGGAAGGTCCATACCTGCCTCCTTTTGGGGAGAGGGGTTTGTGGGGGGTCGTGAGCGGCAACGAGCGCGTTCTGCCTCCACAGGCAAAATGCATCATCGCAGCAGAGGTTGTGGCAAGGAAGACATCGCAGGAAGGTGCAGCAGATGCAAGTTGATCTACAACTGCAGCAGTGGCATATGAGGAGTGGAAGAAGGACAGGCAAGCTTGTAGGCTGCTTGTCAACACCATCTCCAATCCGCATTTTCAGTACGTGAGTGACAAGGCTGTTGCAACAGAGGGTTTGAACACATTATGCAAGAAGTGTGAGAGCAAGGATCCTGTATTCCTCATGCTTTTGGAGAAGAATATGATGGCGATGAAAATGCAGGGTGGCAAAGGGATGGAGGCGTACTTAGAAAGGGCAAAGGAGCTGGCGAAGTAGCTGAAAGCGGCCGGCAATCCTTTGGAAGACACGGGCTTTGTCCTTCTCTTGCTGTGGGGACTCCCAACGAGCTATAACACGGTGCGAGAGATGTAGGAGTGCTCGCCGACTCTCGACCTGGACTTCATCACCACACTCCTGGTGCAGGTAGAGCTATGTCGCAATACTGCAAAGCAAAATGGCGGCGGTAGCAACAGTGAAGCAGTTTTCATGGCCATGGGCTCACGCAACGAGCAGTAGCAGCAGTTTGGGTAGTAGAGAGGCAAGCAGAAGGGCAAATGCCACTATTGCCAAAAAGAGGGGCACTAGAAGAAAGAGTGCTTGAAGTTCAAAAAGGACAAGAAGGAGCAGCAACAGCAGCAGCAAAAGCAGTAATCTCCACCGCAACAGAAGTAACAGTCACAAGAACATCAGCAGCAGCAGTAGTAGCATAACGAGACCAGCGTGCGCCATTTTGGTAACATGAACGTCCCAAAGGAGGTGCGCGACCGCCTCTTCATGGCGAAACATGACATGTCGAGAGAAAAAGCAGATCTGGCATGGTACAAGGACTTAGGGTGTACCAAGAGTGTGACGGACCACAAGGAGTGGTTTACGCAGCTCCTCTCTATTCCCCCCCGACTTTGGATGATGATCAGGTGGTCTCTGCTGAGGGGATTGGGATTGTGGAGATGTGGTTCGAGACCCTGCGTGGCATTGAACTGGGAGTGTTCCATGGCGTGCTATATGTACTTGATGCTGGGTTCAACTTTCTCCCAGTGTCCTCTCTCACCAACACAGGACTGCGCGTTGTCTTTGACCATGACTATGGTAACATCCTCTATAAGGAAAGAGGAGAGGAGTTAGCCAGGTCGATGAAAGAAGGCGACATGTACCGCTTGTTGGGGGCGACCAAGATCCCGTGCGAGCAGAGTCTTGTAGCAGTGGTGTACGCCACGGATGGCAAAATCTGGCATGCGTACTATGACCACATGGGCATGCACGCCTTGCAGGAACTTCAAACAACGTGACTTACCCACCATCTCTCACTTTGAGCAGTAGTTGTGCATGGGCTGTTTGGAGGGGAAGCAGCATCCCGATGCGTTCTCTAGAAAACGAAAACGTGCAAAGGAGGTACTAGAGCAAGTCCACACAGACTTGTCTGGCCCGATGCAGACCCTAAGTTTTGGAGGCTCTCGATATCTTCTCACCTTAATTGATGATTTCAGCCGCTATACTATAGTGTACTTCCTTTCCTCCAAGGACCAGTGCTTTGACAGGTTCAAGGAGTTCAAGGCCATGATGGAGAACCACACTGGCATGAAAATCAAGGCGCTGCACATCGACTGTGATGGAGTGTATATGAGTAAGGCGTTTGACTACCTTGCAGGAGTAGGCATCAAAGCGCAGCTCACTACGCCATACTTGCCGGAGCGGAACGGCGTAGCAGAACATGCCAACTGCATCATCATTGACTCGGCATGCTCCATGCTGCACGCGGCTCGGCAGACATAGGACTTTTGGACCGAAGAAGTGAGATGACGCTGTACAAGACAGTATACGTATGCGGGTAGGCTGACCTACGACTTTTGGGCCGAAGAAGAAGTATACATCAAGAACTGCAGTCGTACCGAGGCCCTAAAGCCAATGACACTGTACGAGGTGTTGGATCTGGAGGAGACAAGGAGTCTAGGAGCAGCGAGCATGTGTGACCAGAAGTGTATCACTTGTACTAAAGAATGGTTATTGAATCACTCAAAATGATGGAATGCATATAGAGCTAGAGCTTGGGCAAGTCAGCTCTCTCACAAGCGACACCACTTAGCCATGGAGGCTAAGACTCACACACTATAGTCCATAATCTCACACAAGGCAGGAACTCAGCCTAGCAATCAGGCTGACCACTCACACACGACCTGAGAGGTAGATAATGCTCTCAAGGCACACTCCTAGTGGTCACATAACCCACAATCCCATGGAGAATCGCCATGTGTCCATGGCTAACACAAAAGGATCTCACCTCACCTAAAAAGCAAGGAGAGGTACCTTTTTCCTAGTCAGCACACTCGGAAAAGGACACCGAAGAATCTAGGACCTTTTTGGATATTTCTCCAATCAGGTCTTGACCCTGGATCTCTTGCCTTTTCTTTTCTAAGGCTAAGGCATGGAGCCATCGCCCATGGTCACCCGGATATCGGCGGTCGATGACCCTGAAAACTTCGAAAATTCATATCTCGGAATCCAATCGTTGGATCAGCCTCAAACTTGGACCGTAGACATTTTGCCACCTCATCTTTCCAATGGTGAAGTCGGATTGACAATCGAAGCAAGCATCTGGTAGTTTCCTAAAACTTGCTCTTGTGCACCTGAAACTGAGCTGGATGGCTCCTTTCCCAACAATCTCCCACTTTGCCACACTCTGAGTGGGGTAAATGCACATTCCTTCATGTAAAACTGCTGCTTCTCACGGGTCACTGGCTTGGTACCAAAATCAGCGACCTGCTTGCAGGTTGGAGTAAACTCCTGTTTAAAAGCTCTTTCCTACACCATGTGGCTGATGAAATAATATGCAATGTCAATGTGCTTGGTGCGTGCATGGTGCTCAGGATTCTTAACGAGTGCGATAGCGCTCTGCTTGTCTGCGCATACAAGAACAGGAACTACTGCACTCCCACTAATCTCTGCCATGAGACTCTGAAGCCAAAGTGCTTCCTTGGCACCAAAGCTAAGAGAGACATACTCAGCTTCTGTGCTCGAGGTGGCCACGACCACCCGCCGCTTATTGCACAAACTGATGGCACCTCCATTCATGAGAAACACATATCCAGAAATGGACTTGCGAGTCTCGGGATTTGAAGCCCAATCTGCATTTGTGTAGCCGATGATGCTGTTGTCGTTGCCGTTGTAGGTGATGTCGACGTTGATGATTCTAGCAAGGTAGGGGAAGATCCGCTTCACATCCTTCTGGTGCTCCGGTTCGGGATTAACCATGTGCTGGTTCATAGCGCTCACAGCCTGTGCGAGGTCCGGCCTGGTTGCCACCATCGGGTACATGAGACGGCCGACGGCGCTCTGGTACTTCTGCCGCTCAGCTGCATCTGCGTCTCCACTGAAGCTCACCAGGTACTGCCGCGTCTCCAGCGGCGTGCCGATGGGTTTTGCATCTCTCATGCCAAACCGCTGTAGGACGTCCTTGATGTAGCCACTCTGCAGTAGTACAAGAGAGCGTGATTTACGGTCACGCGTGATCTGGAAGCGCTCTTGCATGGCCTCCTTGAACTCCTGCACTGCTGACATGCTATTGGAAAGGAGGAGCATGTCATCCACATAGACAATGATGATGAGGATCTCATGCTCATGCTGCCAGCAAAAGACGCAGTAGTCACACTCGCTGCGCTCAAACCCCATGTACTGCAATGCCGCATCCAACTTCTGGTTCCAAGCATGCAACGCTTGCTTGAGGCCGTACAACGACTTTTGCAGCTTGCAAACCAGGTGCTCCTGACCATCCATGACGAACCCCTCCGGCTGCTCCATGTAGATCTTCTTCTCCAAGTCACCATTCAAGAATTGTTGGAACTTGAGGAGAGAGGGAGCCTTGGAGCAGCGAGCATGTGTGATTGGAAGGGCATCACTTGTGCTGAAGAATGGTTGTTCAATCACTCAAAATGGTGGAGTACATATAGAGCTAGAGCTTGGGCAAGTCAGCCCTCTCACAAGCCACACCACTTAGCCATGGAGACTAAGGCTCACACACTAGAGTCCATAATCTCACACAAGGGAGGAAATCAGCCTAGCAATCAGGCTGACCACTCACACACGACCTAGAGAGCAAGAGAATGCTCTCATGGCACACTCCTAGTGGTCACATAACCCGCAAACCCATGGAGAATTGCCATGTGTCCATGGCTAGCACACAAGGATCTCACCTCACCCAAAAAGTAAGGAGAGGTACCTTTATCCTAGTCAGCACACTCTGACAAGGCAATCCTAAGACCAAGGACCTTTTTGGATATTTCTCCCATCAGGTCTTGACCCTGGACCTCTTGCCTTTTTCTTTTCTCAGGCTAAGGCATGGAGCCATCACCCATGTCCACCCAGACATCGACGGTCCATGACCCCCGAAACTTTGAAAATTCATATCTCCCAATCCGACCGTTGGATCGGCCTCAAACTTGGACCGTAGACATTTTGCCACCTGATCTTTTGAATGGTGAAGTCGGATTGGCGATCGGAGCAGGCATCTGGTACTTTCCTGGAACTTGCTCCTGTGGACCTGAAACTGAGCCAGATGGCTCGTTTTCCAACAATCTCCCACTTTGCCGCAGTCAGAGTGGGCTGAGTCCACATGCCTTCATGCAAAACTGCTGCTTCTCACGGGTTACTGGCTTGGTGCAGAAATCAGCGACCTGCTTGCTGGTTGGAGTAAACTCCAGCTTGATAGCACCCTCCTGCACCATGTGCCTGATGAAATGATATGCGATGTCAATGTGCTTGGTGCGTGCATGGTGCTCAGGATTCTTGGCGAGTGCGATTGCGCTCTGGTTGTCGACGCGCACAGGAACGGGAACTGCTGTACTCCCACTCATCTCTGCCATAAGACGTTGGAGCCAAACTGCTTCCTTGGCTCCAAAGCTGAGAGATACGTACTCAGCTTCTGTACTCGAGGTGGCCACGACCACCTGCCGCTTGCTGCACCAACTGATGGCCCCACCATTCATGAGGAACACATGTCCAGAGATGGACTTGCGGGCCTCAGGGTTTGAAGCCCAATCTGCGTCTGTGTAGCCGATGATGCTGTTGTCATTGCCGTTGTAGGTGATGCCGATGTTGATGGTTCCAGCAAGGTAGCGGAAGATCCGCTTCACTGCCTTCTGGTGCTCCGGTCCGGGATTAGCCATGTGCTGGCTCACAGCGCTCACAGCCTGTGCGAGGTCCGGCCTGGTTGCCACCATCAGGTACATGAGACTGCCGACGGCGCTCTGGTACTTTGCCGCTCAGCTGCATTTGCTTCTCCATTGAAGCTCACGAGGTACTGCCGCGTCTCCAGCGGCGTGCCGATGGGTTTTGCCTCTGCCATGCCGAACCGCTGCAAAACATCCTTGATGTAGCGGCTCTGCTGCAGCGAGAGAGAGCGTGCCTTGCGGTCACGTGTGATCTGGATACCGAGGAAGTATGATGCTTCCCCGAGATCAGACATCTGGAAGCGCTCCTGCATGGCTTCCTTGAACTCCTGCAGTGCAGACATGCTGTTGGAAAGGAGGAGCATGTCATCCACATAGACAATGATGATGAGGATCTCATGCTCATGCTGCCAGCGATACACGCTGTAGTCACACTCGCTGCGCTCAAACCCCATGCACTGCAACGCCGCATCCAACTTCTGGTTCCAAGCACGCGACGCTTGCTTGAGGCCGTACAGCGACTTCTGCAGCTTGCAGACCAGGTGCTCCTGGCCATCCATGACGAACCCCTCCGGCTGCTCCATGTAGATCTCTTCCTCCAAGTCACCATTCAAGAATGCCGTCTTGACATCCATGTGGTGAACCTCGAAGTCTTCAGCTGCTGCATAAGAGAGGAGCGTGCGCACAGAGGCAAACTTTGCGACGGGGGCAAAAGTTTCTGTGTAGTCGATGCCCTCCTGCTGCGAGTAGCCCTTGGCGACCAGCCTCGCCTTGTATTTTTCCAGGTTACCATCTGCTCCCCGCTTCTTCTTGAACACCCACTTGCACTTGATCACCTTACGTCCTGGTGGACGTTCAGTCAGCTCCCACGTGCCGTTCTCCAGCTGCGACTGTATCTCCTGCTGCACGGCTTGCGCCCAATCTGCTGCATCCGGTGCAGCCATGGCCTCCTTGTATGACGTTGGCTCATCTGAATCTGCTGCAACTGCGACGTTCATCTGTTCTGGTTTCTGCAGCATCCAGAAATGGCCGCGCTCACCAGGCTTGTAACGCACCCTAAGAGGGTACCTGCGACCTGGTGCTGGAGCGTTAGCGGGTGGCTGGCGCGGTGCTGCTGGTACAACTGCTGCTGCTGGTGGTGCTACATCTCCCTCCTCTGCTTCTGCCGATGAGGCTGCTGTGTCTGCAACATCAGACATGGGAGAGTAGAGTGATTCTCCCACTGTCACAGTAGAGGAAGGATCGGGAGAAACTGGGTCAGGAAGAATTTCTGCTCCAACCGTCTCGTCAGCTGCTGGTTCTGCTGCCTCTTCACACACGATGTTGGTGCCGATGACGTTGCTCTCATTGAAGACGACATCCCTGGAGATGATGACGTGGCCTGTATCCCTCTCGTAGAGGCGATACGCCTTGCTTGCCACGTCGTAGCCAATCATCAGCATCTGTCCACTCTTCGCGTCCCACTTTTGCCGCTTCTCCTTTGGCACGTGCATTTGCGCCAAGCTGCCAAACGCGCGAAAATGACCCACGCTTGGCTTCTTGCCGAACCACGCCTCGTACGGCGTCATCTGCTCCAGGACCTTGGTTGGACTGCGGTTCTTGATGTAAACTGCAGTGCTCACGGCTTCAGCCCAGAAGTCGTAGGTCAGCCGAGCCGCGTGCAGCATGGAGCGCGCCGACTCCACAATGGTACGGTTGGCGCGTTCTGCTACACCGTTCTGCTGCGGCGAGTACGGCGCTGTACGCTGCGCCTTGATGCCAGCTGCTGCGAGGTAGTCTTGGAATTCCTTGCTTAGATATTCTCCCCCGCGATCGCTGTGCAGCGCCTTGATCTTCTTGCCAGTCTGGTTCTCCACCATGGCCTTGAACTCCTTGAACCTGTCAAAGTACTGGTCCTTGGAGGAAAGGAAGTATACAGCAGTGTAACGGCTGAAATCATCAATGAAGGTGAGAAAATACCTAGAGCCTCCAAAGCTCTGGGTCTGCATTGGTCCGCACAAGTCCGTGTGAACCAGCTCCAACACCTCTTTTGTACGCTCCCCTGCTCCAGAGAACGCCTCGCGGTGTTGCTTCCCCTCCAAACAGCCGATGCACAACTGCTGCTCAAAGTTAGATATGGTTGGCAGGTCACGCACCATCTGCTTTGCTTGAACCTGCTGCAACGCGCGCATGCCAATGTGCCCGTAGCGCGCATGCCAGATCTCGCCATCTGTCGCCTGCACCACTGCTGCAAGACTCTGTTCACGCGGGATCTTGGTCGCCCCCAGCAGGCGGTACATGTCGCCCTCCTTCACCGACTTGGCCAACTCCTCTCTTGTTTCCTTGTTGAGGATGTAGCCATAGTCATCATCGAAGACAACGCGCAGTCCTGTGTTTGTGAGAGAGGATACTGAGAGAAGGTTGAACGCAGCATCAGGCACATACAGCACGCCCTGGAAAACTCCCACTTCAATGCCACGCGGGGTCTCCAACCACATCTCCACAATCCCAATCCCCTCAGCATACACCACCCGATCATCACCTAAAGCAATCGGCCGAGGAGGAATGGAGAGCAGCTGTGTGAACCACTCCTTGTGGTGCGTCAGACTCTTGGTACACCCCGAGTCCTTGTACCACGCCAGATCCGCCTTTTCCTTCTGCGACATGTCAGACTTCGCCATGAAGAGGCGGTCGCGTACCTCCTTGGCGACGTTCATGTTGCCAAAATGGCGCACGCTAGTCTGGTTCTGCTGCTGCTGCTGCTGCTCCTTCTGGTCCCTCTTTAACTTGAAGCGCTCTTTCTTGTAGTGCCCCTCTTTCTGGCAATAATGGCACTTGCCCTTCTTCTTGCCTCTCTGCTGCCCGGACTGCTGCTGCTGCTGGTTGCGTGAGCCCATGGCCATGAAAGCTGCTTCACTGCTGCTGCTGCCGCCATTGCGCTTTGCTGCATTGCGACGCAGTTCCACCTGCACCAAGTGCGTGCAGATGAAGTCGAGGTCGAGAGTCGGCTGGCACTCCAACGTCTCTCGCTCCATGTCGTAGCTCGTTGGGAGTCCCCTCAGCAAGAGGAGAATGAAGCGCGTCCCTTCCACAGGATTGCCAGCCGCTCTCAGTTGCTTTGCCAGCTCCTGTGCCCTGTCCAGATACGCCTCCATCCCTTCACCACCCTGCATTTTCAGCGCCATCATCTTTTCCTCCAAAAGCATGAGGAATGCAGGATCCTTGCTCTCATACTTCTTGCACAACGTGTCCCACCCCTCCTTTGCAGTAGCCTTGTCACTCACGTACTGAAGATGCGGGTTGGAGATGGTGTTAACAAGCAACCTGTAGGCCTGCCTGTCCTTCTTCTTCCACTCCTCGTACGTCGCTGGTACAGCTCCAGAAGAACCCGCATCAGCTGCACCCTTTTGCGGCGTCTTCCCCGCCACCACCTGCGCTGCGGTGATGCCTTTTGCCTGTGGATCTGGAGCCGGCTCGTCGCCGCTCACCACCTCCCACAAGCCCCTCTCCTCCAAAAGGAGGCGGGTACGGATCTTCCAAAACGTGAAGTTGGCGCGTCCCTCCAGCCTCTCCAAAGGGTGGGCTGCTGTCACAACGCCAGCTGCTGCCATTTTGAGCCTTGGTGATGCCCAGCGCTGCCCTTGGATGGCGGCGCTACCCCTACTTCTGCTGCTGCTTCTGCCAGAAATCTGTCTGACAGAAAATGGACTGTAGATGCCAGCAGACTGGGAATTTTGAAAAACGGAGCCCACCACTGGAAAATTCAGCTCAAAAACTTTCAGATCGACCCATAAAACAGGGTCATCAACCGGGGATTTTGAGAGATATGCCCTCTTGAAAACAGGGTATGCTTCTGCTCCTACTCCAACTCAGACCAGCCAGTTTGTAAACGGCGTTTCTCCCAAACGAACCGATGGAATGCAAATAATTTTGCACCAATGGAAAGCTTAGGAAAAATACTACAATTCGCATGTGCCACTTTTTAAATTTGACAAAGAAATGAGAGAGTTATGGTCATCACAAGGCGACAGTCTTACTCATAGAGAAGAGTGTAGCCCTGGCCGACCTCGTTTTGAGCATAACTCTCAATCCGACCGTTGGATCTTTGCGATCTTGAGCTCGTTGGAAAGCTTGTCTCTTGAACTTGAAGATCTAGTGGTTGATCGTCAAATCTTGTGAAGGTTTTACCCCAACCCGTCACTCTCAAAGTGACGGCCTGTGCTGGCTGGAAGTGGCAGAACTTGGCTCTGATACCAAATGTTGGAACTTGAGGAGAGAGGGAGCCTTGGAGCAGCGAGCATGTGTGATTGGAAGGGCATCACTTGTGCTGAAGAAGGGTTGTTCAATCACTCAAAATGATGGAGTACATATAGAGCTAGAGCTTGGGCAAGTCAGCCCTCTCACACGCCACACCACTTAGCCATGGAGACTAAGGCTCACACACTAGAGTCCATAATCTCACACAAGGGAGGAAATCAGCCTAGCAATCAGGCTGACCACTCACACACGACCTAGAGAGCTAGAGAATGCTCTCATGGCACACTCCTAGTGGTCACATAACCCACAAACCCATGGAGAATTGCCATGTGTCCATGGCCAGCACACAAGGATCTCACCTCACCCAAAAGTAAGGAGAGGTACCTTTATCCTAGTCAGCACACTCTGACAAGGCAATCCTAAGACCAAGGACCTTTTTGGATATTTCTCCCATCAGGTCTTGACCCTGGACCTCTTGCCTTTTTCTTTTCTCAGGCTAAGGCATGGAGCCATCACCCATGTCCACCTAGACATCGACGGTCCATGACCCCCGAAACTTTGAAAATTCATATCTCCCAATCCGACCGTTGGATCGGCCTCAAACTTGGACCGTAGACATTTTGCCACCTGATCTTTCGAATGGTGAAGTCGGATTGGCGATCGGAGCAGGCATCTGGTACTTTCCTGGAACTTGCTCTTGTGGACCTGAAACTGAGCCAGATGGCTCCTTTTCCAACAAGAATGCCATCTTGACATCCATGTGGTGAACCTAGAAGTCCTCAGCTACTGCATAAGAGAGGAGCATGCGCACGGAGGCAAGCTTTGCAACAAGGGCAAAAGTTTCTATGTAATCGATGCCCTCTTGCTGCGAGTAGCCTTTGGCAACCAGCCTCGCCTTGTACTTTTCCAGGTTACCATCTACACTCAGTCAGCTCCCATGTGCCGTTGTCGAGCTGCGACTGTATCTCCTGCGACACGGGTTACGCCAAATCTGCTGCATGTGGTATAGCCATGGCCTCCTTGTATGACGTTGGCTTATCTCACTCTACTACAACCGCAACGTTCATTTGTTCTGGTTTCTTCAACATCCAGAAATTGCCGCGCTCACCAGGCTTGTAACACATCCTAAGAGGGTACTTAGGATCTGGTGTTGAAGCGTTAGCGGGTGGCTGGCGCGGTGATGCTAGCATAACTACTGCTGCTGGTGGTGCTATATCTTCCTCCTCTGCTTCTGCCAATGAGTGCTGTATCTGCTGCATCATACATGGGAGAGTAGAGTGATTCTCCCACTCTCGTATTAGAGGAAGGATCGGGAGAGACTGGGTTAGGAAGGATTCCTGCTCCCGCTGTCTCGTCAGCTGCTCGTTCTGCTACCTCTTCACAAACAATGTTGGTGCCGATGACGTTGCTCTTGTTGAAAACGATATCCTTGGAGATGATGACGTGGCCTGTATCCCTCTCGTAAAGGCGATAGGCTTTGCTTGCCACGTCGTAGCCAATCATCAGCATCTGCGCACTCTTTGCGTTCCATTTCTGCCGCTTCTCCTTGATCACGTGCATGTGCGCCAGGCTGCCAAATTCTCAGAGATGACCCACGCTCGGTTTCTTGTCGAACCACGCGTCATACGGCGTCATCTTCTCAAGTGCCTTAGTTGGACTACGGTTCTTGATGTAGATCGCAGTGCTCACGGCTTCAGCCCACAAGTCATAGGTGAGCCGAGCCACATGCAACATGGAGCGCGCCGACTCCACAATGGTACGGCTGGCGCGTACTGCTACCTCGTTCTGCTGCGGCAAGTACGCCGCGGTACGCTATGCCTTGATGCCAGCTGTTGTGAGGTAGTCTTGGAACTCCTTGCTCAGGTACTCTCCAACGCGATCGCTGCACAGCGCCTTGATCTTCTTTCCAGTGTGGTTCTCCACCATGGCCTTGAACTCCTTGAACCTATCATAGCACTGGTCCTTGGAAGGAAGGAAGTACACAGTAGAGTAACGGCTGAAATCATCAATGAAGGTCAAGAAATACCTAGAACCTCCGAAGCTCTCGGTCTGCATCGGTCCGCATAAGTCCGTGTGGACGAGCTCTAACACCTCCTTTGCACGCTCCCTTGCTCCAAAGAACGCCTCCTAGTGTTGTTTCCCCTCCAAACAACCGATGCACAACTGCTGCTCAAAGTTAGAGATGGTAGGCAGGTCCTGTACCATCTACTTTGCTAGAAGCTGCTGCAAGGCACGCATGCCGATGTGGCCGTAGCGAGCATGCCAGATCTTGCCATCTCTTGCCTGCACTACAACTGCAAGATTCTGCTCACGCGGGATCTTGGTCGCCCCCAGCAGGCAGTACATGTCGCCCTCCTTCACCGACCTGGCCAACTCCTCTCCTCTATCCTTGTTGAGGATGTAGCCATAGTCATCATCGAAGACGACGCGTAGTCCTGTGTTTGTAAGAGAGGAGACTGAGAAAAGGTTGAATGCAGCATCAGGTACATATAGCACGCCATGGAACACTCCCACTTCAATGCCACATGGGGTCTCCAACCACATCTCCACAATCCCAATCCCCTTACCATACACCACCTAATCATCACCCATAGCGATTGGACGGGGAGGGATGGACAGCAGCTGTGTAAACCACTCCTTGTGATGTGTGACGCTCTTGGTAGATCCTAAGTCCTTGTACCATGCGAGATCCGCCTTCTCCAACTGCGACATGACAGACTTTACCATGAAGAGACGGTTGCGTACCTCCTTGGCCACATTCATGTTGCCAAAGTGGCGCACACCAACCCTGTTTTGCTGCTGTTACTGCTGCTGACGCTAATGTGACTGCTGCTGCTACTGCTGCTGCTTTTGCTGCTGCTACTGCGATGACTACTGCTGCTGTTGCTCCTTCTTTTCCCTATAGAGCTTGAAACACTCCTTTTCGTAGTTTCCCTCTTTCTGGCAGTAATGACAATTGCCTTTCTTTTTGCCTCTCTGCTGCCCAGATCTCTTCCACAGGGTTGCCGGCCGCTCTCAGCTGCTTCGCCAGCTCCCTTGCCCTGTCCAAGTACGCCTCCATCCTTTCACCACCCTGTATTTATAGTGCCATCATCGTTTCCTCCAAACGCATGAAGAATACAGGATCCTTGCTCTCATACTTCTTGCACGAGTCCCACCCCTCCTTTGTACTAGCCTTATCACTCACGTACTGAAGATGCGGGTTGGAGATGGTGTTGATGAGCAACCTGTAGGTCTGCCTGTCCTTCTTCTTCTACTCCTCATACACTGCTCGTACAGCTGCAGAAGAACCCGCATCAGCTGCACCCTTTTGCGCAGTCTTCCCCGCCACCACCTGTGCTGCGGTGATGCCTTTTGCCTGTGGAACAGGAGGCGGCTCGTCGTGGCTCACTATCTCCCACAAGCCCCTCTCCTCCAAATGGAGGCGAGTACGGATCTTCCAAAACGTGAAGTTCGCGCGTCCCTCCAGCCTCTTCAAAGGCTGGGCTGCTGTCACAACGCCAATTGCTGCCATTTTGAGCCTTGATGATCTTCAGCACTGCCCTTGGATGGCGGCGCTACCCCTGCTTCTGCTACTGCTTTTGCAAGAAATATGTCTGAGAAAAAATGGACTGTAAATCCTAGCAAACTGATATTTTAAAAAAAAAATGAACCCACCACTGGAAAATTCAGCTCAAAACCTTTCAGATCGACCCATAAAACAGGGTCATCAACAGGGGAATTTAAAAGATATGCCTTCTTGAAAACAGGGTATGCTTCTGCTCCTACTACAACTCAGACCAGCAAGCTTGTAAACGGTGTTTCTCCCAAACGAAAAGAATGGAATACAAATAGTTTTGCATCGATGGAAAGCTTACAAAAAATACTACAATTCGCATGTGCCACCTTTTAAATTTGACGGAGAAACAAGAGAGTTGTTATCATCACAAGGCGACAGTCTTACTCATAGAGAAGAGTGTAGCCCTGGCCGACCTCGTTTTGAACATAACTCTCTATCCGACCATTGGATGTTCGCGATCATGGGCTGGTTGGAAAGCTTGTCTTTTCAACTTGAAGATCCTGGGGTTGATTGTCACATCTGGTCAAGGTTACACCCAAACCCGCGGCCTGTGCTGGCTGAAAGTGGCAGAACTTGGCTCTGATACCAAATGTTGGATCTGGAGGAGACAAGGAGTCTTGGAGCAGCGAGCATGTGGGACCAGAAGGGCATCACTTGTACTGAAGAATGCTTGTTGAATCACTCAAAATATTGGAGTACATATAGAGCTAGAGCTTGGGCAAGTCAACCCTCTCACAAGCCACACCACTTAGCCATGGAGGCTAAGGCTCACACACTGCAGTCCATAATCTCACACAAGGAAATCAGCCTAGCAATCAGGCTGACCACTCACACACGACCTGCACAGCTAGAAAATGCTATCATGGCACACTCCTAGTGGTCACATAACCCAGAATCCCATGGAGAATCGCCATGTGTCCATGACAAGCACACAGGGATCTCTCCTAACCGGAAAAGCAAGGAGAGGTATCTTGTTCCTAGTCAGCACACTCTGACAAGGCAACCCAAGAATCTAGGACCTTTTTGGATATTTCTCCCATCAGGTCTCTACCCTAGATCTCTTGCCTTTTTCTTTTCTCAGGCTAAGGCACAGAGCCATCGCCCATGGTCACCTGGATATGGGCGGTCGATGACCCTGAAAACTTCAAAAATTCATATCTCCCCATTCGACTGTTGGATCAGCCTCAAACTTGGAGCGTAGATATTTTACCACCTCATCTTTCCAATGATGAAGTTGGATTGACGATTGGTTTAGGGATCTAGTAGTTTCCTGTCACTTGCTCCTATGGACCTATCTGAGCGGGATGTCTCATTTCCCAACATGAGGCATGGTAAGAAGCCGAGTGAAGGTCATCTTTGTACGTTTGGCAGCTTGGCGCACATGCACATCCTCAAGGAGAAGCGGCAAAACTGGGATGCGAAGAGTGCGTATATGCTGATGATTGGCTACGACGTGGCAAGCAAGGCGTATTGCCTCTACGAGAGGGATACATGCCACATTATCATCTCCAGGGATGTCGTCTTCAACGAGAGCAACGTCATCGGCACCAACATTATCTGTGAGGAGGCAAGAAAAGCAGCAGCTGATGAAATAGTGGCAACAGACATTCTCCCTTCCAATGTCTCTCCTGACCCTTCCTCTACTATGACTATGGGGGAACCATCTTATTCTCCCATATGGGATGAAGCAGATACAGTGGCCTCATCGGCAAAAGCAGAGGAAGAAGATGCACCACCATTAGCGGGAGCAGTTGTGCCAGCAGCACTTGTTGGAAAAGGAGCCATCCGGCTCAGGTTCAGGTCCAGAGGAGCAAGATCCAGGAAAGTACCAGATGCCTGCTCGGATTGCCAATCCAACTTCACCATTGGGAAGATCAGGTGGCAAAATGTCTACGGTTCAAGTTTGAGGCCGATCCAACAGTCGGATTAGGAGATGAATTTTCGAAGTATTCGTGGTCATCGACCGCCAATATCCGGGTGACAATGGGCGATGGCTCCATGCCTGAGCCTGAAAAAGGAAAAAGGCAAGAGATCCATGGTCAAGACCTGATGGGAGAAATATCCAAAAAGGTCCTAGATTCTTGGGTTGCCTTGTCAGAGTGTGCTGACTAGGAAAAAGGTACTCTCCTTGCTTTTTAGGTGAGGTGAGATCCTTGTGTACTAGCCATGGACACATGGCGATTCTCCATGGGATAGTGGGTTGTCTGACCACTAGGAGTGTGCCATGTGAGCATTCTCTAGCTCTCTAGGTCATTTGTGAGTGGTCAACCTGATGGCTAGGCTGATTTCCTTTCTTGTGTGAGATTATGGACTCTAGTGTGCGAGCCTTAGCCTCCATGGATAAGTGGTGTGGCTTGTGAGAGGGCTGACTTGCCCAAGCTCTAGCTCTATATGTACTCCATCAATTTGAGTGATTCAATAACCATTCTTCAGCATAACTGATGCCCTTCTAGTCCCAAATGCTCGCTGCTCCAAGGCTCCCTCTCTCCTCCAGTTCCAACATTTGGTATAAAGCCAAATTCTGCCACTTTCAGCTAGCACATGCCATCACTTTGAGAGTGACGGGTTGGGAAGCAACTTTCACCACATTTGATAATTGACCACAAGATCTTCAAGTTCAAAAGACAAGCTTTCCAACAAGCCCAAGATCACGAAGATCCAACAGTTGGATTGAGAGTTATCCTCAAACCGAAGTCGGCCAGGGCTATACTCTTCTCTCTGAGTAAGACTGTCGCCCTCTGATGACCATAACTCTTTTGTTTCAGTGTCAAATTTAAAAAGTCGCACAAACAAATTGAATTATTTTTCATAAGCTTTCCATTGGTGGTAAAATATTTGCATTCCATTGGTACGTTTGGGAGAAACGTTGTTTACAAGCTGGCTGGTGTGAGCTGGAGTAGGAGTACAAGCATACCCTGTTTTCAAACGAGCATATGTGTGAAAATCCCCTGTTGATGACCCTGTTTTATGGGTCGATCTAAAAGGTTTTGAGCTGAGTTTTCTAGTAGTGGGCTTAGTTTTTAACAGTAGGGGTAGCGCCACCACTCAAGGGTAGCGATGAGCATCACCAAGGCTCAAAATAGCAGCAGCAAGCGTATTAACAGCAGCCTAACCCTTGGAGAGGCTGGAAGGACGCGCCAACTTCACGTTTTGGAAGATCCGTACCCGCCTCCTTTTGGAGGAGAGGGGCTTGTGGGAGGTGGTGAGCGGCGACAAGCGTGCTCCGCCTCCACAGGCAAAAGGCATGATCGCAACAGAGGTGGTTGCGGGGGAGACGCCACACAAAGGTACAGCAGATGCAACTTCATCTACAACTGCAGCAGAGGCATATGACGAGTGGATGAAGGACAGGCAGGCCTACAGGCTGCTTGTCAATACCATCTCAAGCCTCCATCTTCAGTACGTGAGTGACAAGACTACTGCAAAAGAGGGGTGGGACACATTGTGCAAGAAGTATGAGAGCAAGGATCCTGCATTCCTCATGTCTTTGGAGGAAAAGATGATGGCTCTGAAAGTACAGGGTCGTGAAGAAATGGAGGCGTACCAGGACAGGGTAAAGGAGCTGGCGAAGCAGCTGAGAGCGGCCGGTAACCTTATGGAAGAGACGCGCTTCATCCTCCTGTTGCTGAGGGGAAACCCAACCAGCTACAACACGGTGCGAGAGACGGAGTGCCAGCCAACTCTCGACCTCGACTTCATCTTCACACACCTGGTGTACGTGGAATTGCATCGCAATGCACGAAAGCGCAATGGCGGCGGCAGTAGTGAGGCAGCTTTTCTGTCCACAAGCTTACGCAACCAGCAGCAGCAGCAGTAGTCTGGGCAGCACAGAGGCAAAAAGGAAGGCAAATGCCACTACTGCGAGAATGAGGGACACTACAAAAAGGAGTATTTCAAGCTGAAGAGGGACTACAAGGAGCAGCAACAACAGTAGTCATCATAGCAGCAGCAGCAAAAGCAGCAGCAGCAGCGGCAGTAGCGGCAGCAGCGGCCACAACAGCGTCAAGAGAAGTAGCAGCAGCAGCAAAACGAGGCTAGTGTGCGCCACTTTGGCAACATGAATCTGGCCAACAAGGTGCGCGACCGTCTCTTCATAGCGAAGACTGACATGTCGCAGGTCGAGAAGGCGGATCTTGCATGGTACAAGGACTGTGGGTGTAACAAGAGCCTCACACATCACAAGGAGTGGTTTATACAGCTGTTGTCCATCCCTCCCCGTCCTATCGCTATGGGTGATGATCGGGTGGTATATGCTGAGGGGATTGGGATTGTGGAGATGTGGTTGGACACCCGACGTGGCATTGAAGTGGGAGTGTTCCATGGCGTGCTGTATGTACTTGTGTTGGGAAAGGAGCCATCTGGCTCAGTTTCAGGTCCACAGGAGCAAGTTCCAGGAAAGTACCAGATGCCTGCTCCGATCGCCAATCCCACTTCACCATTGGAAAGATCAGGTGGCAAAATATCTACGGTCCAAGTTTGAGGCCGATCCAACGGTCGGATTGGGAGATATGAATTTTCAAAGTTTCGGGGGTAATGGACCGTCGATGTCTGGCTTAGCCTGAGAAAAGAAAAAGGCAAGAGGTCGAGGGTCAAGACCTGATGGGAGAAATATCCAAAAAGGTCCTTGGTCTTAGGATTGCCTTGTCAGAGTGTGCTGACTAGGATAAAGGTACCTCTCCTTACTTTTTAGGTGAGGTGAGATCCTTGTGTGCTAGCCATGGACACATGGCGATTCTCCATGGGTTTGTGGGTTATGTGACCACTAGGAGTGTGCCATGAGAGCATTCTCTAGCTCTCTAGGTCGTGTGTGAGTGGTCAGCCTGATTGCTAGGCTGATTTCCTCCCTTGTGTGAGATTATGGACTCTAGTGTGTGAGCCTTAGCCTCCATGGCTAAGTGGTGTGGCTTGTGAGAGGGCTGACTTGCCCAAGCTCTAGCTCTATATGTACTCCATCATTTTGAGTGATTGAACAACCATTCTTCAGCACAAGTAATGCCCTTCCAATCACACATGCTCGCTGCTCCAAGGCTCCCTCTCTCCTCAAGTTCCAACATTTGGTATCAGAGCCAAGTTCAGCCATTTCCAGCCAGCACAGGCCGTCACTTTGAGAGTGACAGGTTGGGTTGAAACCTTCACCAGATTTGACAATCGACCATAGGATCTTCACGTTCAAGAGACAAGCTTTCCAACGAGCCCAAGATCGCAAAGATCCAACGGTCGGATTGAGAGTTATGCTCAGAACGAGGTCAGCCAGGGCTACACTCTTCTCTATGAGTAAGACTGTCGCCTTGTGATGACCATAACTCTCTCGTATCTTTGTCAAATTTAAAAAGTGGCACATGCGAATTGTAGTATTTTTCTTAAGCTTTCCATTGATGCAAAAATATTTGCATTCCATTGATTCGTTTGGGAGAAACGCCGTTTACAAACTGGCTGGTCTGAGTTGGAGTAGGAGCAGAAGCATACCCAGATTTCAAGAGGGCATATCTTTCAAAATCCCCTGTTGATGACCCTGTTTTATGGGTCGATCTGAAAGTTTTTGAGCTGAATTTTCCAGTGGTGGGCTCAGTTTTTCAAAATTCCCAGTCTGCTGGCCTCTACAGTCCATTTTCTGTCAGACAGATTTCTGGCAGAAGCAGCAGCAGAAGCAGGGGTAGCGCCTCCATCCAAGGGCAGCGCTGAGCATCACCAAGGCTCAAAATGGCAGCAGCTGGCGTTGTAACAGCAGCCCAGCCTTTGGAGAGGCTGGAGGGACGCGCCAACTTCACGTTTTGGAAGATCCGTACCCGCCTCCTTTTGGAGGAGAGGGGCTTGTGGGAGGTGGTGAGCGGCGACGAGCCGGCTCCAGANGCTCCAGATCCACAGGCAAAAGGCATCACCGCAGCGCAGGTGGTGGCGGGGAAGACGCCGCAAAAGGGTGCAGCTGATGCGGGTTCTTCTGCAGCTGTACCAGCGACGTACGAGGAGTGGAAGAAGAAGGACAGGCAGGCCTACAGGTTGCTTGTTAACACCATCTCCAACCCACATCTTCAGTACGTGGGTGACAAGGCTACTGCAAAGGAGGGGTGGGACACGTTGTGCAAGAAGTATGAGAGCAAGGATCCTGCATTCCTCATACTTTTGGAGGAAAAGATGATGGCGCTGAAAATGCAGGGTGGTGAAGGGATGGAGGCGTATCTGGACAGGGCAAAGGAGCTGGCNAAGAGACGCGCTTCATTCTCCTCTTGCTGAGGGGACTCCCAACCAGCTACGACACGGTGCGAGAGACGTTGGAGTGCCAGCCGACTCTCGACCTCGACTTCATCTGCACGCACTTGGTGCAGGTGGAACTGCGTCGCAATGCAGCAAAGCGCAATGGCGGCAGCAGCAGCAGTGAAGCAGCTTTCATGGCCATGGGCTCACGCAACCAGCAGCAGCAGCAGTCCGGGCAGCAGAGAGGCAAGAAGAAGGGCAAGTGCCACTATTGCCTGAAAGAGGGGCACTACAAGAAAGAGTGCTTCAAGTTTAAGAGGGACCAGAAGGAGCAGTAGCAGCAGCAGCAAAAGCAGCAATCTCCACAGCAACAACAGCAGTAGTCACAGCAACGGCAGCAGCAGCAGCAGCAACAGCAGAACCAGACTAGCGTGCGCCATTTTGGCAACATGAACGTCGCCAAGGAGGTGCTCGACCGCCTCTTCATGGCGAAGTCTGACATGTCGCAGAAGGAAAAGGCGGATCTGGCGTGGTACAAGGACTCGGGGTGTACCAAGAGTCTGACGCACCACAAGGAGTGGTTCACACAGCTGCTCTCCATTCCTCCTCGGCCGATTGCTTTAGGTGATGATCGGGTGGTGTATGCTGAGGGGATTGGGATTGTGGAGATGTGGTTGGAGACCCCGCGTGGCATTGAAGTGGGAGTTTTCCATGGCGTGCTGTATGTGCCTGATGCTGCGTTCAACCTTCTCTCAGTGTCCTCTCTCACAAACACAGGACTGCGCGTTGTCTTCGATGATGACTATGGCTACATCCTCAACAAGGAAACAGGAGAGGAGTTGGCCAAGTCGGTGAAGGAGGGCGACATGTACCGCCTGCTGGGGGCGACCAAGATCCCGCGTGAACAGAGTCTTGCAGCAGTGGTGCAGGCGACAGATGGCGAGATCTGGCATGCGCGCCACGGGCACATTGGCATGCGCGCCTTCCAGCAGCTTCAAGCAAAGCAGATGGTGCGTGACCTGCCAACCATATCTAACTTTGAGCAGCAGTTGTGCATCGGCTGTTTGGAGGGGAAGCAGCACCGCGAGGCGTTCTCTGGAGCAGGGGAGCGTACAAAAGAGGTGTTGGAGCTGGTTCACACGGACTTGTGCGGACCAATGCAGACCCAGAGCTTTGGAGGCTCTAGGTATTTTCTCACCTTCATTGATGATTTCAGCCGTTACACTGCTGTATACTTCCTTTCCTCCAAGGACCAGTGCTTTGACAGGTTCAAGGAGTTCAAGGCCATGGTGGAGAACCAGACTGGCAAGAAGATCAAGGCGCTGCGCAGCGATCGCGGTGGAGAATATCTAAGCAAGGAATTCCAAGACTACCTCGCAGCAGCTGGCATCAAGGCGCAGCGTACCGCGCCGTACTCGCCGCAGCAGAACGGTGTAGCAGAACGCGCCAACCGTACCATTGTGGAGTCGGCGCGCTCCATGCTGCACGCGGCTCGGCTGACCTACGACTTCTGGGCTGAAGCCGTGAGCACTGCAGTTTACATCAAGAACCGCAGTCCAACCAAGGCCCTGGAGCAGATGACGCCGTACGAGGCGTGGTTCGGCAAGAAGCCGAGCGTGGGTCATCTTCGCGCGTTTGGCAGCTTGGCGCACATGCACGTGCCAAAGGAGAAGCGGCAAAAGTGGGACGCGAAGAGTGCACAGATGCTGATGATTGGCTACGACGTGGCAAGCAAGGCGTATCGCCTCTACGAGAGGGATACAGGCCACGTCATCATCTCCAGGGATGTCGTCTTCAATGAGAGCAACGTCATCGGCACCAACATCGTGTGTGAAGAGGCAGCAGAACCAGCAGCTGACGAGACGGTTGGAGCAGAAATTCTTCCTGACCCAGTTTCTCCCGATCCTTCCTCTACTGTGACAGTGGGAGAATCACTCTACTCTCCCATGTCTGATGTTGCAGA